>CM023960.1:6702603-6734349 GCA_013407115.1 Glycine latifolia
ATAATAAGTAATATTACATAAATGGTAAATATGTTTTATCTCACCCTGTGAGGGGGACCAGGATTTCCTGCACTTGATTATTGACCGCAGGTTCTACACTCATGATGGCCCAATTTTTATCTTACCTTATTTATTAGTTTTTTTTATTGTGTGTGTGAATAAACTTATATAGAGACTCTTCTTTCATTCTCTGTGGCAGTGGGAAATCCAATTCCCTTACTTTTACGGATTAAAAACACCAAGCGATTTGAAAGATTGTTCTTTTCTTTTCTTTTTTGTTACATATGCTGGGTTATCTTATTTGTTCAATTTATAACTCAAACATATGAATATTTAAAATCAATATGGATTCGAATATCCTAATTTTAATTAAATTAGAAATTTATATATAATCCTTTTAATAATTAACATTATTAATATTTTATTTTGAATTATACTTTCCTACGTCTTTTTACTTATTAGATAAATTTCTCTTCATTTTATTTATTTATTTGTATTGATTAATTTTTATTTGTAAAACAATAATCACAAAATATCTTTCATACATGCCTGCAAGATACAAGGATGGATCCAAAAAACAAGGCAAGGACTGAAAATAAATAAAATCTACTATGCACAACGAAAGATGTAAAATACCAATGCAAAAAAAAGGTTAGGCGTTCACTTTACTTTCTTTGATATAAATTATGTCTAAGTCTACATTAACAATATAATACATGCAGTACGTGCACTAATTAATAATATACTTTTTTTCCGTATCAATAAAATTATCCATCCCTCTCTATTATTTTTTTTTACTGGAATTATCCATCACTTAATTTTTTTAGAGACAATCTTATTATATTATAATAGAATTACTATAGACGATAATATAATTTAAATTCAAAATCACTAATTAAGCTGAAACACGTCACGTCACGTGCTTGGTGCTAATTTTTCATTCCTTTAAATCTTAAAATTCCCATTTTCTTATCTAGTAAAGTAGATGAATTTTGGTTTTGGTCACTAAAATATTTATCTATGATTTCACCGCTTCAAAATATGAAACCACTATTTTTGGTTCCTAATATTTGTTTTAAGATAAATAAATAATATTTATTTTAAGAATTTAGAAGAAAAAATAATTTGAGATGTCACATGTTGATATAATACTATGAACACTAGTGTGTATTAATATCTGAGATGATCACTTGATCTTCTATTGAACATATAAGCAGCTAATAAGTGTCAAATCACAATAGAGATTAAAAATAATATTTTTCTATTTTTTTAGATCGAGATGAAAAATATTTTTTTAAGAACCAAAATAAAAATCCATTTATTTTGAAGGAGTAGAAATATCTTTGATTAAATTAAATTTTTAAAGATAGTTTTTTTTTAGGGCGATGAAAGCCTGCCCTTATCCCTTGAATCCACTCCTATATGCATACAACTTACTTGCCAAACGACTTCAACTGTTGAACTTTATCAAATACTTTTGAGAATCAATATGGAAATATGTGCTATAATTGAGGAATTTCACATCATGATAAATTTATGAAAGGTATCATCCATCATTTTAGTCCTTGTCTTTGAAAAAAAATCCATAAATTAAAAGTTAATGATTTGAATCAATTTTTTCAAATAGGTTGCATTTAGAAAATTATTTCAAAATGATTTTTTAAGCTTAAAGACTATAATATAAATACAATCAATAAATTATTCATCTTTTCTTCCTAGACAACTTTTTACGGCGTTGTTGTAATAAATGATATAGTTGATTTGTGCAAAAGGTTTGAAAAAGACTTTGATTCTAAAGGTGATAATTGGAAAAGCATATGACTTGGTAAACTTCTGAATTTAATCTTTTTAAAGAAGTGCACAATAAGGTTTTGTGGAAAATAAAAATAATGGATCAAAACTTATATTATGTATTTTACGCGAATTACACAAGGTATTATCAATTTGCATGTTTTATGAGAATACAAACTTGGTACCACGACTCTGTCATAGATGAAGAGTTTCATTTATGTTGTGCTCACGCGCAAGGCTCCTTTTCTAATTTATTCATTCTGCATGTGGGGGTTTCATTTTCGATTTACATATATGGTTTGGAAGATTGATTTGTAGATCTAACTAGAGAAGAAAGGAAAAGAAACTAAAAAGAGAAAGGGAAATGATAAAAATAAAGAAGGAGGCAAAACGTCGTTGTCAAAATTTGCCTTCGGCAACGGTGCACAGTAGTCTACAGCGGTGGTGGGGACAAAAGGAGGAAGATGAAAGAAGTAAGCTAAAGGCGCTTTGATTTAACGAAGAAGAGGACATAGGGGCATTTCGAAAAATAAAACCCTTAAAGATCATGTGCTAGTCAGGCGACCTCTAAACCAGACCGAGTTTACACCATTTGGTGTAACATCTTGGGAATGACCAGGACAAAGAGTGATCACAAATTTAAAAGAGATGAAGCACTATTAAGGAACAACTTAAGGAACAACTCTTGGCAGGTTTTCAACATAAGGAATACACAAATGAATCAAATGCACACTCAAATGAGAGAGATTTAAAGGTTATACAAATATGAAATTATATAATTTATGACATAAATAAATAAATTAGTATTATTTATATCAAAAAAATGTTTGGTAAATCACTTAAGAACTCTATAATTAAGTATGTTTGACTTAAAATAATTTCATGATGAATGACTTTTTGAAAATTTTTCTAGAAAGCATGTGAGTAAGGTTAAAATATTCTGAAAAATCTTGCTTTAATTTGTGGGAACAATCATTAACCTTAAAAGCACTAGGTATTGCAATTGGAATACATGGGGTGCCACTGTAATAGAAATGAAAAACTAAGGTTTTTTTTTTTCTATAGGTTGAAAAAAGGAGGGATGCCTCCTATAATTCCAATAAAACACAGGGGTACCATTGTAATTTGTTCAAATAATTATCCTATTAGGAAAGTTAAAAATCCCATGAAGGTTTCAAGTAGACCCAATATCTTTTTGTTTTAATTTCTTTGTTGCTAAAGGCCTTATTAGTTAGAAATGTCACTGCATCAGGGAAATATAATTAGTTGGTCCTCGGTAAGAAACACCACTACATGGAGGAGATTCTACATCGATTTTTGGGAGGGATTTTGCATTGGTTCCATGATCAATATAGATTGTAGGCATAGTAGAAAGTATTCACTTTCTATGTCGAGTTCATAATCGATGAAGAAAACTACTTCCTATATTGATTTCTAACATAACCGAAGTTGAAAGTGACCACTTTTTACATTGGTTAAAACATTAATCAATGTAGAAGCTAAGATTTTTTTTATAATGTTCCTTTTGTTTTAGGTTCATCCCAACCTATATATAATCATACACAATATGCATGTTTTAGGTTTCTACTGTGATGTTGTCAGTTTTAGGTTCATACACATCATATATTATAAAATCAAAATTATGATCAATAAAATTATAAATCACAAACTCATCAAAGAGACACAAAAGATTTTTAGCATGGAAAATCTCTCAAAGAAGGGTAAAACAATCACCGGTCACCCAAACCAAAGAAGTAGCTCCATTATTATCAATAAAAGGTATAAAAGAGTCTCCAACAAGTGCATAAAGAATGCAAGCAATAATCAAAAGCAAACCACGCACAAAGCTTAGAAAATGAGAAGTAAGAATATAAAAATACCTAAAAATAGAGCTTGTACTACGAACAAGTGTCCTCCCTCTCCAAACCACTGAACAACGATTCAACTATTGAAAACCAAGAATCATGTATGTTGACCACGTTGTCCAAAAATCAGTCTCATCCAATGATGCATAAATCTCCAATTGCAATTTGAATTTTTGCTATTTAGTGGCTATGCAAACAGACTGTTACTTTTCTTGTATTATCTCTCTTTGTTTCCTGCTATAAATTTGCTAAAGTCTCTACTTTACAAAGCAGATTAAATGGTATGCAGCGAAAGAAGCTTAATCCAACTTCAAAATCCTAGGAAGAGCTTTCAGGAAAAACAAATGAAACCTAAAATGTGAGGAAAGTTTATGCTTGAAAGAGAATTAGAAGGAAAACTATTAAAAGCCCTCAATGATACGTAACACAAAAAAAAAAATCAATTTTAGCTATAGAAGAGTCCAACGTTAATTTTAGGTCATCAATGCACAACATGTTTATTGTGTATCATTTTGTTGAATCAAAGAGATTAAAGACTTGAAGATTAGTCTTAAGATCTTTTGGTTTTAATAATGTTACAATGCCAAACAAGTTTGTAAAGATGTGGCATTTGTATTGGATATTTTTAGACTAGGCGTATCAAGTGTTTTAGATTTAGTTTTATTATCCATATTTAGTAGAAATCAAATATGATAAGATAAATGTGTTGATCTCAAAGTTTCTTAGAAGAAATAAGTTCAATATAGTGTAATTGATTACCAAGTTTAGTAATCAATTACAAAGTGTTAGAATAAACAACAAAACTCACTCTCTTGAAATTTGGCAAGAATCATCAAATTAATCTATTACCATTTTTTAGTAATCGATTACATAAGCCAATTTCAGCATAAAGAAGTCTTTGTGGCTTGAAATAATTAATTATCACATTTAGTAATCGATTAGATTGCGCCTAAGCACTTTAGGAGCTTTTTGTGTGTCAAAATAAACAATGACCACAATTGATAATCAATTATTCAGAACATAGAAGCTTGAGAAGCTTTTTACAAAATGAGATAATCGATTAACACAATCTGTAATTGATTACCATGGTTTTCGAAATGCATAACAAAGAGGGATTTGAACGAATTAATATATTACCACATTCGATAATTGATTAAATAAGTTTTATCTATTAAAATTATAAATATCCTCACTTGTTTTTTCTCATTTGTGACTCTTTATTCGATCTTATATTTAGAAAATAATTTCTAAGAGTCGTCTAAGGGAATCACTATGCATTTCAACAAGAGATTCAAGCTGATCAAGATTCATTTAGTGTTCAACATGATTTGATCATTCTTTGAAGAAGAGCTTGAAGATGAAGATGTTGATCTACACATAAAGGTGTATTCAATCCAATTATGATTTCCTTCTTGTTTATGATCTTGGTTAGGGTTACCAAGGGTTTGTGGGAGTTGATAGGGTTTCAATTCCTTTGCTTTCTCTTATAGGGTTCAAGGGAAAAATATATTTAAAAAATTGCATGTGCATAATATTTGTACTTGATTTTCTATTAATAGAAATTCTAAAGGATTTTAGAACAACTGGATGTAAGTCCTCTTGAAGATTGAATCAGTATAAATTTTGAGTGTGATTCTTTCTTTTTCTAAACTTTTGTTTTGTTAATCAATTTTGGTAATGAAATTGATATGAAAGGGTCATAAAATTATATTTTTCATATGATATTGATTTCATTGTTTTTCTTGGTTGTGATAATATTTTGAGAAAACCTTGATTAATTAAAAGGAGTCATTTTAATAAGAAATTAAATGATAATTTTTTTAAAGGAATTTATTCATTTCCCCTTCTAGATTCTTGATTATTTCAACACATTTAGTCAAGACTAGTTGGTGAGAAAAGATTGAGGTTTGATCCCTTAACAAAAATTTGATGTTTAATCCCCTGACTTGGACATAGAATCGGGACTAAATATATTACTTTACAATTAAAATGGATCGATCCAATAAAAAAGAAACGAATTAACTGTCAAATAGAAGCTAAAATACATCCGGAATACATAAAAAAAGTGGGTCAATTTATTTTTCGGCCAGTCACATTTTACCACTTCTAATTATAGAGGGAATTGTTGAGCACTTTATACTAACCTAATGAACTGGTGGTCCTTAATCTAATTAACTAGCGCGATGTGAAATGGGTTTATTATGTTTGCGGTGATGATGTCACTGCGTAAGTTAACAGACCAGCTCAGCAATACGTTTATGACTCCTTTTGGTTAAATAATCTAATGACGAATGCACTAGATACATTTGAAATCAATCAACTAATACATGCACCAAACCACCCCGCGGCCCGTTGCATAAATATTAAAATTCAATTAAATAGCAAGCTTGATTAAAGTCAAGAGCTATCAACACACAATTTGCTACTTCTCTTGTAAGAACAAGTTTAGTCAACTACTATTTTTATAAAAAAAAATTATATATGAAATTAATTAATTGCTCAAATTATTTTTTAATTTAGAACCATTGAAACGATTCCTTACCCGTGCCTTAGTTAATTTAGCAATATCTGTTGAAGGTCGTAGGTTCTAGCCACATAAAAAAATTTGGTTTTGGCAACGTATTCATAACGAGTTGCAAGTTGCACATGAGATTTGTCGTCATTAATTTAGATTTAACAATTATTATATCTGATTTATCAATATCGGTTTTGTAATTGTCAACCCATCTTCAACAAATTCCAAGCCGTGTGTGTGTGTGTGTCAAATTATAATCCTTTTGCCAAGATGTACTCCTACAAATACTATCTCCATCTGTCCCTGCCACGTCTGCTCCATTATCAATTTAGCATAATTTAGGGTTCTGTAATCTGAAGGGTGACTTATTTCATTAATTTTGTGCATCAATTTAAACTATTATTTTAGAATTTCTTAATTATCATTCTCAATGACTCAGAAAAATCAACCAACTGCAAGGAATACGTAGTTCGTTCCCCGTAACAAAACTATGTTCTGGTTTAGCATGACACTTTGCAAGTGGCTTTATCCACGTCAAATATTATATTATGGAGTTTCCTATCGTTGATTATATCTTTGATATATAAGATTATCTGTTCATTACCTAAGCGAGGTGAAGTTGCCAAGTGTGCCAGAGAGAGGTTGACATGCACAAACTCCATACAAAAAGATAGGATATTAATTAAAACTTGCAAATGATTTTGTTGAAGTGTTTCATAAGATATGAAATTTACTTGTGGGTCAGGCATCTTTCCTTGGTTTAAATTATAATTATAATTAGATTTAATAATAAAGCTTATCCATGCAATGCAATCCAGCTGTTTGAGACTATAAATTCATGAACTTATGCTATTGTACGTAGGCTATATTATACTCTTTTTTACAGAAAGGTTATATATTATATACTTAACCACACTTATAAGTTATAATATTCTTTTTTATCTCTTTTTATTATATTATTTATTCTATCTCACATTTTTCCATCTTATTCCTCTCTTTTGTTGTATAAACATATTTTTTGATGAAAAAGAAGAATATTTGTGAATATGTGTTTCATCAAATATAATATTAGATGAAGCTCACAAATAATCAAATTAATAATGTTCTCAGCAGTAGGTGACATAAACTATAATAAACGACTAGGAGGAGACCGGAGGTAATTCAATTATAATTAATTGAAACCCTGAAATTAATCCCTCCAGCTAGTTTGGCTCTATATATATTAGCTGGATACCATAATATGTATGGGTGGATAAATATATTTTTGGCGTCAATTTATATATATATATATATATATATATATATACTAGCGAGCTATACGGTTTATTGGTGCATGATATGTATTAGCTAGCAACCATTTACTGGTGCATGATACTAATGCGGGGTTAAAGATTATGTCTTTATTGAGAAAAAGAATTATACTGATGGTATAAAAAGTTTATTATAAATTTATTGATTTTTATGTTTTAAAAATTATATTAATAATAAATTATAATTAAATGATAATATTAAAATTTAAGAAAGAGATTATACGGGTTATATTAAGATAGAAAAAGTCTTTAAACTTTTTATTCGGGCAAAAGTCTTCACACTTAACGAGCATTTATCACTTAAAAAAACGAACATTTACAAGAAATTTGTAATTATCTCACTAAAAAAAGAGTGAAAGTTCAAACATACACAATCTATTAAATACAAAACTTTATCTTACCATTCGACTAATCCTTGGAGTTCAAGTCCCTCTATATTTCTGTAAAAAAAAAAAAAAAAAACCCTCTATATTTTGGAGTTATTCTGAGTTTTCACCGATAAATGTCAAGTCACTAATCATGAACTTAGTTAAGAAAGAAAACTCTTGCTCGAATTTTTTTCCATAAGATTTAAATCCGTTATTTAAAAGAAATTAATTTTCTTACCATTAAAGTAAAACAAGTGTTGGTGCACATAGGTAAAATTAGTAACATAAGTAGGATAGAGGTGATCAAAGTATAAAATTATGAGAAAATATACTGCATCCATATATTGTAAATTTTACTCAATTATAAATGAAAACATATAATAATTTAATATATTTATTGATTTTTACAATAATTATTTTAAATGTCACAGCAACAGTACTTTCTAATTAATTGATAATATAAATTTGTATACTAACAGATCATTAAACTCTTAAATTAATTATATAATTTTATTTAATAATTTAAATTATTTTTTGACATATAATAGTTTAAATTCTTAAAAGTTATTTCATGACATGATGTCAAAATTTTTATTATGGTTTAAAATTAGATCTTTGTCATTACCATTTTCATTTTTTCTAAATAAAAAAGTTTCTTCAATTACAAAACAAATAAACCAATGTCATCATAACTTTGAAATTGGTTTATAAGAAGCTAAACTATTATTCCTTTATATTAAGTGTTTTTCTATTTTACTATTTTAAGTTTTAAAAGTTTTATTATAGCCTTTTATGTTTTCAAATGTGATCTTTTTAATCAGAAATGCTAAATATGTCGATGAAAAAGTGTGACGTGTTTGTTAATACTACTTGATATAATAATGCGACATGTTAATTAAAATGACGTCATTTTAAATTGCTCTAATTTTATCTTTTATGTTTTTAAAATGGTTTCATTTTGGTGCTTTAATTTTTTTAAATGATTTCATTTTGGTTTATCAAGTTTGTGAAATGATACAATTTGATATCATTTTGAAGTTAGACACATTAGTCATATGCGATGCACATAAGCAAGTCAACTAGTGATACTAAAAAATTGAAAATAATAAATACATTACACTATCCAACTCATAAACAAACCTAGTCAATAGGTGTTGTGTTACAACATATTGAATATTCAATATTTTCTTTATCCTTAATAAGACACTACATTTTCAAGTAGAATATTTGGTTTTGGTAGGACTCCACAACATTCGTTTCAACCTCAAACTATGGAAGTGCATCCTAATGTTGTTGTACACATACAAGTGTCTAAGACAAAATAATTGTGACTATTTTTATAAGAATGTCCTCAATTATATTCATTACATCTTGATATATTATATGTAATTTTAGGATCAAAATGTATCATTTTGCAAATTTAATGAACCAAAATGAAATCATTAAAAATTTAAAATACCAAAATAAAATAATGTAAAAAAACATAAAGGATTAAAATAAAATCATTTAAAATAACCTGGTTTCAATTAATATGTTACATCATCATATCAATCATTGTCACTTGTTACACTTTTTTGTTAAAATATTTAATGTTTTCATAAAAGAATCAAAATGAAACCATTTAAAAACATAAAAGATGAAACTAAAAATTTTAATATTTAAAGGATCAAAATAAACAATACTATAAAAAACCAAAATAATAATTTAATCTTTACTAAGCAAACACGTCTAACTCATAGCCAGATCGGTGCCCTTATTTAAGACAAAGGTACTATTTGATCACTAACAGGGATGGATGCAAAGCACTATGGATCAATTACCCCAAAAAAATAATTTTTTTACTTATACATATTTAATAAAAAAAATTGCCCCTAAAAAAACAAGTGTCACCCCATAGACAATTTTTTTTTAGATGAACATATAAAATTATAATTAAGAAATAAAAAACATAATAAATTGATACTAATTTTATTATTTTATCCTTTTAATTTTTATCATTTTGCTTCTATAATATTAATTAAACATATATTTAACCTTAACCCAATTGCAATTTATAAAAGTTTGAGTAATTTGAATTTTATCATAAAATTATATATTTTTCTTTTGTAAGAAAATAATATATTATTGTCTTATTCTTACTAAACAAATATTTTCGATCAGCCCATGCTGACTAAACAAATTTCCAATTAGACCAAAGGGGGAGTGCTTCACGATTCCAGTAGTTCCAAAGTTTGGTCAATGTCATAATGTGTTTCCTAAAACTTAAATTATTATTGCTAATCATTAATTATTTAGCTTTGCCTTTTGTCTTTATGTCCCCGATTCTTTGCATGGCGTTGTTTCTATCTTGGCTCACCCCATCTTAATATTGTATGAACAACTACAAACAGTGCTCCATAATATTTTATGTCCTGCCATGCATACTACCAAGTCTTCACTGGTTTTCTGTTAGCTATTTCATTATCATTATTATTTCTTCTGAGCACCAAAGTCTTTTCTTAATTATTAGCAATTTAATATGACTGGGGACAGTTGGTGATCATTTCCGTAAACTAGCGTACAATCTATTATGTATATATTAGGCGAAAATAAAAACAAATTCGTTGTTTTTATTTTGATTAAAGATAACTCGTTAACATTTTTTTTATGAAGAACATGTATGTTATTTATAATATGCATGCAGTACCTAACCTACCTACCTATAATAAAAACCAAGGTTATCAGCTCTAGCTCGCACCAATTAATTATAAACCTTCATATATAGCCAAGCATATAGTTTTTTGGTAGGCATATACCAAGCATATGAGGGCGTGAGCTGATTATTAATATATTAGCTTTTGTCGAAAGAACATTGCCAATTGGCTTATAGATGATCATAGGATTCTATGTATCGTGTCTATTTTAAACGTGTGGTATGCAAGAAGAAGCGAACAATATTATGAGATTTCCGAAAATCAAAATGAAGAGGGAGAGAAAGGAAGGATTTTTTTTATTTAAAAAAAGCGGGTTTGAGTAAATAATTAGGCTATTGCATGTTTTAAAGTTCCGTTTAGAAGAATTTAATATTATCTTATGATGTAAATAATTATATAACTGTTTGAGAGAATTTATGAAAATAACTAACGATATATTCATAAATTATTTTCAAATTATTAATTTCAATAAGTTATTCAGAATAATTTATGAAAATAGCTTACAATCTATATGAAAACATTTAAATAAAATTTTATTTTTCTTTAATATAAAAACTACTTATACCTAAGTTCATATACTTATATTGAATAAATTTCTCTTTAAACACTTACAAGTGAAGAAAATAAAAAAGATAACAAACATTGAACTTCTTTCATAAGCAGAAATCAACTTTTATATCTTAGATTGTGGAAAAGTTAAATTAGAGAGCTTTAAAAAATAATTAGATAATTTATTTTTTCTTTCAATCTTAAGGACTATTGTCATCCCTAAAACAAAAATATATCGTTTGTTGTTTCTCACATGCATCAATTAACATTTTCATTGTGTGGTCTTGAATAACACCAAAATCTCCATTTATAGTACAAGATTCACATCTATAAATTGAAAAGTCTCACATCTATGAATTGAAAAGTATGAATAAGCAACTCTATAATTATTTATTAAAATTAACAGGTTTTTAAATCTTTCATTTTAAAAAAAATGTAAACCCTTATTATTGAATCATCAAAATACTGTCGAACAATCAATTTATTAGTAAATCAATCACCGCAATTATATTCATTGATTAACTGTGTAGTACATAATCAATTTGCAACTTAAACATGACACATAAAGAACATTAGACAACTTCATTTTATCACTAAGCAGCATACATAGTTCTCTCCCTTGGCACTAACTTGTCATCCAAGTGACACTCCATCAGGTCTCAAATAGCAAACAGATGCTCCAATTGTCCTGTCATAATGAGAAACACCTGTGTATGATCCAATATTGTGAGGTGATCAAGGGTCTAAACAAAAAATATATGTATTTTTAGTTTTTATACTAACAGTCAAACGTGGTAAAAATGTTTATACTTTCATATTGATAAATTGGGTCTTCAATTTTTTTTTTTAAAACATGTGAGCTTAGTTCTTTCAAACCTTAAAAAATATAATGGACTTGACCATATTTAACCAAAAATATAGAAATTGAAAAACACAATTTTTTCCCCAGCCTAAACAGTTATCTGCTTACAATTATTGCACAACATATTTTGTCCCTTCCTTCACTTTGACCCCGAGGACTTTGATCCAGCTTGAACCGCGAAACCTGTGTCACGTCTCTTTAACTTCAGTAGCCATTGCACTAATACTATGATAGAATAAAATGCCAGAGAAAAAGAATAGATTTCATCTCACAATTAAGGAAACAAAAGAAAATAAAAATTATACAAATCAAATCAGCCTAATTTCATCCCACCTAATTAAGGTTCATGTACTGCATGTAGTTTGAATAAAATCGGCAAAACATGACATTTTAGGGATTTAATGCTTAAGCGCCAATGGTTTACACTGTTACTAATCTTTAGCACTTAAGTTCTAGTAGGACACTTTGGACTTGTTTAAATATAAGCTAAAAATACTTTTGAGAGAGTTTCTCTATTAAAAATATAAGATTTTTTCTAATAGAAAAATTTTCAAAAATATTTCTAATCTTTGACACCTCTAGTACTCTAAACATACTCTTTTTTTACTACTTTTGACACCTCTAGTACTTTAATCAGGGCTGGTGCATTTTAGGGACACTCAACAGAATAATAAATAAAGGTCCTTATATTTTTTTTAACCATATTATTTGTGTAAAATATTTATTGATTTTATTGAAGATTTTCTCTTACTGATTACCTTAATGTAATTTTTCTTTTCAATCATGTTTTCTCTATTTACAATATTTGAATCTAAGACTTTATTTAAGGAAATGAATGATCAAGGACCTCATTATCATCTGGTAGTGCTTTTTAATCGACTATTCGATGCTTAGCACCAAGACTTATTCCTTAACTTCTTCTATTAATCTTTCCGACGCCAAGCACCTACGAATATGGAGTATTCTATTTTCCCAGGCTTTTAGAATTTCAGGTGCTTAGTGCCAAAGCTTGTTCTTCCAGCTTCTTTCCTTTAACACACAAGTGCTTAGAAGCTTTTTTACTTCGATTTCTTGTTCCCTTGCATAAATAAAGTACACAATCCTTGAGTCATTAAAGCTCTCAATTTCGTTTGAATCCTTGATTCACTAAAGCACACGATCTTTATTGCTAATTATTCTCATTATATATTTCAATTTCAATCAATTCTGATTAATTTCCTCCTAAAAATACCTATAGAAATTCATGAAGATAGTTTGAAAATAGCAACTATGGATGTAAATAATCTGAAAGGTTTGCAAAAGAAGGGAGGCGATGAGCTCGTTCAAATGAGAGTCTAGCCCAATTGTCTTTCAGCCCAATCAGTGTATGCTTCGGCCCAAAACCAAAATTGGATGCAAGTGACGTAGTTGGCGGTATTCTGCTTTTATGGTGAACCAACCTATTGATGAAAAGTGCAACGGTAAATACATCGTGTCATAAGTGCTAATTCGTGATATTACTAGTTAGTTTGTTTATTTATATTATAGCCTTATTAAAAAAATTCTTATTCATCACCAAAAAGTTAATTTTTCTTAATTTAGTCTTATAAAGCCTATAAAACGATAAGCCTATAATTCAAATCCGAATATTATAAAGAAAGTTGACTTTACTTTTATCGTTACTATTACCATTGATTATTAGTAAGATATCTTTCGCACTTCTATACTTAAATTTATCATTGTTATTTGTTTTCAAGTTTGAAAATCACTTTCTTCTAAAAACAAAAAAAAAGTTTTGAAAATCACTTGTAAAGCCCATTATTAAGTTCGTCTTCTATGAAACATAGCTAATATAGCACCATAACTATATTATGACATATTCCAACTATTTTGATATATTTTAGAATGCCTATACCCTATCCATTCTTTTCATTTTTGGGGTCAGTGAAAGCTCATGTATAACTTTTGCTTGACAAGAAGTATAAAAGCACAGAAACTTTAGATGGATACTATCATTAGTTGCAATAGCAGCAATAACTTTTATTTTTATTTCACAACTGAAAATTGAAAACAGGTTTTGATGTCTATAGGGAACAAGACCTTGTACATCTAATCTGTCAAGAGTTATATTATGCAGACATTAGTATTGATATGATCCCATCATTGAAAAGAAAAAAATGTACAAGCCAAGCCAGCTCATAATTATCAGTAAAACAACTCATTAAAATGATTAACAGAAACTTCCATAATTCAATCATGGAACGTTTTTCAACCAAAGAATAATGTCTAAAGAAAGTTTCTTCATTGGCTATATCTCAATGTACAACATTTATACATAGGGTGAAATACTCCATTCCATGAGATTTACTTTGCAGTGGGCAAAAGGGGGTCTCTAGCAGCAGAGTTACCAGGTTTCCCTCTCAAATTCGATAGAACCAAATACAAGAACCCTGCAGAAAAGAAGCTTATAAACCATGCATTGTTGTAGATCACAACAAAAGTGTTAGGAACTGAAGTTGCAATTCCAACTTTCTGCAAGAAACCAGGAACCACAGGTAAAACTCCAACAACTAGTGCCAGAATAGCCGCCACATTGAACCCTCTTGAATACCTATATGCTCCATAAGGACTCCTAGAGTACAAGTCACTAATATTCAAATTTGTTTTTTGTATAATATAGTAATCAGCTAGAACAATCCCTGCAATAGGACCCATCAAAGCAGAATATCCAACTAGCCAAGTATAAACAAAGCTCTCACTTGATTTCAAAAGCCTCCAAGGTTGAAATGCAATTCCAAGGAGTGCAGTTAGAAGTGCTCCTCTTCTAAATGTGAACCATTTAGGACTTAGATTAACAAGAGCATTTGCTGGTGCCACAACATTGGCAGCAATATTGGTGGTGATAATTGCTAGGCTTATACCAAGGATTGCAATGATCCTAGTTGTGAGGCCACCAATTTGACCAAGAAGTTGAATTGGGTCAGAAATAACTTGACCAAATATCACTTTTGTGGATGAAGTAACTGCTAGACCAACAAATGTGAATGCCCCCATAAAGATGGGAAGCCCAATTTGACCAATAACTTGATCCTTCTGGCTCTTAGCATATCTAGTAAAATCAGGGATGTTAATAGCCACAGTGGCCCAAAAGCTTATGTTGGCAGTGAGAGAAGGGAAGAAAACAGACCAGAATTCTGATGTAGAGAGCCTAGAAGACAAAGAGAGCATGTGACCAATGCCACCAGCTTTGACACAAGACCAAATGAGAAGACAAGAAGTAAGAGCAACCAATATTGGAGCTGAGTACTTCTCCAGCTTTCTAATGCCATCAATTCCCTTCCACACAAAGATCAATTGAGCAAACCAAAAGACCAAAAAACAAGCAAATTCAAGTGGGGAAGTGCCAAGCCAAGGTAGAGACTGAGACAATGAAGTTTCCTTCATTGCCTTTGGCAAGAGAAGGAAAATTGCCTCTCCACCAATCCAAGACTCAATACCATACCAACCGCAACCAATAAGTGCCCTTATAAGGGTAGGAATATGAGCACCATTGATTCCAAAAGAGGATCTAACTAGAACTGGGAATGATATGCCATAACGTGTGCCTGCATGGCCAGTGAGAACCAAAGGAACCAAGAGAACCATGTTGGCTGCCACCACAGTTGCTATGCCTTGCCACCATGCCATGCCAAGGTCAACCAGGCTTCCAGCAAGGTAGTAAGAAGGGACACCAACAACTAAACCAACCCATAAACTTGCTATTTCAAAGCCAGAAAATGTCCTTTGACTTGGTGTTGTTGGCTTGAGGTCTTCATTGGTGAGTGTTGGATCAGACTCGAGCTCAAAATCAGGTGGTGCTGTGTAGCTTGAAGAGTTGAAACATTTCATTGGAAAGTGTTTGGTTAAGGTACAATTGTAAGGGGTGGGAAAGGCTTTGTTCAGTTTTGTTGGGAAGGGAAAATGGGTGGAAGAGTAAGACAAGCTTGGAGTTTTTTTGGAGGGTGGTGCCACTGGGGTGAGAAAAGGAGTAGTGGGGTGAGGAGGAACATGGAGTGTTAGACATAGACATTTTGATACTACCATGTTCTTTGTTTGTGGAATTGTGGTTGTGAACTCTAAGGTGGCTGTTTGTAGAATGTTATGGTATGTGATGGAGATGGATGATGAGTGGTGGACAATGGCTAAACGTCACTCTTTTATTTATTCTTTTTTTGCTTTTATTGTGAACGAAATGAATTTGAAGACAGAGGCTAGAAGGAAAATGAGCGGGTCATGAATAATTGACATGGCTGATAATAACTTATGTTTTTTAATAAAATAATTTAGGGTTGAATTTTAGCTTTAGTATAAAATAAATGTTGGGAGAAGAATTGCTCACGATTAAGATTTGTTGTTACTTTTAATAATAATTTTTTGTATCAATATTATTGTGAAAAAAAAAAGTTAGATCAATGAATTGCCTCGGATCAATGAACTAAAAAAATGACATGTGGTTATATTATCTCAAGTTGTAGAGCCCGTTATTTGTTATGGAAATTATAATCTTCTATGATTATATCTAAATCAATATTTTATTATTCTACACATGTTTTATAAATAAATAAAAGTCTTTGCTGATTTGAATTATTGATTTCCTGTTTTCTTAAGATCTTGGCAGCGCTAAATTAAATAAGTGGCTAAATGTCAACTAAGAGAACAAACTATTGTATTTGAGTTTCTGGTATGAAACAGCAAAACAAAAATTATGGGCTTTTCTTTGAATAGGGTAATGATGAGTATTACACTTCTAGCTTCGTCATAAATTTTGCACATCATTCATGTTATAAGAAATTGAAAATGTTAAAATTCGCTGTGAGGGGAATAATTTAAAAATTGTCAAAGGATGATTTAGTGAACGATTTTAGAATAAATTTAAATCGATTGGGTCTTTGTTGTTTATTTATATAGAATTTATATTATTCTTTATTATATTTTACATCAGTCTTTTATTCAATCAACTGCTTATTTGACCACATATCAATATACACATCACATGTTTGTTTCAAGCAAACCTTTTTTTTTCAGTGTGTTTCAAGCAAACCTTTCAAGTTATCAAAAGTTACGTTTTTGCTTTTTTGGAATTTAACTCTATTTACGTTTGAAAAATATATTTTTAAATATAAAATGGTATTCATGATTGAAAGATTAACGATTTAGATTTTAATAACTTCATGATATATTATATGTGTAAATATAATTTGTCATAATTTAAATTATTATTTTTTTAATCAATAACCCTATTTTTACCTTTTAAAATATACACTTCACCTTTCACTTAGAATGAAAGCCTTTTGAATCTTTTCACAAATCAATTCGAACGCGTGTATAATTGGAACTTCCATTATTGTTTGAGTCTATTTTTGTAGAACAATAATTGTTTGCATTGCGGGTATAATTGAAAGCTCCATCATTTTTTTAATCAATAATTATAGGCTTAAATATATTTTTCATACTTGAAAAATAGACTATAATCGAGTCACATGTTTCTGACATATTGATACTTAACGATTTTTCATAAAGTGGCGATGAAGGGTATAACTTATACAAATTTTTCCATTTTCTAATTCGATACGATCTATTCGTTCGTGGAGCTATTTACTCAATCACAAACATTTCTAAAACACCTTTAATAGAGGGACAAATAGTCCATTTTGAAAAAAACTCATTGTTAACCTCTTTTAGATATGAATATACCCGATTCAGAAAAGAAGAACTTGCATCAGTATCTCAATTTCAATTCAAACATGAGTTTAATTCACACTCCATGTTCTGAGAAATATTTATCATCCAAAACCTCAAATTTAATTTTGATCAATTATGTAACTGAAAAGTTTTATGTTTCAATGTAGTACTTGTCGTTAGTCTCATTCTGTTAAATGATGCCATGACAGATAGAGTGTCACATTATTAAACATAATCACTTAATACATAGCCAAATTAAAGCCATGTCATTATTTATTATTTATTTTAAAAAAAATCAAATTATTATACTTTATTAACTAATAAAATTTTAAAAAAAACTTGACTGGGATTTGGAAAATGTTCCCTCTTTGAAAACGTGAGTTCATCTTCTTGGTAGTGGTAGTGGCTTTCTGTAATGGTTGATTGTGAGTATTATCAAGGTTGACTATGATATCTACTAAGTGGAAACAAAACAAGAGAGTATCCTTCACGTGTACGTATTGTCACATTCAAGATAAGAGTCATCTTTGAACTGTAGTAGGCACTATGATTTTTTCGCTTTGTTTATTTGCTTTCCCTTTCTTAGTGGTCCTCTTGTCTCCTATTACGGTGTTGCAATGGCCTCTGTTTTGTGAAGTTGGAAAATTTTTTTTGGTTTTTTGGGGTTTTTTAAGGTCTAAGTACAGAATGATTAAGGGTTTAAGGATGATTCATTTGGGGTTTAATTATGGTTTAACAAGGTTCGATTAGGGTGCATAAGGGTTGATTAAGTTTCAATTAGGGTCTGACTAATGGTGGACAACAAATTGATAAGCATTGTTTATATTTTTATTGCAGGCATAAGTTTCAAATTAAAATTGCATCACGATGGTTTCTTTCAAAGAGACCTTGTGATGCAATATGTTGGGACTAACGATTTTGAAAGTGGTCATTCTTTGAAGCAATGGTGATTTTAAAAGAAGACTTTGGATATGGTGATCAACCAATGAGGCTATGGTGGAAAGGTAGTGATGGTGAGTATAAGGAGATTACTATGAACAATCATGTATTGGAGCTATCTAATTATTCTATTGCTAACAATTGTGTGGTGGAGTTTTTTGTGGAATTTATTGGTAATAATGAGGGGGTTGTGGATGACAATTTTTCCGGTGGTTCTGAAGATAGTAGTGATGAATTAGTGAAGGATGTCTAGTTAGATGACTTTGAGGAGGAAAGGGAAATTGGATTGGATGATGGTTTTGATTTTCCTATTCCATAAATTGGTAGACTGAAAAAAAATGAATAAAGAGACCGACTTTAAAAAAGGTATGTATTCGAGGAAGGAAGGTGCAAGGGAGGAAGATTCAAGTGATGATGCTTGTGGCTTGAATTTGTTCATAAAGATGATGACATAGTTAATAGCCAACATGTACATGTTGAATTAATTGAAGTATTTGATGATTACTTCAGCAAGAGGAAAACTTAAACCTACCACGTGAAGTGCAGAGTGATGCACATTTCAGGCTAGTGGACAAGGCTAGTGGTGGTAAGAAGGCTACTGGTGTAGGTTAGAAGCCTGCTGGTAGGGTAAGAGGGCTGAACACAATTATGGGAATGTCAGTTGCAGTTTATTTATGGCACACACTTTACCTAAAAATCATATTGAAGATGAGTATGTTAGTGAATAGTTGTGCAATGATGATTTAGATGAAAAGGTATTTAATAAAAACTATGAAAGATTCAACAACAAGTTGCTTTGTAAGAAATTTAAATGGAAGTTGGGATTGAAGTTTACTTTTCTAAAAGAGTTCAAAGAAGCCATACTGGAATATAATGTGTTCAATGGAAGAGAAATCAAGTTTGATTTCAATGATAAAAGGCGAGCAAGAGCAAGGTGTAAGCATTGCATTGATTATCTGGTATATGTCAGTAAGGTAGGTCAGAGAGAAACATATAGGCTTAATACCTTACATCCTAAACACACATCTTGGAAGGTTTTCAATAATACAAAGTGCTAAGTCTACCTAGGTGGCCAAAGTCTTAGTCAACAAGATGAAGGCAACGAATGCTGACATATCTCTAAAGGACATAATTGGTGAAAGAAGGGCTAACTATTCAACTAGAATTTCAATGTCTAGGGCATGGAGGGCCAAACAACTAGAAAACAAGTAGTTGATGGTGATTGTATCAAACAATACTCCTAGCTTTGGTCATATGCAACTGAACTGAAGGATAAATGCCCAAACAATTCATGTTTGATTCTAGTGGAGAGATCATTCATTGAAGTACTACCAAGATTTGTACATGTGCTTAGAAGGTCCAAAATCTACTTTCAAAAAGGCATGTAGACCCTTGAATGGTGTAGATGGATGTCATCTCAAATCAAAGTTTGGAGGACAACTCTTGATTATTGTTGGCTGACATCTAAATGACTGGTACATGCCTATTGCTTTTCTTGTTATAGAAACAATGACCAAGGAAACATGGTGATGGTTTTTGAACTTGTTGTTGGAGGGTATTGGTGATGTTGAAACCAACAAATGGGTGTTCATTAGTAATCTACAAAAGGCAAAAACTAAATTTTGGATTGTAGAGTAATATGTTGCTGATATTTTTTGGATTTTTTTGATGAGTTGCACATATTTGATGAGTTGCTTTATGTGCAGGGATTGAAACAAGTTTTTCTAGAATTTCCAAGATAGATAGAGCACAGATTTTGCCAGCAACATTTTTGCAACAATTTTAAGAAAAAAATTGGTGGATGTAATGCTTTGAGTGAGTCCTTAAACAGTACAATACTAGTAGCTCGGGATTAGCCTATCATAACCATGTGTGAGTGGATTAGAATGTTCTTATGAATAGGTTTGCAACCCTTAGAGACAAATTGGAAAACTACAAAGGTGAGGTTATGCTTAAGCCCCTAAAAAGGTTGGACTGGGAAGTTGAAAAGTTTGGGAGTTGGGTAGCTACTTGGGGAGGAAATTGACATTTTGAAGTCTCACAAATTTATTCTAGTGAAAAATTTATTATTGATATAAATAAGCAGATTTGTTCATGTAACTTCTGGGGATTGGTTGGCATACCTTGAAGACATGCAGTGGCTGCCATACAATTCAAAATTTTAAGGTTATGGATTATGGGAATAATTATTATTCAAGGGATACATATGGTGTTTATTATGGACATAAGGTGACATAAATTAATGGTATGGATATGTGACCCATTACAAAGTTTGATGAGATTCAACCACCAAAATACAAAAAAAGGTCCTAGTAGACCAAAGAAATTGAGAAGGATAAAGCCTGATGAAGACCCTAACAGGACAAGGCTAAGAAGGGACCCAACTCCTTATAAATGCAGCTAATATAGGGCAACAATTCATAATACCAAGAGATGTACATTGCCACCTCCAGTAGTACCTGGAGAAGTAAATAGAGAAGCTGATAGAGCTTATGAAGTGGTAGCTGAGGGTGCAGCTCAAAGCGCATATGCTGGAGTTCAGACTAGGCAACTCAATGTAGTTGAGGATGGCACTAAAGGAGCAACTGAGGGTGAAAATGAGGGTACACTTGCTGGAGTTCGGACTGGGAAAGTCAATGTTGTTGAGGGTGGCACTAAGTGAGCAACTGAAGGTGGAATTGAGGGTGCAGATGATGGAGTTCAAACTGGTCCTATTTGACATCAAAAGAATGACATCACAGAAATCAAATGTACAAACAGAAACAATAAGGTAATTTTTTTATACATGCTTAACATTTATATGACAATTCATATAGATTAATTTTTACACTTAATTTAGTAGGGAAAAAGTGTGTAGTAGTCTGTAAGAAAAGCTCTTTGTCCTCATCAACAGCAGCAGGCCAAACCTACAAATAGGCACACAACGGTACTAATTGCATCAATGTCAATGCATTAATTATGTACTTATTGACATCAATCTCATGCATTAATTTTGAAAAATTTTCAATTTTGTAGGGGCATTGTGGGCACAACAAATCTGTCAATGAAACACTTAAGAAACTTGCTCCTAAATGCAAGCCAACAACAACAAGCAAGACACCAACAACAAATATTACAACTTCAAGCAAAGAAATTGAAAGTTGTTAACTACCAATTGTTGAGAAGAAGGTTGAGCTGGGAATTGGTCTTGCTGCCACTCAGGCCAAGGCAGGCGCATAAGGACCAATTGAAGATACTAATGGAAAAAAATAGGACTGTGAAATACTTTTGTAGTGTGGTGTGGGAATCTTGCTTTATTGGAACCATGTGCACAATTTCTTGCACCTTTTGTGTACTTGTTCTAGACAGTGGGCATCTTAAGCACATAATTTAGGACTTTTAGGACCATGTCACTTTTATTAAACAATTGTGACTTATCATTAATAAATTTGAATCTCTTTTGCTAAATAGAAACTGCCATAAATGCTGAAGTAAACAGTAAGACACTAAAGTGTTCAATGGGACAAAAAAAAAAGACTCAAGCAGTTTGAGTTAAATAAGTTTTCCATACCTACAAAATAAACAATTTTCATTTTACTACCTCAAATTCAATTTTGTTCCAACAAAGTACTTGACATTGTTGAACTTAGTAATTAGTAGTGTAAGTTAGTACCAAATATCATAAATCAATAACAGGACCATAGTTAAAATTAAGCATCAATATAATACAACTTTAACACATCATAAACTCATATCATTGGAAGCATCCAACTGCATCAAATACAACTTTGTTACTTTCCAAAATTCACATCTCAACCTACAAACCTACCAAATTTCAGAAGACCACTACCCAAAACTTGCCATCAGTAAATACACACAAGGAAAATCGATTCCTTCTATGACCACCAACATTCATTGCAATTACAATGCTTAGTAAAGAAATGAACACACAAAGAACTACAACTACAAAACCTAACGTCTTCACTTTATTCCTTTCAACAACAAGATTATTCTTTTCTCTTCCAATTTTACTCTTCAATTGCACAACTTGAATTGAGGATGCACAACATTCTTCCTCTTGTGTAACAACCTTTTTCCTCAAATATGTTATTTCTTCTGCATTTGCTTTAGCTTCCTCCAATAATGAAGCAACTTTCAGCTTCAACTCTTCATTTTCTCGAACATACCAGACCAATTCACTCCCCTCTGTAGACACATTATTGCCAGCCTCAGTATCACCAATCCATTGAAAAAATATTCAAGAACTTGATTCCTACATCACAATACCAATTAAACAAGCAACACAACATAATAAAACACAAAACAAAACACATAATTGACATTTTCTTACGTTCCAGTGTGAGCATCTCTAAAACCTTCTCTTTGGATGGTTCACATTGCACGACGTGAACATAATAGTGGGCACCTCATATTTGCACTTCACCATACCAGGAGATGAGAACGACAATGATGACCCACCCTTTCCATTCATATTTTCACCCATCAACAAAAACACCCTTAGGGTTCAAAATTCCCAAATGCCTCCCAAGACCCTCTCATAGGGCTTAAAATCTGCAACAATAACCGAAGGCATGAAGGGTTCGAAAACAGAAGTCATTTTTTTAATTTTATTTTAAAAAAAATCAATAATAAATCATGACATGAATTTAATTTGGCTACTTTTTAACTGATTAGGTTTGATGACATGACATGTCGTCTACCACATCATCACTTAACAAAATGAGACTAATGACATATACTACGTTGAAACATAATTTTTTTCAAGTATGTAATTGACCAAAAGTGAATTTGAGATAATAATTTGAAAACGACCTATTTTTCAGGTATGAAAAACATATTTAAGCCATAATTATACACAATGAATCGCGTGTATAATTGAAACCACCATTATATATTCAGGCTGATACGGTTACGTTAATTAAGCCTTTGTTCAAGCCTGGTACATTTGGGCTTCAAAATCAACACTAAATAAAAAAAATGAAAAATGAAAAAAAAAGTAGATTAAAAAACAAATAAATAAAAATACTAGTTCACTTTTAAAAATAGAGTTCAAAAAAGGAAAAAAAATTGACTGGTTTATTCTTCTTAGGAATAACTTTTAGATGTTTTTCTTACTAGGGTGTGTAAAACCTAACCTAAATTGGTGTCTTGGTCTGATACATCTTAATTTAACTTGCAAGTCATCGAGTTTATTTGAGTTTAGGAATGGATTATGGTCTAAACAATTATCCAAATCAAAATTTAGAGGCAGGTTAGGATCACACGTATTAAGTCAAAATGTATTTTTATTCTTTTATGTTTTAGATTATATTAAGTTTGATCATTTATATTTTAAATAATTTAATTTAATCATTTATATTTTTTAAGTGAGTCAAAATGGTTATTCTAAAATAGTAATTATTTTAATTTTTGAATCTTTTATGATTGATTTGAGACGTAAATTTTGTCTTATTAAATTTTCATACATAAAACTACATAATCAGTTTATGTTTGATAAAAAAAAAGATAAATAGAATAAAAATCAAGTAAAAACGGTAAAGAAAATCTAGTGAACAATTAAAAAATAAAAAATTTAATATTAAATTATTTTTCAATTTCTTGTTAAACTAATTTTATAAATTATTTCTTTTAATTAATATTAAGTTATGACAAATAATATCTAAAATAAAAAATAGAGACTTATTTTTTTATGGATTCACTTTGAACACTTTTATCTTGAATTTTGATGCGTTATAAGTTTCCCTGTCTTTCCTCCACGTCTTACTCTCTCTTTCTTGCTCTCAATTTACACTTTAATGAATAAAAAAAAATATCAATATTTGTTTCCTTTTATAAAGGATAATCTTATAGTTGTAAATTTAAATTATTTGACTCCCAAAAAAATAATTTTAAAATGAAAGAAATTTAATTGAAAAAATCAATTCACATGTATGTTAAATTTATTTCAAACACTACCTTTACTTTATTTTCTAATCAAATCATAATGTGTGTACCATTAGTATATTATGGTTCGTGGTTAAATGTTGAGTTTTCTTATGATTTTTTTATGTTTATAATAAACAAAAAAATAATGAATAATATAACTATAGTTTTTTAACAACAAAATATTTAAACCTAGTATTAAAATGATAGTAAATTTTTGGCTGGATTAAATGATAGTTAATGGCCACCATGTAAATATCATGAAAATGATTCAGTTTGATATCTTGCCCCCCCCCCCTTCCCTACTAATTATCTTTGTTAGATTAATATAAAGTAGTAAAATTGTAAAAGTATTAAATCCTGCATAAATAATAATAGAGCTGAACTCATAACACTGTCTAATTTTAACGACTAGGTACAATCCTAATCTTCACTATTATTTTGGTTTGATTATTTGAACATAACACATACAAATTTTGTTTTAAGTGCAACTATTATTGCATATAGAATGAATAATTGTTACCTACTCAGTTTGATTATGGGAAAAGTCTAGGGAGAGTACCTTATCCTTTGTTTTCACTGCCACCAAACATAACCTAGATTCATTGAAATCACCGTTTGAAAATGAAATCTAAACCAACCATTACTTACTTCCCTACAACATGTACACTTTATATACAACATTATTTTCATGTTAACCACATCCTTAAGGAATTCTAGAGCTAGAAAATTCTTGAAATGTTCACGCACTTCACTCATATAATTAACTTGCTATATGTATATCCAAAGAGATGAACATTGAAAATTTAATGGAAGCCCCACTTGCAATAGGCCATTATATATGTTATCGGGCATAAACCACTATCAACAAAATTGTGTATGGAAGAAACGTGGGTGGGAGAAGAGACTCCATCAAAGGTGATCAATCATGTTCTCTAGCGGAAATTAATTATCGTCAAAGTCAATGGATACTCTATATCAATAATATGGTAATAAAAAAAATTACCAATTTTATTTTACACAACCTAGATAAATGATAATCACCATCAAGTAGTGGGTGATGATTTGACTATTTTTACCCTCAAAATTTCAACATCCCACCTGGGTTGCTTCGAAACACTGATATGTTTATGTCGCATTGCTCATGGAGCACATGCCGGGTTGCTGTGGACATGCACCTAAAGAAGTCCTTGTCTACTACATATGGACCCATTTCATGTTCATACAATGCATGGTGGATACAATTGCAACTTCATAGGTAGATCAGAAACAAAGTTTCATAGGATGAGTCATTGTATGTATAACTATAAAGCATGATCAAGAAGGCATTTTATCACATGCAAGCTTTTAAATTGTAATTATGGCCATGATATATACCTATATTTATGATACGGTCATTGCTTTAAATTGTGTGTTTTAGTGGCTTTGATAAGCTTTTGAAATATTGTAATTATCTTATTCATACTGGATTTTAATTTACTTTCAAATTATATATTTACATATTATTTTTTTAAAATCATTCACTGCATCTTTTCCCTCCTTTCAATTTTTTGTCCTTGTGTGTGTTCTTAGGTTTTGATATTACCTCAACCTATAGTTGGAATGAGTTTGTTAAATCTTGAGAAATTTGTACACCATAGGATTAGTCATAGACAACAATGGGAAGTTTTTCATCTTAGACTCCATTTGTTTAGTAGACAGTGTCAATGAATTACAATAATCCATGTACTCTGTTCAATTAATCGAGTTAGACCCTCTTAATATAAAATTCTCCCTTTAAATATTTAAATTGTTACATAATTTGGAGTAAATATTTAAAATAACTAATTATGCTAATTATTCCATGCCATTTTAAAACATCATATAGTCTATTATTGGTTACAATTTTTTTTTAAAAAAAGTGCTAACAACATACTAACACACATCTCTTAATACAATGTATTATTGGTTTTTTTTTTAAATCACAAAATCTTGGGACATATAGTCATTAAATAAGATATGAAACCCGTATTTTTTTGTGATTTCTAAGAAATTTTAACCTATAAGAGACGGTATTAAAAAAAAGTGTCAAAGAGTGTTAGCATTTCTCTTTTAAAAATTTAACAAACATGTACGCAAAGGTGTGTTTAAGGGATATGTCTAGTAAGACACGAGAATAAATCATTTTGACCATATAAACATAAATAACTATCAATATTATTTTACTTAAATTTAATTTTAGTAACATATTTATATTATATAATCAACGTTAATTTTCCTTATTGCGTTATCTCTTACCTCCTACCATAACAAAAATGATAACGAATCAACCATAGAGTTACTTGAACTAAAGCTAGTGGATGAGAGTGATAATTTGTGTGCATGATTTCTTTGGCATCAATTTCACACAACAATTATATGTTTTTGCTTTAATTTTTGCTTAGTTTCATCCCAACTAGTTAGAATTTAATGCTTTCATAGAACTCTAGTATGGTAAATAAACTTCAAGCATTTAATACTTTTTATTTTGTTTTTATTAAAGTGTTGGAACACCAAGAAGAGGAAGGGAAGCTAACACTGGAAGCGCCCAACGAGGAGGGTCATGTAGAGAAATCCATGTGGTAGCTCAGGAGTGGAGAAAGAAGGTCACGTCATTTGCAGAACTCGCACAATGAGCAAATTCCTTTGGAAGGAAGAAAATGTATTTCAATTTGGGAATTCAAAAGAACTTGTCCAACGAGCAGTGTTTGAAGTGAAGTGACAAGACAAGGGCCTTATGCCCAATATAAAAAGACATTCTCCTTAGGCTTAGAGGTATATTGACCTAGGGCTTGGTGTAGAGCGAAAAAGGTTGTGCTATTAGGTCCTCCGTCATTTTTCCTTCATTTTTTCTTCATCTCTTCTCTTGTAATCATCCATCTTTAATGCTTCTAATGTCAATGAGAGGCTAGTGTTCTTCCCATGGTTGGGGATTGATGTACTAACAACTCTCATGTAATTATCTTAACTATCAATTTAATGAATATGCTATGTTATTTCCATTTCTCTGTTGTAATGCTAGTTTGTGGATTGATCAACCATATGTTTTTCTTTTAGTTTTTTGTCATTGGAAAATGCTTGAAACTGAGTTTTGAGAAATGGTAACTAATGGGTGTCTCTTCTAGGGATAAAGAGATATTTGTTAGTCTCTTAATGACTCTTGCTCATACCAAATCATTTAATTGCACTTGCTAAGGAATTATGAGTAAGGTTAAGTGATTTAACTTCTAGTAGTTGAGAGATCAATATTAGAATATTATAGTGAGTTTAGATGACATGGGAATTTTATTAAATAGGTAAAAACATTCATTATTGTTGAGATGTTGGTTTGGTATCACTATTATCCCCAACTATGTCATTCAATCATTATTTACAACTTTTGCATTCCAAGTGTTCGATCTTTTGTTCATGTGAAATTTGCTCTGTTTTTACATTACTTTTAGTTCATAGTCTTTAAATTTTCAAACTTTTATATTAAAACACAACCAACTTATGTTATTCAATTGCTTAAAAATTGGTTTTACACAAATTTCTTAGCACAAATGAAGTCTCTGTGGACACACTACTTAGTTTTATCGTTCTACTACTTATTCGATTTGGTTTACTTATCAATCGATTAGCAAAGAGAGAATTCATAAAAAAATATACAAAATGATCTCTAACACAAGGATTGAGGCAAAGACGTGAACGATGCTTAAAAGATTACGTTTATAATAAGTTTGAGCTACTACATTATACTTCAATAACAATCAGTCATCCATTTGATGAGCACACAACTTGGGAATAATTTTTAGTAACATGTCACATGATTGTTCGTCATCTATTTCAAATGGCCTTGAAATGATGTTTGAGTTGATTGGATATTCTCAGTTCCCTTTTTAGGGGCGATATTTGTCTTTTGCATCAGTTAACCATTGACTTTGTATTTTCAACGATATAATATATATTATTCATTTCTCAATGGATAATGAAGTGATGTGATTGCTATCATAATTTTTCAACCTTATAAATGAGTAACTTCAAAGTAGGGGCACTAAATGTTCCAACCAACATTGCGCTTTAGTCGATCATAGATCTCAACATTGTCTAACTTATTCTTTTGTTTTGTATTTTTTTTCATTGTGAGATGGTATATATTTGTAGGAATATATTTGACGTAGTGGGGCATATCAAGGGTTAATTGACATATTTAAGGATTGATTGACTTATTAGGGAATAATTGACATATTTTGTTGGTAAGAATTTAGGCTTGTTGTGTGGTTGATTAGCCCTAACCTGGTGACATGGTTCATGTTTGTGATCTTGGTGTGTAATAATTATGGACTTTGACCTAGAACTCAACTCAAAATCTAGAAAGAAGAAAAACAAAGATTTTAAAAAAATCAAAACACACACCAACATGTTGGTTCGAGTGAAATTGGGCTTATTTTCTTAAGAAAAGTCTTGGATTTGAGTATAGTGGGTGCAAAAAAAATATATGATTGGGATGGGAGCTACTCAACTAGTGGTGGCTAGTTAGGTTCTCCAACAAAAATTAATCATCAACAAAGTTGATGAATACTTGCCTGATGGTGGAAATTAGAGTAAAATGCATGAGGTCATAGGTTTGAATCTTAGCGTGATCATTGTACAAAAAGAAAAAGCTAATGTGCACTAATGTCAAGGTGACTAAAAAATCAAAACCCACTCATTTTTTAAAAAGATTAAATTTTCTTATTAAAAAAAAGAGATTAAATTTGTTTATTCTGAAACAATTTTTTTTATAGATTTGGTGATATCTAATAAATGAATAACAAGGTTACGGAACATTTCCTTTATTTGTTTGGTTATACATTCATTGCATTCCTACTCCGAAATTACTTTGAACACGCCTTACTAAAGTACTACTAGCTCCAAATAGGAAAAAACACACATCATATATTAATTAGAATAAATCATACATGAAAAGGAAAATCAATATTTCCATGAAATGGGTTTCATGTAGCAATGGCAGCTAAATGTAATAAGGACTAGTCTTGGGATATCTACAATGTCAAGAAAATGAATACTATAGTCGGCATGACATACGTAGAAATTCCCCATCTTATGCTACTCTTTATGAGACATTGTGATAAAATAAAATACCTAAATGTCTCTCGAGAGTTTGGACATCTTTCACTATTTTTTATTTTATTTTTCAGTGTCCAATGATCATTCTTTTCTTGTCAATTTTTTGGTACACCTTAATTGCATGGTCATTTTCTAAGTACATATATTGTAGGTGAATGTTTCGGAAAAGGAGATGAAACACGCTAATTTGAACTTAATTACTATGATGGTTTAGTGTGATGGTTGAGTAAAACAACTACATGTTTGAGGGACTTAAAAGACTAAGAAATGGTGACATCACATTTAATATCCTAAAGTTATAGGTGTACTTTAAATAGGAAATTACATCATTGACAATGAATAATTTCAAACAAATTAATACATGTTTGAACAATATATTATGAAAATTAGAAAATTCATTATATTAATTGTTTCGTAATAGGAAAATAAATGAAAATTTTCAATTTAAAATGTATTTCTCACTTTAAATTATACAAATTCCTTATCATCCAATGTCTAATTTAGTGAGTAATTTTAAATCTAAATCTTAAAAAACAATAAGGAGACGTTTGATAGAAGAAAAATTTATTTATGTTCAAGAACCATGTTTCTAGGGAATGAATAAAATTTGTTTAGTTGACTATTAGAAATTTTTAGATAACTTTTTTAAGAATCAAAGAATTATGTATATTTTAATCAATTATTTTAATTATTTAACATATTATATAAATTAATAAAGAATAATGTAATGTTTTTATTATGATAAAATAAAAAAATTAAATTAAAAAAATAAGATTCTCATTTTTCCTATAAAATTGTTTTCGTGAAAAACTAATTAAAAAACCATTCTTAAAAAATATCCTTTTCCAAGATTTTTTTTAATACACACCAAACATAAAAAATTAAATTGTTCAACCTATTATTCCCAAAAAACACAAACTTTCTATCCTATCAAACATCCTCAAATATTAAAACTCAGTGAAAATGTCATTCTTAAATATCTTTCCCAACTCGAGTTTAATGGGTGGATTAAATCCAAAAAATGTTAATTCCATGAATTAAATGCTGGACAAGGTAAAAGTTAAAATCAAAATATAATATATATTAAGGTTAATTTCTACATCTCAAAACAAACTTGTCTCCATCTGTCTTTATGCAAAGAAAAAATATAGTTAAAGTTTTTTTTCTAAGGAGAAAAATGCCGTTAAACTTAAATCATGGTCAAAGTTAAATAATACTGTAACAACTAAATCCGTATTGATTGAGGAACATTATGTTATTAAAAACTTAAAATATCTTAATTAACGTACCTAGTCTATGTTAAATTTGGCGTTTTCAGAATCGATAACTTTGAGTAGCGATCAAATCAATATCTGCTCTACCTAATTGGCTTAGCTCATGGAATTAATTATGTAGCAGAGAGAAAAGGACACTACCTAATTATAAAAACAATCAATTATTCACATTTGTTACCCTTTCCATTTTCATAATTTCCCTGACAAAATATCCATTAAGAAAATGAAAATGAAAAAAAAAATCGAGATGGGATAAAATAGAAAGACAGAAACTACAAAAATTACAAAAATAATAATAGAAGGGAGTAGAAAAGAGGGAAATAGAAAGAGACAGAGAGAGAGAACCCAAATCATTGAGCTCTCAAAAATTGGTAAGGATAAGTTGAAATTCGATTTGTCCCCAGAACATTACATGCAAATATTAATATATATATATATATATATATATATATATATATATATATTGTTCTGTAAATTAAATAGTACTACAATATGATATAAGGTATAAACGGTGTGATTAACTTCATGTAAACGGCCCATGTGGATGGTGGGGCATAGAAAACTATGAAACATTGAAACGGACTCCACAAAGTCTTGCTTTTTAATTTCTTAATGACATGTACACTCGCAAGTATTTAAATATTAAACAAATATGCATTATTGGTTCTTCACAAGGGATAATTTGTTGTTTTGGGACCCAAACCCCAAAAGAAGGAAGTTTCCTATATACCCCTTTCCTTTCTTTTGCTTTTCCCACTTCATGGACATTGGACAAATGACACCCTCCACCAAAGCCTACCATTTTTTCTTTTTCTCTTTACTGAAAAAAAA
>CM023960.1:6734449-6821752 GCA_013407115.1 Glycine latifolia
TAGTGAAGGATAAAAGAAAATGGTAAACGGGGTTGAATATTGAGTCTATGTACCACTAATTTTTTAGGGTAAAAGGAAAAAAAATGATTAGGAGCCAAAAGGTGCCCTATGAGGAATCCCTTTTCTTCTCCTTGCGTTTGAAGAAGCAGGTGGAGAAGGCGTGGCCGGGTACATGTCTTGTTGTGAGCCTTCACGCAATTCTTCTTCTTGATGATGTCTTGAAGAAACCAATCTCCTTGACATATCCTCCATTGTTGATGCCTCATTTTTAGCATCCAAAGCAAAACTTGCATCCCCATTTCTCTTTATTCCTACAAGCTAATTCAGTCATTGCCAACAACAAAATTAATAATTAATACCAAATAACCATCAAATTAAATTAGTCCAATCATACATTACATTCATTGATTATTTATTTTAAAGACATTACATGCCATGTTGATTCCCGTCTATTATTCAAAATTAATTATCATTGTATAAATATAACAGTAAGATTAACTGTAATTATAAATGTATCAAATTAAAATGCCAATGGATATATATGCATATATACACATGATGATTGATGGCGGTAGGAATATAATTATGATGTTGATGGGGTTTCAAATGTAGGTGACGGTGTACGGGTGGTGGGTGTTATACCCATATGACGAGGGTGAATTGGGATGTGAATTATGCTCATTTTGATAATGATATACATGAATGAAACAATGATGTGTGAGAGGGAAATTAAAATTAAAATAATTAATTAATTTAAGATAAATGTCTCACCTTACACCCCAAAGAACAGAAGCGAAATGGGTCCAAGAGGCTTCTTCCACAAATCTCACAAATGTGAGCTACTCCTTTTCCAGACTTTGGTTGAGGCCTCTCATTCAGAAACAAAACCCTGGCACTGTTAATCACATATGTTTGAACTCCACTAATGTCCAACACTTTCTGAATTTCCGCCACCCTCACTACATCGTGATACGAAGATCTCCGTATCTAATCAACAACAACAACGACATTAACAACACAATCAATCAACTTAGGATATAGATAGATTGTGTAGTAACTCATAAATTTCAATCATTGTTATTATCATTCATCATTCAATCCCCCATTTTCCCAAATAGCTTTGACTTTGACAATGTAATGAAAATGGCAATGGGAAATTAATTTGAATATTAAAAAATATACATACATATATATATATATATATATATATGGTTCAATTAAATAATTAATTAACCTGAATAACTTGGTGATCCTTGTGTTTTGAGGAACGGCAATAGAAGCAAAACGCATTCTCATTGCAGTCGAGACAAAACATGTTACATTCGCTCCTCGCGGCATCTCCGTGAATCCGACACGCATCGAAGAAGGATGTGTTTAGGAGTTGCTCAAGCCATGGAGGCACCAACATTGTGCCCTGCAGCTCAAACAAATTTTTTGATAGAAAACAAAAAGAAACAAAATTGGCATTTAATTCTAAATCATATAGAAACCATAGGGTATAATATTATATAAATTATGTGTATGTATGTACACACCATGGTTGAAATTGATGGATATTAATGGAATGTGCCTCAATGGGTGAGTGAGGAAGGCATTGGGATTCACTTCTGAAAACGAGGATGGTGGAATGAGAGAGAGAGAGTAAACGGGGTTGAACTAAGAATTCAACAAGACAGAAGAAGCTAAGACTATAGGGACAAAAGGGGGAGATTAAAGAATTGGGGGTGGAAATGGAGGGTGGAGATCGAAAGAGGTGTCTGAGGAGTGATCTGAGCCGTTAGATGGGAATGAGGTGAAGTGTCTTGTGCTTACGCTACTTTGGATCTTGTTTGCGTCTCTACGTTGGAAGTGGCACAAGGTTGGGTCGGCTACGCATCAGCATCACCTTCTTCTTTCCTCTCTCTCTCAATAGCTGTATCTCTCAAATTCATCCACGATCGGGGAAACCATTGTCCACGTGGCTCTCTATCCACGGTTCATCGTAGATTGGTGGGGCCCACTTTTTCCATGCCATGGCTTCGCCACCTTCTAGCATATAGTTCTTCAAAACAATATGTAATTTTATAATAATATTCTCATTTTTTTTAATAGTACCTTATTAAGATTAAGAGTTTCTTAAACACATCGATTAAAATATTGTTTACTGTAACAAATCATAAGAAAACACATAAAATATTATAAACAAATAGGATAGATTCAGAAGTCTATTAAATGGGGTTAAACTTTTTTCTTTATAATTATTTAAATATCTAATTTTTAATAAGTGATAATTTTCAAAAAAATTATATTATTTTTACACATAAAATTGACGTTAATTTTTATTTTTAAATAATAATAACCTTAATAATTATCATAAAAAGTTAAAAACAATCAACACACGAGTACTTAACCATTACAGTAATAATAGACACAATTAATCTTCCACTAACTAATTTTAATCATTATTATAATAGTTACATAAATAATTAATTTTACTTTTAACTAACTTAAAAGTATATATATTTATGTACATGAAAAATGATAATAGAAAAAGGGAGGTATTGGGTCTCTGTTCACCCCTCTTTCCATCCTTCCCTTATAATAAATAACACAATTTTATATATCTTAATAAAAATATTTTTATTTCAAATCTTTAAAATGTTATCGAGGATAGCTTTTTTTTCTGTGCCATTTTGGAACAAATTTACTTTCCTAGTCACATTAAAAGCAGATGTTTTGAGGTTCGTGTTGGGATTAAAGAAATGTTACAAAAATGTTTTTTATAACTTTGTATAAATAATTGGCATACACAGTTAAAATTTAAGTGTGTTATTATTTATCTATCCACGTTTTGTGTATTTGTCTGCTAGTAAACTATTCTTTCGAGGTTGTGATGTAAAAATTATTAATTAAATAATTATTCTTAAAGTGTGATGATGTAAAAGATTCATGAATTTATGAAAAGAGGGGAAAGAGGACAAATTGGTGTGTATTATTACAACTTTACTACTAGTGGCCTTTGAAAGAAAAGGTCCTTTGGGCTTTGGCATTTGGCATGGCATATTTGCATGGTCTTTATTTTGACGTCGTAAACATAATACACTATAGTCACCCATAATTTCATGCTAGTTGGGGAGCATATAGAACAGAACTCTCCTCCCGGTATATAGTTTAATTCAGATTAACTCAAATAAATTAAGTTTAAAAAGTTTAAATTTTATATTTAATTAAAATTTAGATTTAAATAGAGATTGTCTTGATCTCTAGGTTCTTAAGTCGGCATTATTTTCTTCTAGCAATACCGACTAACCGACCTGAAGGCATTTGTTCTGGAGGTCTCCTCAACCTCTAAACTCCTAAGATGACATTATTTCCTTAAAACAAATTTTGACTTGGCGGCAATTGTTTTGGGAATTATCTCGAAAATCACTCAAGCCGATTTAACCGTTATCAAACTCGGCCATTCGGGGATAAATGTCAAACATCATGAAACTTGAGAATTCAACACCCAAAACACACTTAGCCACGTGACATTCCACATGGAACTCAAGCAGTCTCGATAACTTTTCCTACCAAAAAAAACCTTTGTATAAAGGATTTCTCTTACAAGTACACACTCTCTTCCTTTTCCCAAACTAACTTTACCATCACAGTATCTACAAATGCCGTAACCGCAGATTTGGACCACCATTAATTATCGTGAGAACCCACCAATAAAATAATTAAGTCTAACAAGTAAGCATATAATAATAATAATAATATATTTTGAGGTGATATTGATATTGATGTTGATGTATAATAATTTATTTAAAAGTCTAAATTTGTTGGGATATGCATTAGTTAAGTTTATTAAAATATGTTATAAGTTTTAAAATAGTTTATAATTTTTTGAAAATACCATAAAATTGATATGAATTTATCATTATATTGGTATTACATGACAAATTAAAAAATTATATTAATGTCCAAAAAGATGAAAACTTAATTTAGCAGTCAATGAGATATTAAAATATTTAAATAAGAGAGGAGAAGAAAGATAAAAGTGGAATAAGTGAGAAATTGAATCATGAGAACTGATTAAAAAAATATAAATAACTAAATTCGTCTCTAAAAATGTGATGTGATGATAAATTAGTTTTAAAAGATGAAAAATATAAATTTAATTCTTGAATGTGCAAAAAATGCAACAAATTAATCATCCAGTTAAATTTGTGAGACCATGTAGCTGTTAAATTATAATGTTCAAGGACCAATTTGACAATAAGTTATATTTCTCGAAAACCAATTTGATATTAAGTTGGAAAGTTTAGGTACCAATTTGTCATTAAATATTTTATATGACTTAATTGTCACACTTTTTGCATATTCAATGACTAAATTTAAATTTTTATCTTTTAAGGATTAATTTGTCAACGTCTCACATTTTTAAGGATAGATTTAGCTATTCACCAAAAAGAAAAATTGAATCAGGAGGACCAACACTCCCACCTCTCCCTTCTTCACATGCTACATTCAACCGATCAACCCCTTTTTTTGTTTAGAAAGATGAACTCACTTCATTTCATTCATAATATATGGGTAAATACATGTTGGAATGTACTCAAAAGTTTGGATGCTAGCATAGGGTCTTGCTACCCTAGCCAAAGTGTGGGACACAAGATTGGCTTGCTTCCTATTAAAACTTACCAAAGAGTTTGGGAAATGAGAAAGAAAGGTTCTACAGTTATTTAAAATATAATGATAAACAAGAGAGCCTCAAGATATGTTATTAAAATCATCAACTACAAGTTTGTAGTCAAGCTCGGACTTAATATTTCCTAGGTTCATGTCTTTTATCCATCAAATTGCTTCTGGCCTTGAAGAAATGTCCATAGTCATTGTGAATACAAATACCGACACCAAATTTGTTACTCTCCTTGAAGATTGACACGTCAATGTTACATTTCAGCGATTTTTGTCATGAACAAATTGGAGGATTGGCTTTTTGTTCATGTTGGTTGGGCCTTGGCTTATGTGGATATTTCCACTCAAAGTAATATTGCATTGCAAAATCAATTGAGATACATGGTTCCTCATGATGATCCTCCCAGATTTTATCATTCCTTTGGGTCCAAATACACCATAAAACTAAGACAAATTTGATTGCAGTCTCAATAGGAAAAGTTTCAAGAAGGTTAAAAATAAGACTTACAATATCTTCAACTTGAAGGACTTGATAAGAGATGTTGTTCCATATGTGATGAGTTTCAAACGTTTATAACTTTTTCACAACCAAAAAACACATGCCAAGAGTTTTCAATATTGGTATTGCAGTGTGCACAAAAGGTTGTACAAGCAACTCCTCGAGATTATAGGTAGACTCTTGTAGGTAGGCAATGTCTGAGAAGCTTCCATAGAAAATGTTTGATCTTAGGTGGATGTCAAGAATCCAAACAAGGTTCCAATTGTCAAGAATTCTAAGATCATTACGAGGTGCTATGACTTCCATAAGGTGATGATAAGCAAATCAAACCATGTATGTACCATCACTACCATGTCTCCAAATTATTTTATCATCAGAATTTACATTCAGAGTGCGCATGGACTTTATAATCTGAGTATCTCAATCATTGAAAACCTGTTGAACAATATCCATCCTCCTAGATGAGCATGCATGGTTGATTAGAGAGTTGGTTGTGATTTGTTCTAAGCCATTTGGAATTGGTGTTGTGATGTGAGGGTTTGATTGATGCTTTAACCAAGGTTGTCACCAAATGTTGATATGTTCACCATTACCGAGCCACTATTTTACTCCTTCCTTGAGCAAGACCTATGAAGCGTGGATGCTACGCCATACATAGCTCGGATTATGCCCTAATTGAGCTTCCAAGAATTCACCTTATGGAAAGTATTTAGCTTTGAAGATTTGTGTAACCATAACATCATGATCAGTGGAGAACTTCCACCCTAGCTTCCCTAGAATTGCAAGGTTGAAACCATGGAGGTCTTGAAAACCCATTCCGTCATATTCTTTCTTCATTATCATTTTTCCTAACTCATCCAGTTTATACCTTTTGAATTTGTCACTTTAGAACCCCACCAAAAGTTGTTCATCAGTTTTTGAATTTGGTCTTCCAATATTGAAGGCAAGGGGAAGTCACTCATATAGTAGGATGGAATGACTTGAGCACATGATTTTATAAGTATTTCCTTACCTGGCTTGGTAAAATTCTTGCTTGACCAATGGTTGATGCACTTCCAAACCTTGCCTTTCAGAAAATTGAAGATTTTTTTTTATTTCTCCAAATGAATGAAGGAAGGCCTAAATATTTTCCTTTCCCAATTTGATCTTTGACTTCTAGAGAAGATGATAGCCTTTGTTTATGTGAGTGTGCATGTTGGTGTTGAAAAAGATATCAGATTTGTTGAGCTTGATAAGTTGGCCATAAGTGTCTAGAATGTCCCTCAATGCGTCAACTTCATTATCTTCGACACTGCAAAACAAAAAACAGTCGACAGCAAATAAAATGTGTGAGATGTTTGGGGCTCCTCTACACACCATGATGCCATGGATAACCCCAAAACTCTCAATTGATTTAAAAAATGGTAAAAGACCCTTTGTGCAAATGATAAAAAGGTAGGGTGTAAGGCCTTTCCCAGGAGAAATAGGTTTTACAGAATCCTCATTGATCAAAATAGAGTATTGAATAGTTTCCAATCTAACCATTTTGTGACAAAACCCATTTTGGCCATGACTGTAAAGAGGTAATCCCATTGAACTCTATCAAAGATTTTACTGATGTCAATCTTAAGGGCTAGCTCACCTTTTTTTTTCCTCTTGTCTTCCATTTCATGTGATGTATAATTTCATGTGCTATTAGAACGTTATCCATGATTGAATGTCCTTCAATGAAAGCTGATTAGGTATGGTTAATGCATTTGGATAGAAGGGGTTTAAGATGGTTGGCAAGGCTTTTGGATATAATTTTGTAGATAACATTGCAAAGGGATATATGCTTGTAGTTTTTCATGGTTTTTGGATCTTTGATTTTTGGAATGAGGGCTATGGATGTTTCATTTATTTGATTGGGGAGATGGCCAGTTTCAAGCCAATGATTTGCAAAAGCAAAAATGTCTCAACTCTCAAGTCCACATAGGTGCCATAATTGTTTATAGAAGACTGGGTTAAGGCCATTTGGTCCTGGTGATTTATTGGAACCCAATTGTGATGACTACCAAGGCACGAATGCTTGGATTAGATCGTTTCCAGATGCCAATTTCAAGATATCAATTATAGATAGTAGAACTTACAGATAAAATGTGGGGAAGATAAAGAATATGGTATGAATAACGCTACGATCTGTATTGGAACGATAAGTTTAGGAGGATTCACCGCAAAGGAAAACTTTCTTGATAAGAATCAATTTGGGTTCAGCAAAGAACCAAGAAAAGGCTAAGCTCTCAATTCAAGCAAATGCTTAATATTATTCAATCAAAATATATTCAAAACTAGCAATGTCTAAGTACTTATAGAGTTAAGCCTCTAATAAAACCTAAAAACGCATAGTTTGGGCCTATTAAAGTCCACATTGAGGCCCATTACACAAATAAGAAATTACTAAATTACGACAATACGAAAATTACGAAAACTAGGAAAGGAATTGCGCTAAGCGCGATATTTGAGCTAAGAGAGCTTTCCTACAATCTTCAAGGTGCTCCAAAGGTCCTTGTGTCTTCTTTCATCCTTGCCCTTGTTAAATAGTTCAGCCATGATTCTCTTGATCATCTCTTTTTGTAGAAGCTTGGTTTTGGACATTGTCATTGGAACTTTCAATTTATGGAGTACTTCTAGAACTTCATGCTCTTTGGATAGTCCTCTATCAAATTGAAAATGAGTTTTTTCAAATTGGAATTTTATTGATAACAAGAGCAAGGTCAACAACATTATTACAATAAAGATTTTCAAAATAATTTTGTGTAACATTTCTAATTTGATCATGGCTGTTAAAAAGATTACCATCATCATTCGTAATAAATGAGATAGTATTCATATTCTTTTTAGCTGTGGCAAAATAGTGAAAAAATATGTAATTAATATCACCATCTTTTAGCTAGTGCACCTTTGCCCTTTGCTTCTAATGTGCTGCCTCTTGAGCAACTAAACTACTAAGCTTTTCATGCATGGATTCGTATTACTAGACAGAATTTCCATCATTGAATTCTCCCAGCCTTTCAAGCTCATTGCAGTTTTTTAGTGCCCTTCCCCCATTAGTTCATTTCTTTCGTGCAATTGTTTATCCTAATGGTAAGGTCAGAATTTTAAGGAGCGTGCTAGCCATGCTCGACAAGTTGGGGCAGATCTGGTTGGAGGAGCCAAGAGTTCTCAAAACGAAAATGCTTTTTGAAAAACAAATTGAGCAACCATTGATCTTTAGGAGGATTGGAGAATAATTATACCTAGTGGGTATGATATTCAAGAGATGAAAATTTGGGAACTTGTCAAACCAGTCAATATTTGCTAGTGCTCTGTCTAGTTTCTCCTCTACACCATCTGGCCTGCCTGTCCTTCTAGCCCAAGTGCATTTTTAGCCTTCCATTGGAATGTCACGAAGGTTACAATCGGATACTGCCTCCCAAAATCCTTGGATGGTCACGGATACCACATTTTTCATCTTGTGATAGAAGGTCGTTAAAGGCACCAAAGATGCACCAAGGAAGAAGAGACAGGTCTGAGAGGTGCCTCAGAATATCCCAAGAATCACGCCTTTGCTCTTTGTGTGGGATACCATAATAACCTGTGAGACACCAGATAATTTCATCGGTTTTTTGGATTTCAGTGTCAATGAAGTTTGAAGAGAAGCTTTTTATGTTACAAGCATAAGGTTGCCTCCAAAGGATAGCAAGGCCACCACTTCTACCTATAAGGTTAACAGAAAAACACCCATTAAAATGAATGAGTTTTTTTTATTTCCTCAATACAGTAGGAATGAATTAGAGTTTCACAAAATAAAATGACATCTAAACGGTGGGTCCTAACAAGGTCATGAATGGTGGGAATTGCACTCAAGTTGCCCACTCTTCGACAATTTCAACTAAGGAAACTCATTGGCCTTAAAATGCCTCTTTGCTAGGGACTGCCATTAAAAAAGGTTTTCTGTTGGAGGGGTGGGGTGGTGGTTGGGATAGGATGTGAGGATAATGGGGTCTATGTATGTTGGTTTAAGGTTATGGAGGGTGAGGGCAACGTGGTTAGGGTTGGAGAAGTGGCTGAAGTGAGAGGTGATTGCGGGGTAGGGGTAATAACGTGGATATTCATTGGTTGTTGATTGTAATTGATGACATTTTCAAACCTTCTCTTTCTGTTTGCAAGAATTATTTCAATGATTGGGTCCTCCTCCATAATCATTGCATCAAATTGAGTGGGTGGCTGGAGTGTTGATGATTGAGTAACCGATTTAGGGACAATCAATTTCGGGTTCTTGTATACATCCATCAGAACTTCCATGCATTTGTTACTCTCCTCATTATTGGCATTTAAGTCGCTTGTCCCACCGTAATTAACGACACCTTCTCCTTGCACATTGACTTGGCCGCCATTGATGCTGCCATGAAGCTCTGATCATCTTGCTTATTTTCATGAAGTTAGCGTCCCCATCCAATTCCTGTAACATTTCGAACCTCTGCCCTAATGTTAGAGCTCTATTGTCGGGTTCCATCATCTTCAGCATCAGATAAAAGCTTTTCTCCAGACTCATTTATATGCCCCATAATACCATAGAGATTGCAAAAAATGCCTAAGCGTTCATACTTTAAGGGCACCTCTACTGACTCTCCAGCTTTCTACTGACTCTCCTTCAGCCGATCAGCCTCATTACTTGCATAAATGGTAAATAAGAAATGGAAAAGGGGGAAAAACAAAAAAAAAAGAATATTTTGGTTCAACCATGGTAATTAGAGTCTTTGGTTTTCCCATTGAACCCCAAGATATGTCTATAAACTTTGGTCCTTTAGGTCGCTATAGGACTAATTCTAAATCATGTGCTTAGTTACACTTAAAATTTATTATTTCTCCTCAAAAGTGTATTGTTGAGATCGAATATTCCAATTCTCCCCACCAAAAGGAGGATATAATAATATACAACTTAATAAAATAAAAGATATGATGCACACAATAAAGTTTTGATCCAGTCAATTGAGGGAGAAAAAGACTTAAATTAGGCACTAGTTCTTATACAAAGACCAAGAACAATAACATTTTCCCCCTTGAAAAGTTATCAATATAGAAGGGAAGTATCGTTCGTTGATTATGTGAAAGGAATGCGAATTATGCGATGAGATATGAAGCCAAAGCTTCGAATCCAAATAAAGAGTTAACAAAGTAAAGTAGCTCCTATATTCATATGTAAAACAAGACATGCTTTACTTTCTATTCTTACTTTCACGCTTACCCCTTAAGAAAGCAAAACAAAGCTAAAAAAAAAAAAAAAGGTTACCGTGAATGCAGCTAAGCATCGCACATTTTGCGTTTACGAAGTTCAAGAACATGATTGAATCACTATAAAAGGCAACAGAAGGAGAGATCGTTAATGTAAGAATTTCATTTACAAATATACAATTTGTTTCTCGATAAATTATACTATATTTTCTCACATAAACTCTCCTTCGAAAACAAACCTTCGGACACATAAATTATGGTATATTTACAATAATAAATTCTATTGGAGTATAAATGGGAAATGAAATTTTATATTGGATAAAAATAAAAAGATTAAACATCCTATGAGCATAAAACACATAAATAAACCTAATCTTTTATTAAAATTTTAGATTAAAGTCTAGTATCTAATTTATTTATGTGATTATTCATCACTCATTTGTTAAATCTGCCCAATGCTTCTTCCCTCAAATTTCCCAACAAATTCTTATATTATAAATTTAGTAAATCTTTATTAATTCTTAGAACTTATGTCAGGGTTGGTCCAAACTGGCAGCAGGTAATAAAACTCTCTATCTAAACACTTAAAAAAACACTATAGTTATAATATTTTTTGGTGAATAGATAATAGTTTTTAAGAAATAATTATTAATTACATAATAGAGAATTTAGTCTATTAAACCTAACAAAATATGTTTTTAAATTCTTCATTTTATTAAAACCTTTTTCTCTTCTTACAAATATTAATTACATTTAAATTAATAATAGTTTTTAATTAACATGATTCCTTCTACTTTTTACCCATCATTCATGTCATTTATCTGTTTATTAACTCCACTTATTAGTATTATTTTTTGTTCCCTTCAAATGTCTCATCTCTTCACCTATTTTGCTCATGTATTTTGACAATGTCATCATCATTTAACTATGCGTTAGTCACCACTAGGTTGGTCTAGTGGTGGGAGATTGAGAAATGAAGGAAGTATGCCTTAATGTATAATGCTATTTGTTATAATAATAATTTATAATAAAAATATACTTTAAAATGTTTATAAAATAAAAATTTATAAATTTCAATGGTTTAAAATATTTCAAATATTGTATATAAATAAGTCTTATATGAATAAACAATTTTATTCTTAAATATAGGCATCTAAAAATACTAACTGACCTAAAACAAAACTTAACTATTAATGAGCTAATTTTGTTATTATTCTTTGTTCTAAAAGTTTCTTCTTCAAATTTTAAAAATAACACTTTTAATCGGCATGCATACTCAAATTTTAAACTACCTTCATCTTGGGAAAAACATATAGTATATGTATCAAACATGATATATCAGTATGAGCTCTCACTTTTTTTCGTATGTTGAGGGAAAGTGATTCTAAGTTTATTGAGGGAGCAATAATGGACAACGAAGATGGAGATATAGGATCTCATCTAGATCTAGTGCTCTCGATGTTTAGGTTGATGCATGCATGTGCAACTAGGTTTTTTTAAGTTGAGGTTTCATTTTTTCTTTCTTTCAAGTTTTCATGTTTCTAATTTTCCAGTTTCTTCTGATTCTTCTGATCTTCCACTTTCTGGTTTATTTCTATTATTTTCTCTTTGATTTCTTTGATTTTTGTTGATCGTGAATAACATTTGAGTTAGAAAATTATTTGATATGTTAAGAATAGTCATTCCCTGTACAAGGGCATACATTCTTTACATTTGACTACCACAAGTACTTCCTCTAATAATAAACTTCCATAGAAGTCAATTCTTAACTTTAAAAACTTTTTTTTAATGTGGAGTGTATAAGACCTCTTATTTAACATTCAACTAATCATTTTCTACTAGGTCTATCCATTATAAAATAAAGTGATTCCTCCGATTACGATTTAAAAACATATTAAGTAAGCAACTCCAATGAAAAATGCCAACAAATAAAGTACTAATATTTACTAATTCTATTTAAAAAATAAAAACGGCCTATAATCTAGCAATAATAAATTTTAATTCTTTTTTCCTGGTAAATTATCTAAACCATTTTATCATTATTTCGTTATTAATGGCTTTTTAGTTTTGTCCCCAAATGATTAATCACTAAGAAATCAAGAACCCTAACCTTTATGTATACAGCGAGCAACCCAGGCTGGCATAGCAGGTTGACATCATGGGAATGTGGAAAAGGAAAATACAGTTTGATAATGATATTTATAAGGAGCATGTTTAGATAAATTTTTCTATAATTATTTTTAATAGAAAAAATGAAATAATTTTTTTTATAAATTAAAATTAGCTCCTTATTAATTAACTGTTAGTTAACTTGTAAAAAATTATTTATCTTTTAGAAAATTTATTTGAAAGAATTTTTACAAACTAATTAATAATTAACTAATAGAGAAATAATTTTAACTTATAAAAAAATTTATTTTATTTTATGTTCTAAAAAATGCATCTAAAAAAAACTTACCCTAACAGATTCATTATTCAGTATCTTTTTGTTGTTGGTCCTCATGATCTGCATGCAACTTCCTTATTATTCAAGCTTTGATTAGCTTAATAGAGATTTCAATTATATATGGATAGATAAATGCAATTGCAGGCGCATCATTTGCTGCCACAAATCGCACTTTTCAAGCCTAAGATCAAGAACACTCTGGCATATTAATTATCATTAACATATTTATTAACGGCAACGAAACAAATTACCAAAACTCATTGTCGTTACCTTAAAATAGCATCTTTCGCAATCGCTCGATACACTGGTACGTTTCTGGTGTTTCTCTTTTGCCCAATGTTTGGCTATATATTTAACATAATTTAGGGGGAAAAAGTATTCCGTTTCATTATAATTGTTCGGTTAAAGGAAAAAAATTCAAAATAATTGTGATTTTAACTTTTTAATATAATATTAATTATTTTTTTATTTATATCTTTTATAATATTAGTAGTGGACAGTAAAATTTATAAATAAATTAATAATAATATCAGATTAATTTTATAAAATTATTACTGTCTTTCTTATATTTATAATTTTTTCTTGATTTTTTTTGTAAAATAACATATGAATTATTTTAGGACGGAATGTGTAATTTATTTTATCTTACTACTATTTCAAATAATATGAATTCTAACATACATGTGGCGTAAGAAAATTACTTTTTCAAATATATTGGAATTTTTCATCCTAGTAATATAAAAAAAAATATTTATCCAAATAATACAATCCAAAAGGTATTAACACCAATAATACAAAATATTATTCATGGTGAGAAACTGTCTCTTCCAAATCGATTTATCACCGTCTTTTTTTTTATATGTTATGAAATTGGTTTCCCAAGAACAAATTTCATAAGGTGTTTAGAGAAAAAATAGAGAAAGAAATGTGACAAATGATTTATGTTTGCGAAGTTGGAAGAAAGTAATAGAGCACAAAAGTGTTGTGTGGATGTGTTAAACAATGGTGAATATAAGTTCTATATATAGTGGTCATGGTTAAGGGTTTACAATCTAGAGTTAGGGTTAAGGTTTGAAGCATTGGATTCCCTGATATGGATAAATAAGGATCTAAAACATTTGATGTGATAAGGATGAAGTTGTGAACCCGTGAGTGAGAGAAAAAGAAGAAATATCAAAGAAAAGAAGTTTTGTCTCCTCTTATGTGTAGAGTCCAGGCTAGGGTTAGGATGACTTTTAGTGTCCATAGATTAGTTAATATACTAGGGCTAGGGTTTGTGTGACAAACATATGGATTGAGGTTCAGAATTAGGGCAAAAACAAGAAAAAAATTACCAAGACTTAAAGATTTCAATCCATGAGGATAACTTTTGGTACTTAGATTGTTATTTGTATTAGTTATTTTGGTTGAAATAATATTTCATTAATGGCCAAAAATGATAAAAAATTACTAAAACTTGAATATTTCAATCCATGAGAACAAGTTTGGACACTATTTGATCATCAAACGCATTAACAAAGTGTCCAAAAATAAGAAAAAAAAATTACTAAAACTTGAAGATTTCAATCAATGAAGGCAAGTTTGGACACTTAGATTTTTATTTGTATCAGCTATTTTTGTTAAAATAATATTTTATTCCCACAATTTTTATGTCAATAAAGCAATTAAGACAAATTTTGGATCTCGATTCGACTCTCAAACGCATTAACAAAGTGTCCAAAAACAAAAAAAAATTACTAGCACTTAAAAATTTCAATCGATACTTCAAACTTTTGACATTAAAACACACATGGTTCATGTGACAATTTAGAAATACAAAAAAAAAAAAGTACTTTCATTGTCTTCAACTAAAGCAAAATAGTCAATCAATTATATCTATGAATGGAGCTTTGTTCATTGATTATCTTGAGTGCTAGACATAAAGTTAATTCCTTTATTAAGTTTTAGAGGATTCAAATATACTAACAAAACTAAGACTCTTTTCATTTAAGAGACTAGGACTAAATAAGTATTTGTTGACTGATTTTAATATTGAGGAATAAATAGAATATATATTGCACGTTTAAGTCAAAAGAGAGTAGTGTTTGATGAAGTTTAATCCAACAATATCTTTATCATTTGAAAACCTTTTGTTTGCAACATTGTTGTTAATGATAAAACTACAAAAATAGCTTTTTAAGCTCATTTTTTTGCTTGTTTTGTTTTTAAGTCCCCAAACATCAACCAAAACGTTTGTGTTTTATCACTTTTGTTATATTTCTTAGTTTAGGGCATGTTTAAATACAAGCTAAAAGAGCTTTTAAAAATTCTCTTCAGGAAATGTAGAACTTTTTTTCAATAGATAAGTTCTAAAAAAATTCTTCTCTCTTTGCATCCAAAAGAGCTGTCACATATAAGTAATGTACATATTTTTCCAAGAAAAAATTAATTATTATTAAACATAAATTCGTAAAAATACCATTCTTGTTGACTAATATCAATATAGCCATATATCTCGAAAATTTCTAGTAACCAATTCTCCTAAAAAATCACAATAAAAAATATTTGAATTTCTAACAATTTCAAGCCTCCAACCATTGAATTCAAAGTTACTCAAACCCAATCATATCAAATTATTTTCAAATCACAATAAATTATTTTATACTCCTGTAAAAAAATATTTTATACTTTCAAAAAACTATGATATTATTAATTATTTACATTTTTAACGTTAAACTTTGTTTATCTCCTTTCAAATGTTAGCTTTAATTATTTTCAATTTTTATATTAAAATTTTGACCTTTGGAGGCCTTCTTAATTGATAAATCAAGATAAGATAAGTAAAAGTTAATAGGAATAATAATAATATCAAGTAAATTAAGGGTATTATGAGTGATAATTCCATGAAAGGGAATAATATTGTCAAGTAAATTAAGGGAATTATGTATGGTAATAAGGTTTATGTATGGGAGGAGGAAGAGGAAGAGCTTCCTTACTTCCTCTTTTTTAGTTTGTACTAAGATATCTCCTAATCCATAGTTGAAAACTAATTTTTTTTAATAAAAATGAATTTTATCTCTCTTAATAAATAAAGTCTTATTATATACATGATTAAAAAATCAAACTCATATTAACATATTTAAATAATTCAATTGTTGGACTTTGTTGGTCCTAGTTCCTCTATAGTAGCTGTTTTTAACCAAGTCATTTATCATTTATAGGTTTGGCCCATCATTTATAACTTGAGCAATAAAAATTTATGGGTGGGCAAGAAACCAAGGATTCGGAAATGGGAAAAATTTTCAAAACGTTGTGTTGCTTAGGATCTGGTCTTTACTTATAAAGGTTTATTTTGGGGCAGTTGTTCAAATCCGTAAACAACATAGACTACCTCAGAGGCTGAGACTAAGGGAAGTATATTAGATTGAAATTTTAAAAAATTATTTTAGTATAAAGAATTTTTGTAATTTTAAAGGATTATGAAAGAATGTTAAAATTTATCAAACTTTTAGGAAAGACTTTTATGATTTAAGTTTTTGTAGTCTGAATTTTAATAAATTTATACTATGAGAATTAAAAAGATTTGAAATGTTTTTATTGATTTATAAGATTTGAAAAGATTATACTCTCTTTTAAAAAATATTCAAAATTATAAGAGTTAATGAAAAAATAATAATAAAGACATGATAAGATTTAGAAAAAGAAAAACAAAACTAACACAATTTTTTTCAATATTCTAATAACTAATTGATTTTAACTTGATGTTATCATATACTAATCTTCTATGCATTAACATCTTTTGTTATTGCTCTTGGGTTTTAGCAATTTGATCAAAATTATGGTCTTTGTTATTTAATAAAAGTATTGGCTCACTTGAAAATTCATCGCAATTACATTTTTTAAAAAAAATGAAGACTTGTAAATGAATATTTAAGCCGCCTTCAATGAGAAAAGAGAAGGAATGATGTGTCATGAGAGAAAAAAAATCCAACAAAATTTTAAAAGTTTAAGTGAAATTGTTTTATGAGTGTTGCGCTTATACATCATACTAAAAAATCACAAAATCTATTAAAATTCTTCTTAAAACACAATCTATCAAAATTTATATATATTTTTATTATAAATTATTGTATTGGTCAATCTCTGACTCTCTGTATAAGATATAATCCAATTTTTTTAATTTACAAGAAAGAATAAATAAAATTCAAATATATGTAACTTAACTGATACAACAGAGATATAATGATTTCATATCATATAATAACTTCTGCTAGTAAAGAGTCGTACATCAATCCTTTTTCCAAATGAGAAAATGAACGAGAAACATTTTAAAATTGGTTACTGGTTAGTGCTTAGTGTAAGAAAGAGAAGACTTTCTCCAAAAAGGAAATTTCTTTGTTCCGCGTCAGCGAAAAAGAGAAAGCGCGACGCGTAGCGTAAGTCGTTGGTTACTGCTGAATTATTTCTTAGGATCATAAGAAACAGAGTTCCCAACCAAACACACAGCAACCTCGTTAGTTCCGAAGTTAATTTCAAACTGAATTATGTCCACTAAATTTCGGTAACCCTCTTAATTTGTTTTCAGATATGATTCCTTAATTCCTTTCATCGTTTATCTGATTAATTCATGACAAGTTTTATGCAGTATTCATTCCCATGCCATATGTTCTCTTCCTTTGAATAGTTTAGAAGAAAAAAATAATGTGAATTGAAAACTACCATAGCTTATTGGTTTGTTTACGTGCAGGGGATCACAAGAACACCAACATGGTTCTTCTTCTTCCAGCACCCGCACTTCACACGTTCCCCCTGCCCAAGCTGCTGGACTTGTTGCTACTTTGAAGGATAAAAGGTCTTTAACACCATCATATGGTTTCTTCTGTTTTTTGAAATTTTAATTTTGGTTATGTAACAGTGCATTGAATTTATATTGCAGACTCACTATGATGTTATGATTTATTTTATCTTTTCAAATAAGAGTTTAATAAGCATTCACTTAGGTTTAAAAGTTTTTACACATTCAACCTGTAGAGTTTGCCTTGGATCTTAAGCAAGATTGATAAGTGATTTATCACTTATGTTAGAGATGTTTTCTAAATCTGTTGGTATTTTGTATATTTTGATTCATGGAACTTAAGATATATATAAGTCCATAGCTTCTCCTTGTAGTTAGTTGATTAACAGATTAATAAAGCTGAATAGTATAAGCTGCCCGTGGATGTCGCTCAATTGAGTGAACCACGTAAATCCTTTGGTGTTTCTCTTCTCCTTTCTCTCTTGCTTGTTCATGTCCATTACACTCTGTTTCTGTTAGCTTCTTTTTGTTCTTCTGCACATGGGTGTTTTCTTGGCATAATCACAACAACTGGTATCTAGAGCTCGGGTTGCAATCCAAGGGATATCCAAAAAGGGATTCTACCACCTCATCTGGTGTCTTTGAAGGTTCTATCCTTCATCACTCTGTTCATTCTGTTTCCGCTGCAAGATTGTGCAAGAAAGCAAGAAACCATCAAGAACTATGGCTACCACTCTGAGAATCGAGAAATTTAATGGCAAGAACAGCTTCAACCTTTGGCGCATCAAGATGCGTGCTCTACTGAAGGAACAAGGAGTCTGGGCTCCTCTAACATCTGTCTCTGTGAAGAAAGAATCTTCTTCAACTCCGAAAGAGGAACTCACCAAAGAAATGAAGAGAAACCTTGCTGAACAGGAAGAGAAGGCCCATTCATTGATCCTGTTATCACTGTCTGATGAAGTTCTGTATGAGGTAGCAGACCAAGAAACGGCAAGCGGTTTATGGTTAAAGCTTGAAAGGCTTTACATGGCAAGGTCCATCTGCAATAAACTACTTCTGAAACGCCGTTTGTTCAGCCTTCAAATGAAGGAAGGTACGCCTCTAAAGGATAATCTAGATGAATTGAACTCTATCCTAATGGAACTCAGAGACATAGAAGTAAAGGTAGAAGATGAAGATGCAACAATGATTCTGTTAGCTTCTTTACCACCTTCGTATGAAAGCTTTGTTAATTCGCTGAGTGTTGGCTAAGATTGCATAACCATGGAGGAAGTTAAAACTAACCTGCACTCTAAGGAATTGAGAAACAAGGCTTCTGGGAACAGTGAAGACAACAGTGCTGTAGGCCTTGTGGTTTCGAATTCATTTAAGAATGGGAAGAAGAAGAAGGATAAATGGAAGAAAAGAGGCAAGATTGATCCCAAGGACATTTGCAACTACTGCAAAGAACCTGGACACTGGAAAAAGGACTGCCCGAAAAAGAAGAACCAAAAGCCAACTGTTGCAAATGTACAGGAGAACCACTTATCTGGGGATGATCTAGTGCTTTCCATTGTCAATCACCCTCAACAATCTGAAGAACAGTGGCTCTTGGATTCGGCTTGCTCATACCACATATGCCCAAACAGAAGCTGGTTCCATACATATGAAGATAAGCATGGAGGACAAGTGCTCATGGGAAATGACATGCCTTGCAAGATTGCTGGAATAGGAACTATCAGGATAAAGATGCATGATGGAGTAGTCAGAACACTCACAGAAGTCAGACATTTTCCTGAGCTAAGTAAAAACCTGATTTCAATGGGAACCTTGAATTCAAAGGGATTCAGATGAGATGTTGAAAAGGGAATCATGTATATCAGAAAAGGCTCCACCACTGTTATGAAGGGAACCAGGAGAGGTACTTTATATTTGCTTCAAGGATCAACTGTTAAAGAAACAGATTCAGTATCCTTGGTGTCTGGATCAGTTAAACAAGAACCTGATCATGCACACTTGTGGCATATGCCCCTGGGGCATATGAGTGAGAATGGGATGATGATCCTAAGCAAAGAAGGTCTGCTGGGAAATAAGGAGCTACAGAAACTCAAGTTTTGTGAGCACTGTGTATTTGGAAAACAGCATAGGAAAAAATTCACAAAAGCACTGCTCACCACCAAAGCAATATTGGATTATGTACATGCAGATTGTTGGGGACCTTCACAGGTTCCATCACTTGGAGGTGCAAGGTATTTCCTATCAATCATTGATGATTATTCCAGAATGACATGGATTTTCATAATGAAGCATAAGAATCAGGCTTTTAAGAAATTTAAGAACTGGAAAGCTCTAATTGAAAACAGCATAGGCAAAAGGGTCAAGTGTCTAAGAACAGATAATGGTCTTGAGTTTTGCTCAGCAGAATTTAATAATTTCTGCAGTGAAGAAGGTATTGTAAGACAATTTACTGTTAGGAACACTCCTCAACAGAATGGAATAGCAGAAAGAATGAACAGAACACTACTTGAAAGAGCTAGATGTATGCTGTCAAATGCTGGCCTAGACAAAAAATACTGGGCAGAAGCTATCACTACAGCATGCTATTTGATCAATAGATCCCCTTCCACTGCCTTAAAGTGTAATACTCCTATAGAGGTATGGTCAAGCAAACTTGCAAACTACTCTAAACTTAAAATCTTTGGTTGTCCAGCTTATTATCATGTTAGAGAAGGCAAGCTTGAACCCAGATCTAAGAAAGGGGTCTTTGTGGGTTATGGAGAAGGAGTAGAAGGATACAGGATTTGGTCACCATCTGAAAGGAGAGTAATACTCAGCAGGGATGTCATTTTTGATGAATATGTTATGACTGATCAAATTGCCAAGCAAGCTGTTTCAGAAACAAAAACTGAAGTTCCCAAACAGGTGGAGTTTCCTATTACTGCTGACAACAATTACCAAGAAAAATCAATGAGCACACCTTCAGAAACTGTTCAATTAGATTCATCAGAAGATGAAGAGGAAACTGACTCACCAAATCAGCAACTAGACCAGAACAGTACACAACCAGATCATTCTTCATATCAGAGACCAAAAAGGATAAGTAAGCCTCCTGTGAGATATGGTTTTGAAGATATGACAGCTTTTGCTCTTCATGTTGCAGAAGAAATAGACAATTCTGAACCTACCACCTACAAGGAAGCTATCAATGATATTGAAGCTGATAAATGGATACTTGCTATGAAAGAAGAATTAGAATCACTTCACAAAAATCAGATCTGGAAACTGATCAAGAAGCCTGAAGGAAGACATGTAGTTGGATGCAAATGGATTTTCAAAAGGAAAGTTGGAATCCCAGGAGCTGAATCTGTCAGATATAAGGCACGTTTGGTTGCAAAAGGTTTTAATCAGAAAGAAGGAGTGGACTATAATGAGATTTTTTCACTTGTAGTGAGACACACCTCCATTAGGGTCCTTCTTGCTCTTGTAGCATGTAAAGACCTTGAGCTTGAGCAATTAGATGTAAAGACTGCTTTCCTACATGGAACACTTGAAGAAGATATCTTAATGACTCAACGTGAGGGATTCATTACAGAAGGAAAAGAAGACTATGTCTGCAAGCTACAAAGGTCCTTGTATGGGTTGAAACAGTCTCCAAGGCAATGGTATAAGAGATTTGACAGTTTCATGATTAGTATGGGTTATAATAGAAGCCCTTATGATTGTTGTGTTTATCATAAGAAAGTGGAGGTTAGAACAATGATCTATCTACTGCTGTATGTAGATGACATGCTTATTGCATCCCAAGATAAATCTGAAATCCAGAAGTTGAAAACTCTTCTAAGTGAAGAATTCGACATGAAGGACCTAGGACCAGCTAAGAAGATTCTTGGAATGAAAATACATAGGGATCGCTCAGAGAAGAAGTTATTTGTATCACAAGAAGAGTACATACAAAAGATACTGCAACGCTTTGGAATGAGTAAAGCTAAACCATTGAGCACACCTTTGTCTACCAAAGATCGTCTGTCGGCCATGGTTCAGTGTCACTCTAAAGCAGATCAGGAATTCATGTCTCGAGTTCCCTATGCAAGTGCAGTTGGAAGTCTTATGTACGCTATGGTATGTACCAGACCTGACTTGGCTCATGCTGTCAGTGTGGTCAGCAGATACTTAAATCAACCACATAAGGAACACTGGCAAGCAACCAAGCGTATCTTCAGATATCTGAGAGGTACTTCAGATGTTGGTCTTGTTTATGGAGCTGCCACAAATGGTTGTCTGGCTGGTTATTCAGATGCAGATTATGCAACTGATCTGGATGGGAGAAAGTCTGTTACAGGTTATGCTTTTACATTGGGAAGTGCACTGGTAAGTTGGAAAGCAACTCTTCAAGCATCTGTTGTTCTATCAACAACAGAAGCAGAATACATGGCCTTAACTGAAGCTGCAAAAGAAGGAATATGGTTGAAAGGTCTGATCACTGATCTTGGATTCCCTCAAGATCATGCCTTGATCTACTGTGACAGTTTGAGTGCTATTTGCTTGGCCAAGGATCAGGTTCACCATGAAAGGACCAAGCATATAGATGTTAGATACCATTTCATTCGAACAGAGAAGAGGATTAAAGTCCAAAAGATTGATACAAAGCATAATCCTGCAGATATGTTTACAAAACCAGTCCCAAGAAGCAAGTTCATGCACTGTTTGGACTTGCTCAATGTTGATAAGTGGAAATAAGTTTTCTAAGAATGGCAGCAGCTATACTGTATCAGATCAGAATCTAAGATACCAATGCAAGGTGGAGAATTGTAGAGTTTGCCTTGGATCTTAAGCAAGATTGATAAGTGATTTATCACTTATGTTAGAGATGTTTTCTAAATCTGTTGGTATTTTGTATATTTTGATTCATGGAACTTAAGATATATATAAGTCCATAGCTTCTCCTTGTAGCTAGTTGATTAACAGATTAATAAAGCTGAATAGTATAAGCTGCCCGTGGATGTAGCTCAATTGAGTGAACCACGTAAATCCTTTGGTGTTTCTCTTCTCCTTTCTCTCTTGCTTATTCATGTCCATTACACTCTGTTTCTGTTAGCTTCTTTTTGTTCTTCTGCTCATGGGTGTTGTCTTGGCATAATCACAACACAACCTATATGAAAAATTATGTTTAGTGTGATTTTCCAGTAATTATTACAAAATTCAACAAATTTATCGTATAGACAAGTTTGTGATTAAATAACAGTGTTTCTTTACACATTCAGAGCTTGCATTGTTTATTCTTTAAATAATAGTGATATTAATTTATTCTTTCTCTTTTATGAACTTGGCACTTGGCAGTGTGGATGAGTTGCGGAAGCTCTTATCTAACAAAGATGCGTATCAGCAGTTTTTAAGTTCGCTTGATGAGGTCAAGATTCAAAATAATGTAAGATGTTAAGGAGTTATGGTGATGATAATGCTGAGAATTGCCAGTAGCCAGTGGTCTCCATTCTAGCAAAAGTTCTATTAGTTGGCTTCATTTTTTGTCAATGTTTTTTTCCCTTGGGATAATTTGATTCAACTCAAATGCTGTGTTTGGTTGAGGGGAGGGGAAGAGAAATAGAGAAGAAATTGTGTGGATCCCACACCTCCTATATTCTACTGTAATTATGTTTCTATCCTCTCTATTTTTATCATCTCAATAAAAAAGAATCCAAACGAGGAAATAAAAACTACATCCTCAATAGCATAGAAAGGTTCCTGCTAGCTATCATCTACTAGTATTTTAATTTGCATAGTTGCAATAGTGAAAGTTTCAATGTCTGCATTCTGCATTGATTCTGCAATCCATGTATTCATACAACTGACATGGTTTTTAAGATTCATATGGTCATAACTATGCAAAGCTGCACAAGTAGTTCCATCAGCTAGTTGGTGTGACCTAAAATTCAGATAGATTCTGCAAAAGTTTTTTAAATGCTGTTGTTGTCATCATCTTGTTTACATAGACCTTACTCAATGCTAATAAGTAATGACCACAATTTCCCCCCCCCCCCCCCCCTTCCCTCTCTCCCCCTTTCCAAAGTAAATACCGAAAACTCTTTTGTGCTATTTGTTTGTATTTTAACACTTTTTATACCTAATGATTTGATCAGGTGAATGATGATCTTTGCAAGGAGAATCTAAAGCTTGCCGGTGAGTTATTGAACTCTTTTTATTGTCACGCTTCCATTAGATGGTTAGCTGCCAGCTGAATATTTCAGATCTTCTCAAACAATTTATTTCAAATTCAGATGAAAATCTACAAAAGGAACCTCGTATTGTGGAACTCAGGAACCAGGTGTGATCATAATCCAATTATTTGTGTGGTTCTTTTCTAAATTTTGTGTATAAGTATGGATTTTCTCCATCCTCCTATGGAAACAGTATAAAATAATTTGTACAACTGAGTTGGCGGTGGCTCAAGAGAAACTGAATGAGCTTGAGAAGCAGAAAGAGGAAATGTTGAAGTTGAATTCCCCACTATACCTTCTCCAATGGATTCAAGGTATGACTTGACATGATGACCTACTGTAATAGGCACTTAATTATTATAATCACGAAAAAATTTATCATTGTTATTACCTGCACGGTTTCATAAATATATCTTATACAATGATTTTGCAGAGGCTATGAATAAGACAGAAGCGGAATCTGAAAATCTGCATCAGCAAGTCCTTGACAGAGAGATTGACATTGGAGCTTTTCTGCAGAAATACAAAAAGCTGCGTACCGCTTACCACAGGAAAAGTCTTGTACATCTTGCAGCTAGAACATCAAATATATAGCTACATAAAGAATACGAAAATTAAGGATATTACTCTTTGTTTGTGGAGCATGTGACTGTTTTTTTCTTCATTCTTGTCAATATAGTAGCCATCTGTCAATACATATGTCTTCATTTATAAGTAGAGTCAGACCATCTGGGAGAGAGTCACTGACAACCGCACTTCCTATTATTCAGCTTCTGCGTTACTTTTTTCAATAAGATTTTTCCGAGTCTACGTTCAGTAATTTGTAATACTACTATCATCGCTATTATAGGATTCGACTCGTGTTTGGATACGTGAAAAGTGCATTGACTTCCCTTATTTCCCTCCCCTTTTCTTTGATTGAAGTTTATCAAAGTATATCTTTACAGGGGACAGTATAAAAAAACAACCCATCAGCAAAATAGGTTATTTTCCTATTAAATAATGCGCTAAATTATCATCAAAGTAGTGTACAATTCATCTGTTTGAAAAAAATGGTCCAGATAATATCCTCAAAATTGCATTTTATTTTTTACTTTAACAGCAGTTATTTGATGTGGGTGTCTTAACTGTCTATAATGTCAACAATCATCTCCTCCTAAAAGACAAAGGATTTGGCGAACGTAAAGTTTTATGATCAAGGCCGGGAGATAAAAGGCAAATGCAGTGCAGACTATTGCACTGCCGTTGGAAAATCCCGCACGCATCTCATTCCAGTCATCTAGTAGTTACAACATAATCTTGTTTACTGAAGAGAGAACTAAAGTCTACAATTTGCCTCAAAGCAAAAACTGATTATACAATTTCAGGACTAGTATTGTTGAGTCTCATACATTTTCACTATCTTTAATTGTATTGTATCCTTGGCTTGCACATGATCGGAGGTTATGAACCGTATAAATGTAGCCATACTAATACGCCTGAAAGAGGCATCATAACCACCCACTAACATAATGCGCTGGCCAGAGTCAAGCCACTGCTAAGATACTAAAAGTAATCAACAATAGTTGAACTGAATAACTTAAGCTAGTTCCTAGTTGATTAGTCGCCTGGCCTGACCTCCCTCAGGAAAATAACAAATTTTAATCTTCTATTATAGTGAACCAACTCGCTCAAATTTAAACAACAACAATGATTCTCATTTTTCTTCTAAGTAACCTAGCTCTTTCTCCCACTTAAGGCCAAACATTTGCCGACCAAAAGGCACAATAAGGTTATACCGGAAAACCTGCCAAAAAAATATAGATTCATTACATGTGCATTACAAATATGAGAAAGGAATATAAGAGCACCAGGAACTCGAATTTCCAATTCCCAGGAAACATTAACACAGCAAATGACCTAGCTCACCTTATCGTTGATTTCTCGTAACTGTGATTTTAAAGCCTCTGAACTTTCAACCCACTCAGCGTGATCACCACTGCACTTAGTAGTAGCCCAGGCTTTCTTCAAGGACTTCCTCCATTCAGATATTTTAGATCTAATCTCTTTGTTAAGTTCAACCCACTCTGGCGCACATCCATTTTTTGACAGGATGCGGTACAGGGTGTCTTCAGCTGGATCCGCATGAGGATTTGTGTCAAGCTTAAGCGGCTTGCCTTTGCCTGGCAAGTTCTCAAACTGTCCCTCTTCCATGGAATGCCATATTCTTTGCTCAACAACATTGATCATGTCAGTTTCTGACCTGTCCAACACAGCCAATTTGTGTTAAACAGTATATGGGGAGAAAGCCAACACAAAGTCACCAACAGTTTTGGATTTAAGGCCAATTCAACAGTACTATCAATTGTGCCACTAGTGCACCAGTGCCTCATCCTAGGGAACCGTAACTGACCACTGGGAGATGTTAAAACCAATGATACATATTTGTCTTGGTGAAATGTTAGTAACAATCTCTGACACTCTTTTGAATACTTTCTTTTCTTATTGGTTGAAATTCACATGTGTTCCAATAGATTTGGAGATGAGACTCATAGTTGGTGAGACATACATGAATTGCACCCGATAGGAGAAAATGTGTTGGATAAAAATTGTTAGAAAGTGTATTAGTAGCATTTTTCATCTACCAACAGGGCACAGCTGTGGTGGTAGAGTTCACCTGGTTTCAAATCCATTTGTTACACATGAAAAATTTGAAACTTTTACTACTTTTTTTTTTTAATTTCATGTTCTATCATTTCGGATTTAGCTCATCTAAAATAAGAAATTCACCTTGATAGAGATAACTGACGAATTAGAGATCCTGTGATTTCCTCCTCAATCTCTGATTTCAAAAACTGTTTTCAAGAGTAATTCTAAACTACTAACCAATCAATTTTTCATCCAAAATCTATTGTTTTGAAAATTGTTTTTGAAACAAGCTCTGTTTTGTGCCTCGCACCGCCCTCCACCAACTAATGTCTTAGCAACCTTTATTCAGTTACATTTCAAAAACTAAAAACAGTTATTTAAAGTATAAATCACAGTACCTTGTAGTATTCGTTAATGAGAAAACCAAGAGTACATTTAAACAACTCAAACAATTTATTATAGTGCACACATTTTTATCGTAATTTTAACCATATAAAAGAGCCGAATCTATTAATTTCATATTCACGGTCATTTTAAACATGCGTAAGGGCAGATAGAGAGAGATATCCAAATCCAATAAAGATAAAGCTGAATAGTGAATAGTGTCAATGGATGTTGATCCGTGTAGAGGAACAATACAGGTTGTATTCTTCCGTGCACTGATTGAACAGAAAAATCTCTCTTAAGAAATGCACACGCACAATTGTGACGAATTTCGAATACTTTGATAGGAATTTAATTCCAATAACAGAGGAAAATTTTATTGGTGCGTGTGTGTTATTATTACCGGACGTTGTTGTGCTGGCCGCGAAGCTCGGGAGGTAGTTTGCGATCGTTGACGGCGTCGATAACGGAGGAAAGACGATCCGTGAGCTTCTTCCCAGTCTTAGACTTACCGGAAGATGACGGCGAAGAGAAAGAGGAGGAGGAGGAGGAGGAGAATCTAGCGGTGGAAACGAAGAGAGAGAGCGAACCGGTAGTCGTAAATCTCCCAAGGCGAAGACACGTTGCCATGCTCGTCTCTCCGTCAAACCCCGATTTTTGCTTGCTTCCCAACCTTCCTAGTTCTTCTCCAATTCCTATCGGTGTTGTTAAAAAATGAAAAACTATAGTCTAAATTTGCTTTATTATAAATTTTGGGATGCTTTATTTATTAAAATTCATCAAATACATAATTAAATGACTTAAAATGTTTTTTTTTTCTAAGTTAGCGTTTTCACATTTATGATTTACCTAAGGTTTATTTTTTTAATTTTAGTTCATGTAGGTTGCTTTTTTTTTTAAATTTAGTTCTTCTAATTATTTTTTTATTTTTAGTCCAGTTTGTGTTTTTTTCAAATTAAGTTTCTTTAATATTTTATTACAATTATTAAAATAAAACTAAATAAAAATTTACAAAAATTAAAAATAAACAAATATCTTACCAGAACCAAAATTAAAAAGATACACATATAATGACTAAAATTAAAAAATAAACTTACAAAAATCAAAAATGAAAAATTATTAACAGAATCAAAAAATATATTTAAGTCCAATTAAATTTATTACAAAAGACGAACAATAATATAAGGTCTCATATATTCACATGTGAAAAAATAATTTATTTAATAAAAAATACATACCCATATTTAATTTTTTTTAAAGATTTCTTTGACAATTAACGAGAAAACTTGTTACTTGTTAGTATTATTATTTGTTTTCAATTTTCATTGGGGACCACATAGTCAATGCCAATTATGTGGCAACTTTTGCATCCAGGCACGTGTCTTTCCTTGTGTGTAAGTAATCTCACTATAATTCCTAACTTATTTTATGAAAGCTTAATCAACATTTTTGGAAATTGGACAATAGATTTTTTTTTTCACTTTTAATTCCTTAAAAAAATTGTTCAAATTAGTTTATATAACATTAATTTTTTATTTTAATTTTTGTGGTTAGTTAGTCTTTGTTAACAATGTGTTTGATAAAAATATTGTGAAAAAAAAATGAAATGTGATAAATGAAAAACAATAAAAGAGAGTAAAAAGTAAGGTTGTTTGATTAATATGAAAAGAAAATTAAATATTAAAAATTAAAATGGTTAAATAAGTAAGAAAACAAAACAAAAATAATAATTAACCAATTTTCCATTTATATTTTTAAAGACAAAAGATTAAATTTATTAATAAAGAAAGAAACACAAGACATGCCACTTTTCAGCAACAAATACATCATATCATATGATATAGCATTCCTAAGAAAACCCAAAATATATGTCATATCATATATAACATTACTACCAAGTCGATGTATTTTGGGTCGGCAAAGAAAGGAATTCATTCAATGGAAAGGTACCAGAAGTACCAACATATCGAGAAGTTTCAAAACTAATAGGTCAAAGGTTATGATATGTTTATATCAAGAAGAAATATAAATATTAGATAACCAAAAGCCTTCTAACAAGACAACAGAAACTTAAATACATGATATGGCCACAAGAATATCCAGTCGACCCACCATAGGGTCCATAACTGAAAACAAAGCCCAACGATGGATAGCAAATTAAATAGATTTAATTATATAATTGGTCTTTAATTTTAATTAATAATTTAATTAGGTCTTTCAATTATCAAATAATTCAATCAATTCCTGCAATTATTTAAAAACACTTCAATTAGGTCCTTTAATTATTAAAAAGTTTAATCACGTCCTTCAATTATTTAAAAACACTATAATCATATCTTTTTCCATCAACTTTGTTAGTTTGACTAATGAAAATAAACATTTTTATATCGGTTACCAATGCAATCAATAAAAAAGAAGTCTTTGTTAAGATTTGTGGTGGATGTAAATAGACTTTTTTACATCTTTGTCAATACAATTTATGTAAAAATATTTATTTACACAATTGTTGTCAATCAAACTAACAAAGTTTACGGAAATGTTACAATTGCAGTGTTTTAAAACAATTAGAGGTCCTGATTCAAGTTTTTAATAATTAAGGGACCAAATTAACGTATTTTAAACAATTTAATGACTTGATTAAATTTTTAAAAATTGAGGGATTCGATTAAATTTATAATTATAATTAAGACATCAATAGTATAATTAAGTCAATTAAATAACACCCTACACCCACCACCACTTTTTCATAAATTTGCCTAACAATGCAAAAATGAGTAGAACATAAATGTTGTCCTCCATCTTAAAAGACGCTTCCATTAGATTGTCCCAATGACCTCTAGACTTTATGTCAAATTAATGAGAGGCAATTACAACAACCACTGACCCTTACCAACTTCTTAAACATGTTGGAGTGTTACAAGACCACTGCACAAACAAATGATTAAACGCATGAAGTTTATTGTATAGCCATGGCCATGTTAGGAACTTTACCTCAACCACCACCTTCTTAGGATCCACAATATGTTTTCTTTTTGTGAGTTGCATAAAGAGAAAAGACTAAAACCCTCTAGGAAAACATATATGAGCTATATAAGCTCTTACAACATCAATAATAAAATTTGGAGCAAATTCAAAAACATGAAATCTAAAGTCATCCTTCATCGTGTGTTTGGCCATGGCATCAGTCACTTGATTGGCTTCTCAAAAAATATGGTTCCAAGTTATGTTTCCCTCCATCTACATAGATCAAATGAATCTCTCTAATCAGAGTCAAACAAGGGTGTATCAAGCAACAACCATTTGACAAAAGTTTAATAGCTAATAATGATCCTGAATCCACCCTAATATTTTGACACCCCCTAGACTAGGAAAGCTTGAGACAAAAAAATGGCTTTTAACTCCGCTACAAGCATCGAACAACCTCCAAGGTTAGCACCAACACCACAGAGAAAGAAGCCACTATGGATGCGCACCACACCAACACGAGAATATATAATGCCAGCATTCGTCACAACTCCATCACAGTTCAAAGCTACTTCTCCAAAATTAGGGAAACCCCACTTGATGTGAGCCATGTTAGAGTGCAACTAGTTCAAACGCATAAGAAGCATGTGGATAACCACATTTTCTTTGTAAGACCTTGCTTGGGAACAAGCTTTATGAATCAAATCATGTGGAGTCCATTGCTCATTAGAAAACACGAGTCTCTTATGTTTTCGCCATATGAAATAGAGCAAGACATTGAACAACATAGACCAATCGAGATCATGCACAACCTTTTTATTGGATAGATTGACTTACAATCATATTGTTAAGTCAAAAGACATTTATGTCTTAAGATGAACTAGGACGCCTAATTATTTTTATTAGATACAAATAAATAAAAATGTTAAAAGTTGCATCTTATGCGATATTAGAACATGCTTCGCAAGCCTGTGTCTGAGGTATAAGATAGAATTGGCTAAAAAACATGATCTAATACAACATTTAAGAGATGACATTTAAGACTTTATTTAATACTTTGTGTCTGAGATCTTTTTTGTAGAGACGTTCTCCTAGGGTCTATCGAATCCTATGAAAAATAAATGAAGGTCAAGATCTGAAAGTTACCAAACTTCATCAAAAGATGTTAATGGATAAAGGAAGTACGTGCAATTAATGCAACCATTAAATGCTCCAATGACCACATTCTTCAAAGGCAAGCTAAAATGAAGAAATCTATCCGCTTAGAGGCAACATACACTTGTTGAAGAGGATCTATAAATACCAAAAGCTTTGAATACATGAAGAAGAAATTGAAGCACTCATATTCAAATTTCTTTTTGTAAAAAGCTCTCTGTAAATTATTGTAAAGTTTAAAAAAGCTATCAAAACTCCTTGAACATATTGAGATAAAAGACTAAGTGTTGAGATTGCATAATTTTTTTGTAAGATGATTGAGAGTTAGTCATTGTGTAATCAAATAACCAATTACTTTGATTTGTATAGAGCCAACAATGACTTAGTAGGATTAAGAATATTTGGTTGTATCAAGCTTAGGGTAGAACTTGAGTTGTAGAGCTAGAAGTGACAGTGATTAATACCTATAACTTGTTAAAGTTAGTTAAACTTGATGGTTTGTCAAGAACTGAATGTAATCTTAGTAATAAAGATGAGCTAGTATAAACTTTTTGTGTTGAGTTATATTCTTGCTCTCCTTTCTTTTTGTTTGGACTAGGGTTTGAATTTGATTTTTAAAAAACATATTTTGATTTACAAAATATGAGTCTATTGTCTGAATTTGTTTTACGAATATTTGTTATCTTGTTTGCGTAGTTATACATTAGACAACAACTTTGTTTCTCATGAAAAAAGCTTTAAAATTTCTAAAATCACAATTCAACCCCCCTCCTCTATTCTTGTGATATTTTCCTTTACACATACCTTCCAATCCTTGGAGGAATAAAATTGAGTGCTCGAGGCCCTTTGAATGAAGAACTACCATACCCAGCTCACATGATTGCAATCACGAAAAAGGTGGAGGAGGGATTCTTCATTATTATCACACATAGCACATAAATTGTTATTTGTCAAACTTATTCTTAATCTCCTTACATTCGTCATAACACATTCATGGCCCATCTTCCAGAAAAAGCTTTTAACTTTCTCCGAAGCCTTCCAATGAGATTTTTGTTTTCATTGACTGGGTTCCTCAATGGTGTTTATGTAGTGGGTTATTTACCATAGGTTTTAACTCTTGATAAGTTTTCAAGGATTAGTGCATATCTGAGTGCATTTGCCTGAGTTTGGTTATAATTCAAAAATTATAGTGGAAATATCCTAGTGAGTTACTATGGATCAACTAGATGTAGGTTTCTTAGAAATTGAATCGGTATAAATTGTGTTTGAATCTTTTCTCTAATCCTTCAACTCTTATATTGCTTCTTGCTTAAGTGTCTTAACATTTGTGTGTTGATATTTTGATTTGTACATTGTGTAATTGTTTAATTGTGATTAAGAAACCAAAGGGTATTTGTAACACATCTAAATATCTTGTTTCAATTTGATTAAAGAAGGATATTTGCTAAAAGTTTTAATTTTAGTTCAAAATCAGTTTCAAACCAATTCACCCCCCTTTTGATTTGTGTTTCCATGCGTCATTATTGCTAACATTGTGCACCTTATCAATAATAAATTGGAATATAGCCCTAGAGAGCCTTTGCAAAGGACTTTCATAGAAGCTAAAGACATGCACTGACCAATGAGATTCACAATATTATTAGGAAGACCAATGTTCTAAAGAGTATCCTTCACAAAGTCCCACTTCAAAGTCATCCAGCCCATCTTACCCCTTTTCTTCCTCATCGAATGGAAAATTTCTTCAGCCACAATAATACTATCCCCACTCTAACAGTTAGGCACAAAGCTAGATTGGAAAGACTTAACCAACTTCCCCATCACAAATCTAAGTCTCGGAGAAATCAAACGAGTTAAGGTTTTGTAGACAATGTTGCACAAACTTATAGGTCGAAAATCTTTAACAAACCAAACATCATATTTCTTAGGGATAAGAGTGCTGTGATGAATGTTTTGTTAATTTCCTCCACCTTAACAGGCTCCTAGAAGGCCTCCCTGATCATTATGCAAATATCATGACCCACTTCCTGCCAATGTTTCTAAAAAATAAAGGCTGATAACCATCTGGGCCTAGAGCTTTCAAACTCCCCATATATTTGATAGTTTGATGGATTTCAACATTAGATGGAATATGACCAAAGTTAACAAGCCACTCATCATCAAGAGGAGGAAAAGCACTATTAAAGACATAAGGAACAACCAGACCATCACCTGTATAAAGCTCTTATTGTATGTTGATTAAAACAAGATTATTTCATGATTTCCATACACAAACCAAACCATCACTATGCACCAAATAACATGTCATATCTCACTTTTTGTTCTAGATCTACCCATACCCAGTATTTGTTTGAAATGATCCTCAATATTGTCAAGTAAGACCATAGCAAATGAAGGAGAAATCCAAGAATAACCAGTGCATTACACCCGGCGAACAACCAAGCACGATAAGAATAGGTGGTGAAGTGACTCAACTTGTAGAGAACATAAGGGGCATAACAAATTTCTTGTTGAATGATATTTCTGATCAACATGTTATCTTTGGTAAGAAGTCTATTACGAAAGAGCCTCCACTCAAAGAAAGCAACCTTGTTAGGCACCCTAAGGCGCCACACATATCAAGAAATATATCATTATGGGAGTCCTCTCCACCAATTAGTGATAAAACATCATAAGTTGAACTTAGGGAATACAAGCCCGATGGGAAATTCTTCCACACCCAAGTGTCCACATCTGACAAACAAACTTCTATAGTGGCAAAAAACAAATGTAATTACAAGCAAGTACTTATTCCCACTCAAAAGTAGATATCCTCTGGCATAGTTCCCTCCGCCACTTTCCATCCCTCCAACAATCCATACCCCTTATAATTTCCTCATTTCGTTCAAATGTAAGAAAATAATCTAGGAAACAAAGATCCTAGGCATTGCCTATTCACCTACTCAACCATCCAAAATCTACATTTTCTCCAACACCTATTTTCCAAAGGATCTCATTATCAAATCACTTGCCTTATCCCCCCACCACATGTTAATTTTAAATCCCTCCACCATAATAATTCTCTTGAATTATCTACTTCGCACATAATCCCATGTCAACCATCATATTTCAAATTCAATACTTCGCCCTATAAGTCATTCCCTTGATGGAAAAGATTTCATCTCCACTAACCCAACAAAGTTCATTGAACCACTTCAAGTTTTTCACCTCAATCCCTCCCAACTTCTTACTTTAACAAATATCCTCCCACCTCACACAAGCTATTTTTTTCTTTAATTTTCATTGTCTCCTCACCATAAAAACATCCATTGAATCTTCACAAGTTTCCTTCACACAACCATTGCCACTTTGAAAAAAGAGAAATAGAAAAGAGGTATAAATGATAAAACCGAGTATCAAACAAACCCTCTCAATAAAGAAAATATGTTTATGCTTAAAAAAAACCAATTTCTTCTCAAATTTCCACCAAGCTGATATTATTTAATATAGCATCCCTAAGTCAATGTACCAACTTCAAAAATATACAATAACGTGATAGCAACAATAAATACACAATTTTTATTTCGAGTAAATTTCATTTATCAATGAATCACGTACTAATACTCTCTCTCTCTCTCTCTCATTATTTAAGCTTGTAATATACAACGCCAAAGCTTTAATTAGAGGCATATTAGAAGTTTGGTTTTTTAATCTCGTTCTTGTTTAAGTTGTGGATCGGCCTGATAATTTGTTTAAATCATACATTAGATATCCTGTAAAAAAAAGTAATATTAGAGATTACTATTAGATATTACAGTATCAGAATTTGACAAGATAGAAATTAAATATATTTTTTCATTTATAGATTGAGAGTGTTATAAAATATTCATGAACTAAGTAAATAATGATACATAATTTATAATAACATCGTATTCTTTTCCTTTTATTTCAAGCTAATAAGTTATTGGGTAACTGTACGGTTAGTGGCCAGTCTTACATGTGGGACAATGGGACATTTTATGTGTTTTTTTAGTACATTTTTTTTTTCAGCCATGCTTGACATAAAATAACCTTACATGAAATAAAAGGTTGTTGTTATTAGCTTAACAACATTACTAGAACCTGAGCCAATTTTTTCATGTGTGCTTGCTAATCTTATCTACGATTGGAAATAAAATAACACATGCGAATTGAAATTACTCAAATTAGTGTCTCTGAATTTCTTCTTGTCCTTTCAACTCCCTATTATGGAGGCAAATCATTGTATCTGTTCCCACATGTCTCTTTCCATCTTTTTCGATCTTGGTATGCTCACTAGACACGTTGTTGCAATTTTCAATCCGAGTTCGTGTAAGGTCCCATAATCTCTTTGCAAAAGATAAATTTTATATATATTAATTAATCCGACAAGTACACTGTTATATTCTCTCTGTGATCCACCATATGATAAGATATTTGATCCATATCAATTTTTTGGTACATATAAGAAACTGCACTATAATAATAAAATACAACCTACCGTTAAAGGGTCTGTTTTCATACAGATGTGGGGATCTCAGCAATATCTTTCTACCTATTTTTATGATTCACTCCCTTCGTTTTCTAAATGTATTACGAAGTTTCACGAGAAAATAGATAAACGATGAGGCTCTACATTATGAAAAATGATCTATGTACACTCCATTTTTAGGGTCTACGAGTAGAAAAAAGAGATTAATTAAAAAAAATACAAAAAATAGATGTAATAAGAAATGAAAGTTATAGAAAAAAAGTGAGATAAAAAATGAGTGCATAATAATAATATTAACTCTTAGATTATTTTTCTTCCTATTAACAGCCCCAAGAAGGCTTGAACCCCCACAGGCAAAATGGGGCTGTAAATGAGTCGGATAAATTAATTATACTTTATTTAAATGCTACTTAAAAACAAAACAAAAAACTTTAATAATTATAAGGAATCTTCATTCACTTTCATTGAAAAAGTTTTGAGAGGCTAAAGCTTCGTGTCAGTGTCCTTACTACACACACCACTAATTTAAATTCAACTTTATTCCACTCTTAGTCATTCTATTGTTTAATTTGCCATTTCGGTTCAAATTTTTTTCATGGATTATTGTTTTAACTTGATCATACAATTTTAGTTTAACTTAATATATAATATTTCATAAAAATGTTAAGGTGCCATTCTATAGATTCATCTAATACTTTATTTTAATACTATGTCAATAGTACATATTGAAGAGTAACAGATAGATTGAAATTGTATGATATATTTATACATGATATGTAAGGGAAGTTTGAAGTTTTGTTAACTGTTAGATCCAAATTTTCATTTGTTAATAATAATTGTGGATTTGATTCAAGTTTTGCTATCTGTTGTATCAAAATTTTAATTTACTAACAATTATTTATTTGATTCAATAAATGTCTAATATATTTTAACATTTATGAGTTGTTGGATTGAAAATTTAATTTGACAATAATTTGATTTGATTTCATTCAATAGATGTCTAGCAAACATTTGTAAACCATTAGATTGATATTTTAATTTCACAATAGCTGTTGATTTGGTTGTTTGATTTTTTTAAAAATATTTAAACATTTTAGAACCATTAAACCTGGTTGTTTAAAATAAATTGTAAAAAAATATTAAACATTTTATAACCATTAGATTTTATAAAAAAAAGTTCATTCCCTTTAATTCGCACCTTGCGTTGAAATCAATGATTTTATTAATTTTCATAATCTTATAAATTTAATATACAATAATTTATTATTTAATTATATATTCTTAATTATTTTTTCAAATAAAAGTGTCTACTTTTTTTTAACAGCATGTTTCTACTAAATTAAATATTAATTTAAACAATGTTTCTACTTACTATTAAAATTAATAAAACTAATATTTAATTTACTACTTATTATTATAAAAAAATTAAAAATAGAGTATAGTCGTATATATATACACAATGATTTATTTACTTGGTTCAATATATTATAGAACAACTGAGAACATTATATAGCTCTTAAAAAGTTTTAACTAATTAATTATCCAATTCATTATATTATCTTATGAAAGAGAGGCGAACAAATGTGTCACAAATAATTATAGGAAAATGTGTGATTAGAAATAATTAATAAATCAAATGATTTGATGTATATAAAAGAAAGAAGGGAAAACGTTTTAAAAAAAAAGAAGAAAAAAAGGGAAAACGGTTTTAGCTGTTTTAAAGGGACGTTAAAATTAAATTAAATTAAATTATAATGATTGTTGCACCATACAATAATAATTATTTAGGTCAATTTAAGTTATCAACGGCTGTTCATAATAACCGTTGGTATAATCTGAATAAATTTAGAATAATAACGAATTAAATTATATATCAATTGTTATTAATTATTTAATTTTGTCCTCATATCTTACCCTTTATTAATATATAACCCCTACCTCTTCCACAATACGTCGGTTACTACTTACTACTGTGCTATTATCTCTCACAATCTTATATCGAATTGTAATTTTAATTTTTCAATAATTTTAAATTTATAATTTTATATTTTATATTTTTTAATTAAGATATTTAATTTTTTATTTTTTAAAATAAGTAATTTTGATTCTTTAATTAATTGACTGTTTAAAGTTTTTATTTAAAAATAAAATAATAAATCATTAAGATATTTATTTTGTTTAATTAATTATATATATATATTAGTCTTTTTGAATTATAAAGATTTATAAATTAAAATAAAATATTTAATATTTAATTTTACGTATTTTGTTTATTATAAAATTTTATTTTAATACAAATTAATAAATTATTATATAAAAGTATTATTTTATGTAATTTATACAAATTATGTAAATTAAAAATAATATTTAAATAGTCCTAAAATTAAAAATTAAAAATTTATTAGTTTTTATAATTAGAATCAAAACTTGTATTATTTATATATAAAAATAAGTTTACATATTTTTATAAATTACATAAAATAATTTATATATTAATTTTATGTAATTTTCTTATTTATTTAATTATTATTAAAAATTATTTACTAAATACTTTTCTTATAATTATAACGAAAATATTAATATGTAAGTTTCTTAAAAAAAGTAAAGTTTAAAATTTTATTAAATTATATAATTATAATAAAATAATTAATTTTTTTAATTAATTTATGTAATTTGTTTAATTTATATATTAATTGATGCAACTAATATTGATTTATATAATTAGAATACATATAATTTTATATATGAAGATCATTTTATAAGATAGTTTATATAAATAATTTATATATTAATTTATGAAATGTAATTATAATTGGTAAAATTAAAATAAAAAATTGTAAACTATTCAAAATAAAAAATATAAAATGGTATAAAATAAAATTAAAAAATTATATATTAAATATTTCTTTATTTATAATTCAAAAAATTTATAACTCTTAATTAATAATACATATAAAATGATTTTATAAAATTAATTAAACAAAATAAATGACTTAATAATTTATTATCTTATATTTAAATAAAAAGTTATGAATTTAACTTCTATCAATTATTTATTTATTTATTTAATCATTTGTTACATGAATAACATATCAACTGTCTAAGTAAACATTAATTTTAAAAGAATTATTCTTCATCTTAATTATTAATTTTCTTGAAATCATCTTAACCATTGTTCAACCATAAAATCCAAAGACGTTTAGTAGATTTTGGAATAACTTTGCCTTTAAATAATGGTTTTTCCCTTTCAGGTTGCTGCGTGTGCGTAAAGTAGTGTTTTGAGAATTGGATGTTTGAGTGTAACATGTATATGTGATGATAACATAATTGTTAACCATAATTTTGAATTTTAAATATTTGCAAAACTATTGTGGCAAAGATGTTTTATTTATATACAAATATTTTTCTACAAAACATATACAAATATTAAAATTATATAATCTAAATAAATCCGCACGAAACACGGATTTAAAATAAAATAATAATATAGTATTAACTTGCAAAAAAAAAAAGAAATTTATAAATAAAATCAATTTGGATGGGTGTTATTATGTATTTGCAAAGTGTTAGGAATAATCTTTAACACACTTCTTTAAGTATATTTTCTTTGATTACTTAAAATTTATTAAAAATTATAAAATTAAGAGAAAATTCATTAAATATAATATAAAACTCACCAAATTTAACACTTTTAATAAATTTTGATTAATAATAAAAAAATATTTTAAAAAATAAGTTACTAACACATCTCCACCGTTTATCTATGTATATATATAAGCAGTAGCAGCACCAACTCATGAGTTAGTGCTATCTAACATGAATTTAGCTGATTAACCATTTCCATAATCAGCAACCATCGTGTCCTAAAGAAACTGTCACACTCTTCTCTCTTTCTCTCTCTGTGTCTCTCTTCTCTTCTCTGTTTCAACTTTCAATGCACCGAGTCCCTCGCCATTCCCACTATTAGCCAGACAAAACCGAAAACAACACGCAATAACAAAAAAACAACATGCGGTGTTGCATTCCGACGTTGTTGGTCGCAACCACCGTACTATTGTCGGCGGTGCACGGAGTTTTCCTCCCTCTGGAGCGGAGCATTCCTCCGATGGGCCACCGCGTGGAGGTGGCGGCGCTGAGGGCCCGCGACAGGGCTCGCCACGCCCGCTTGTTGCGCGGCGTCGCCGGCGGTGTCGTCGACTTCTCCGTCCAAGGCACCTCCGATCCAAACTCCGTTGGGTACGTACGGGTAATCCATTAAAGTTTTGTTTTTAAATGCATTTATTGTATGTGTGGAACAAAATTACATTTTTATACTTTGGTGCTAAGTTTTATTTAATTTAGTTTTTGATTGATCAAGTGAGAGTGTTATTTTAATATTTATAGAATATGTTATTAATATGGTGGTGATGATGCTGATTTTCAATTTTCATGCTCAGGTTGTATTATACAAAAGTGAAGATGGGAACTCCTCCTAAGGAGTTTAACGTTCAGATTGATACGGGAAGTGACATATTGTGGGTGAATTGCAATACTTGCAGTAATTGCCCTCAGTCCAGTCAACTAGGGGTGAGGATTTTTTAATTTGAATTTGATTTTGATTTTGGTGCTTAGTGTGTTGAGCTTCTTTCTTGTTATCATGCAACTTGTGGTGCCTTAATGGGGAGTGAGGATTTTTTGAATTCGAATTTGATTTTGGTGCTTAATGTGTTCAGCTTCTTGTTATCATGCATACTTGTGGTGCCTTAATGAGGAGTGAGGTTTTTGATTTGGAGATTGATGTGTTGAGATTTATGTTGGTTGTGTTTTGTGGTGTGCAGATTGAGCTTAATTTCTTTGACACAGTTGGCTCTTCCACGGCAGCATTGATTCCCTGCTCAGACCCGATATGCACTTCCAGGGTCCAGGGTGCTGCTGCTGAATGCTCTCCGAGGGTTAATCAGTGCAGCTACACCTTTCAGTATGGAGATGGGAGTGGCACATCGGGTTATTATGTTTCGGATGCAATGTATTTTAACTTGATCATGGGACAGCCTCCGGCAGTAAACTCTTCGGCTAACATTGTTTTTGGGTGAGTTGCTATGCTTATTTGTTATTGTGAATAAAGGTGTGTGCAATCATGTAAGGTTGGGAACACATGAAGAGTAGAACTGAATGGGAGAGTTGATGAGTTTGAGTTTTTGGAGGGAAATGTGGGATATGCTTGGTAGGAGTTAAAATTAGAGGGAATGAGAAGGGGGAGGGGATTAAAGTGACAATGTAGATTTGTCAATACTCAATAGGTTGATTAATGATTTGTTAATAAAAAAGGAGAAAACAGGTTAATAGATAGGGGTTGCTTATTTTGATGTTGTTTACTCTTTTGTGCATGCTCTCATCTGGTAGTTTTCTGCATATAGTCCCATGTTTATGTAATAGTTAGTATGATTTTTTCCATTTTGGTTTTAAATGAGACTGTTTTGGATGATTGTTTGGTAACAGGTGTAGCATCAGTCAGTCTGGAGATTTGACTAAGACAGATAAAGCAGTTGATGGGATTTTTGGGTTTGGCCCTGGTCCTCTATCTGTTGTATCACAATTGTCATCTCGAGGAATAACACCCAAAGTTTTCTCTCATTGCTTAAAGGGAGATGGCAATGGAGGAGGCGTTCTAGTTCTTGGTGAGATTTTGGAGCCAAGTATTGTTTATAGTCCTCTTGTACCATCACAGTATGTTCTCTTCTTCACTTCTTTTCTCATTTTCTCTCCCGACTTAGTTGATCATTTTCCCCTAATATTATATAACATTGTTGTAAAAGGAATGTACAAGACATTTCTGAAAGAAATTGATTTAGGTATTTGCATTATTGTCAATTGCCAAACTTTATTACTCGTGTAGTAATTATGAAAATTTACTAGTATGGATGACAGGAAATGAAAAATCTCTCAGCTTACACAAATAATCGTATTATCTTTGTTTGGTGCAATGTGCCAATGTTTGGCAGGTTGAAATTATGTCATTTTTAAACCTCAATTGCTAATTTCTGCTGGGTGAGTTTTATTTTATTGTATTTAGCCTACAATCTTGATTTAGGATAGTATTCTTTTATAAAGTAGCGATCTTGGAAGATCTTGATATATTTGGGTTCATGCCTCTCATGGAGAAGAACCTCTTTTTGGTTTCTCAAGATGATATAGTCTTGAAGGGATCTATCACACCCTCTTTTATCAAAAACCCCTTTGGCTTCTTTTGCATTTTCGCTTACACAAACACAACTATATCACATTCAAATGCCACACTCTTGGTGAGGATGCTTGAATCAACCTGGTGGTGGAATCCATTTTAAAATTTATTTTCAAGAGGCAAATATCTTAAAATGAATATAATTGAAAATATAAAATGCATTTTTTTAATTTAATGGAACTAGTTTTAGTATATTTTAATGGCAAAAAAATTCAAACAGAAAGGAAAATAGGTGGCAAAATGGGTTGTGAGATGAATCCTCAATTGTAATGTATATAGATATAGTCATAGATATAGATAATAATAAAATATCTCTTATTATTTTTTTTCAAAATTTTTATTTTTATTTCATATATATATGGGAGGGTGAGCCTTGACACAACGGTAAAGTTGTGTCTTGGTGACTTGTTGGTTATGGGTTCGAATCTAGAAACAGCCTCTTTACATATGCAAAGGTAAGGCTGCGTACAATAACCCTCCCTCTTACCTACGCATAGCGTGGAACCTTTGGGCCATGGGGTACGTAGTTTTTTTAATTATTTTTATATATATGGGAGGGGATCCACTTACTCTAGGAGTACGTCTAAAGAGTTACTTTTAATCTGAACCATTGATTTTATTTTATATTAATGGCTTAGATTAAATTTAAAATGTCACTCTTAATGAAGCAACATGACCTTTTCCACTTCTGAAATAGAAGTGGACCTTTGCCTTCCCGTTGGTAGTGGACCTTTCATCTTCTCATCCCGTAACAATTCTCCATACTTAAATAGAAGTACCAATTCTCTATAACCGGAAAGCCCTTCAAGCTTTGCAACATACAATCCCTAGATACTGTACCAGAAACTGTAACTTGTGTTCAGTTCTTTGTCTGATGCGAACAGTCCCTCTCATACCTTTTGTGTTGCGTTATCTTTGACACGAACAAACCAATTGTACCTGTCACTGTTAATATCACCCAGTTCACTACACTGCTGTCACCACCCCAATTGAAGACGCTGCCACCTAGTCTGCTAAGAATATGGAGCCACGAGTCAAATTGCTGTCATCCATAGCGAGCCTTTTTCATGCTTTGTTCTAATAAACATTTTGTAGCCATATTTTGTAGTTAGTAGTTATACATAAGAGTTTAACTAATTGAAAAGCCCCTAAGTTATGGCTAGTTAGAGTGTATATTCTGACAATAGACTCGGTGGAAGTAAGGTTGTTACTGGTTTTAGTTTGTGATTTTGGAAGGTTTGAGAGGAGGATAAGAGGAACCTGGTGTGTTTACGTGTTGAGGATTTTTAGGCAGTTTTGTGGTTCTGGTTTGGATGTTTGTCGGGGGTATTTTTATATGTGGATATATGCAGTTTTGTAGAAGTGATATCAGGTTTTGGGTGGTATTAGTGCATGTGAGGAAGAGATTTGGTGTTTTATGCTTTTTGGGCTTTACAAATTGTGTCCCTGAATTTTGTTATTATGAAGCTTGTTAGTTCTTAGATGTGATATTCTTTTGGGAAGCTTGTTAGTGCTCACGAGAGTAGTTCTTATTTTATCATAAGCTATTTCTCAATTTGAGAGTCCAAGTTTATAATTACCACGTGTTTCTATGATACAATTAAATGTTGGAAATATGTTGAGTGGAAGTAGAGAATGGAAGCAATCAAGCTTTTTCATTAATTATACTGTTTCCTTCACACAAGATGTATGAGAGCAAACCGAACTTGTATAAACTAGTAACTTCACAGAATGGAATAAGACTTGTCAGTTAGCTCATAGTAAACTACCCCTTTGCAGATCCAATTCCTCGTCCCCTCGCACACTGTGACTCCCCCTAGCTGCAGAAAATACATATAGGCCCCCAAACATTTTCTTCACATGGTCATATACAAAAACCAGTAACATAGCTGCAACTGCCACTCTTGACTCGAAGACAGTTCTGAATACTGCACAAAGCTCCTCTACAGAAATTTATCCCTTTAGCATTTTGATACTTGTCCTCCACTGAGATTCTGTTATAATTACTTCAACTTAGCACAAAACAGAACAAGTTAAAAGACGCCGTCCCACATTTTGAATTCCTCTAGATTCCTACATAACGTTATCTGCTGCCTCCTTTTTTGATCTTTTCATTTTTAGTGTCATGCCTGGAACTAACTTAGCACTTTACCCCTACGATATTTGAATGCCTTTGCAGGTTTACATCTTTCTTCCTAACAAACTTCCAACATAGATCATAGTGACATAAAGATACTCTATTTTTGTTTCAGGGAAAATTCTAGGGTGGACCACCTTCATGGGTGGTGCAACATGCACCATTATTAACATCCATCAGATTAACCTAAGGTGCAGATCTTATTATACACCTTCTCTATCAAACCTCCCCCCCCTTTACTGTTTCTCTCCTTCTACCTCTTACGACGACCCTCCATCTCCTCCGGCCACTCTTCACCGACCCTCCACTGGTTCTGGTCACCCACCATCTCCTCCAAATCTAAAAGATCCACCATTACTATGAACCACTGTGAACTGACCCAAACCGGAAGACAAACCACCAAGAACTAACCCATGGTGGCAAGGAAAGGGGAAAAAAAAACTTGAAACACTGCCGTCGATAATCGCCTCCAACAGCAGCGAACAGTGGTCAGAGGTTCGCTGGAAAACTACAGGGAGGGAGGGAGGGAGGGAGGGAGAGATCTGGTGTGAAGCATTGGTCTTGTTTCAGTGCGAAACTCAGATGACTTGTCCAGTCATAAAGAGACAAAGAAAAATTGCTTCTCTTTGCTTTGAGAAATTTCAAACTGTGAACTTCTATCATCTCCATAACAATTCCCATTGATTCTATAATTCTAATACACTTTGTTGCACCAACATCAAACAAAATTTGAAGATCATGAAACATAAAATGAACCAAAATTTGATTTCATATACAAAAAATTGACATTTGATAGCCCCTCTCTCCCTTGATCACACACCGCCCCTCCAATGCTATTGTGCTCTACCTCATTCCTATCTGTTCCACAATTGGATTTTGATTTCGCAAAGGAGTTGAATCCAAAAGCTTTGATTCTCGATTGCTGAAAAATTAAGCCCAAGGATAATTATTTCTAGGGTTTGTTTATCTCTGGTGTTGAGACTGAAGGTTTTGATCTGTTTGGGAATGGGAGATCAAGGAAAGGACAAGGATTTGCAAATGGTGATTTGGATGAGCATGAAGCGCATGACACCGGAGCCAAAGCGCAACAAGCCATTTAAGAAGAGGGAGGCACATGCATTTCAGAGAAAATGGGAAGAGGAAAACTCAAATGAACAAGCTATTGTGTTTTCCGCATACTGGGAAAGAATGAGGTTTGTCACGTGATGTATGTTTAGTGAATTAATCTAAGTCATTAATATAAAATAAAATCAATGGTTCAAATTAAGAGTAACTCTTTAGACTTGCCCCTGGAGTAAGTGGATTCCCTCCCTATATATATAGCATGATCTGATAGTTTGGCGAGGTAAGCTTTTGTATTAGACAAATAATCATGTTCTTAAAATGCTTGTTCTGCTTCTTCTTTTTGCTGTCAAATAATTTGCAATTCTTTATGTATTTGACTTGTTGATCAGGCCTCATTACAACTTGAATCTTCAGACAATTGGTGTCAATGGACAACTTCTCCCAATTAATCCAGCTGTATTTTCAATAACTAACAACCGAGGAGGGACTATAGTTGACTGTGGTACAACATTGGCATATCTTATTCAAGAAGCTTATGATCCTCTTGTCACTGCTGTAAGTTTTCTTGTACCTTGCCCAAAATCTTGAAACATTGTACTGTGTTGGGCGCATTATTCTCCTTTTTCCTTTTCCATGATGAAAATTTGTAATTAGCAAGTAAATAATGAGGATATTTTTCTTATCTGTTGCTTGCATGTCTTTTGTTTCATCTGTTTTATCAAATCAGTTATTGCATGTTTGTCCATTGAGTTAATTTGGATTCCTATGCAGTATGCATATGCTTTATTTTGCTGGTATCAAGTTTTATTGTGTCAGTTATAGATTTATTTTGAACCATTTATTGATCTAACCAATAATTGCTTCGTATTGAAAATCTAGAAGTGATTTAATGGGAGGCTTGCTTAAGATACTCCAGCCATTTAAGATACTCCAGCCATTGAACACCTTATTGAGGTTTAAATCCTTTTTTATATTGTTTGTATTATTATTGTTAAGAGGGGGGTTTGGAAAGGAGGAAAATAATGTCTTCCTTTTGTTTACTTGTCTTGCATTTTAAGAAACGGTTTTGACTTTACCTATAGCATATACTGATGTTGAAATTTTTAATGAATGTGTAGATAAATACTGCCGTCTCACAATCTGCCAGGCAAACAAATTCAAAAGGAAACCAGTGTTATCTGGTCTCAACCAGGTTATTACATATACAATAGTTGTTGAGAAGATTTTTGAATGGTTTTTCCTCATAAATTTTCCTATTAGGATTTCTCAATAACACATTAGAATTTATGTTTTACAGTATAGGTGATATTTTTCCTTCAGTAAGTTTAAACTTTGAGGGTGGAGCATCAATGGTTTTAAAACCAGAGCAGTACCTTATGCATAATGGTTACCTTGTAAGTATGTCTATTATGTCATATTCTTGCATAAGGAAGTTATTGTTTGAAATTGTATGTTGCTGATATGCTAAGGTGCCATTTGCTTAAATAGGATGGTGCTGAAATGTGGTGCATCGGTTTCCAGAAATTTCAGGAGGGAGCCTCAATTTTAGGAGGTTAGATGCTGGACATTATTTAACAGACTAAAATCTGCAGACTGTATCATAACTCTTGTGATTATGAAATGGGACACTTCAATAAAGAGAGAAAAAAATGTCTTAATTATGGCTTCTCTATTTGTGGTATACCGCTAGTGTGCGATCATTCCATTGAGAACTTATGGTTTGTTGCTTCTACACAATTTCACATAACCCATTGCTGTTACATGGTAGAACTGCAAATGGAAATACACCTGGTTGAGTGTTACAAAAAAATCTTGAAAAAATAATAGTTGATAGTTGATTTTCAGATTTCAGCGAACATTCTGATGGAACTATAAAATGTGATCCAAAAAAAGGGTAGTTTGTCTCATTTTCATTATTCAAATAGTAAATAAAGCTGTTATAGTAAAAAAATTATTTTATTTTACTTGAAAACATCATCAATAAGTATGCTAATCATAAATTGGCCTATCCATTTTCTGTAATGATGCATCAAATGTATCAGATCAGCAAGTGATATACTACTATGATGTTGAGATTAATCAAAATTGTTTCTAACCTATTTTTGCAGATCTTGTCCTAAAAGATAAGATAGTTGTGTATGACATAGCTCAACAACGAATTGGATGGGCTAACTATGACTGTAAGTTCACCAGAGACTTTTCATTCCTGCAAAGAGTATATATGATTCTTTACTGTGTTTTAAATCTTCAATTGCTGCTAGGTTCTTTGTCTGTAAATGTTTCGGTGACTACAAGCAAGGACGAGTACATCAATGCGGGGCAGCTTCATGTCAGCAGCTCCGAAATACACATTCTTTCTAAGTTACTACCTGTAAGCTTTGTGGCTCTCTCTATGTACATAATGTTGGTATGAAAATTTTTATGTGAAGTGTTAGGAATCAAAGTCATCAGTCAAGATAATATAAAAATAAGTTTTCTACATTAACCATGGGAAGAAAGATCAAGTGAGAAGACAAAGATTTATGATTCAAGTAGCTTGGAAGAAATGCAGATTTGGATAGAAGCTTTGAGAAATGGAGATTTCGATGAAAGGTTGAGAAGGGAGAATTTTGACAAAATTCTGATAAGTGGAAATTTCGATGGAAGTTCAAAGAATGATTGGTTGAAATATCATGACTGTAAGTACCCAATTTTTGACCGGGTAAAAAGTGGATGATAAACAAAAGTTGATTAAAAAACTAATTATTATTAAAATTCTGAAGTTTGAATAATTTGTTTATATTATGAACCTTTATTTTTGTTTGACAACGTATATTCAAAATGAACCTCAAGTGTATTTCTTTGGACTTGGTTCTATTTCTGAACTTCTAAAATACATTTTTTAGTATTTTGTTTTCCGTTTCTACTTGTCTCATTCCTTGCTCTTCTCCATGCAACATTTACATGGCTTCTTGTTCTTGTTGGCCTCACCAATTTTGTGCAACGAGTTTGTGTATCATTAAAAGAAAAGAAGGAAAAAACAAAGTTATAGTATTTTCCCTTTATCCCCCTCAGAAAGGCTCGTTGCTGTAAAACACAAACAGGATAAAGATAAAATAAAAATAAAAAATGAGTAGAATAATAAAGGCTTTGCGTATAGTGGACCAAGTGAGGGACTCTAGTTTTTTAATTTAATTTAAAATAAAGGAATAGAGCCTCCATGAAAACTCAACCACCTTCAGGAACATATCTCCATGAAGGAAATTTCTTTATAAGGAAAAAAAAAATCTTATTGCCATTCCATAAAATTTTGAAGGAGGAAGATGATGTGCAGTTCAGGATCAAATTAACAATGTCAAAAGGCATGGATAGTTCTTGTAAGTTGTAAATAGTCTCTATGATAAAACTGGGGTAAGTCATAACCAATATCTCAAGATCTATTTTACCTTTTGTTTAACCTTTTTTATTCATCATATGTATTATGATTAAACTAAAATTATGTACCTCATTGTCTAAAGACTTCTTGCTATGCGAAAGTAAGGGAGAAGAATATTATACATAGTTTTACGCTTGCATATGCAAAAAGACTAATTCTGGATTTGAATCCATGACTAACAAGTATCAAGGCATAACATATGCACTATGATTATATTATCATAAATATATACCCTAGAGGAAAACTAGTTTGGTAAAGGAAAATGCACTTTGAGTAAAGGATCAATGTAATTAACAATGACCTTAATGTTACACTTAAAAATAATATTGCATAGGGAGATTGGCAAAATTTGGAGATGAATTTTGGATGATTTAGCTTCGATAAAAAAATTATTTGTTTTATAAGGTTGCCAATAAGGATGAATCTTGACACAACATTAAAGTTGTTGTTTGGTGATTGGTTGATCATGGAAATGTGAATTCGAAAATAATGTGTTTGTATATACAAGAATATGACTACATATAATAACTTCATAATATATTTCACATAAAGAGAAACCGCCGGCTAAGGTATGTTCGCTTTATAAGCTCGCTATTGCTTTAAGCCTGTTGGATGAATCTGCATTAGCTCTCTAGTTTGGTTCCCACTATTTTCAAAGAAAAGAAGGCAAGGTAACTTATATTCACCTGATTCTTTAAGAGTGTGCATTGAGATTTTTTGTTTTATCTCATCCACTGTGACAGATCCATGCAGGAGCAATCTTCCAGTGCAATTCACATAACGGTAACTAGCATTAGTGTTCAAATAAACTGACTACTTCTTCCTTTGTAAAATGGTTTTGCTATTCTCATAGCATGAGGATTCTATTTTTCTTTAGTCTAATTATTTTGGCATTAAAGTTTTTTTTCTTTTGTATTTATGTCTCTAACGAATTCGGTCTTAGCTAGATTTCTTAAATAAGAGGATTTCCTCTCAGAGTAAGATCTCATCATTCCTTTCTATGCTTAACCACAAGATCATCAGACAGGTTATTGGCATATGAGGGAGAAAATTGAATGCCTTGCAATCTGGGCAAGATGACTCTTTTGTTGGAAATGTTGCCTAATTAAACTACTTCTCACAATTTTTAAAATACAACATCGAACTGTAATATTTTGTGAAATATAGTGTGTACAATGATGCATTTATCTAAACTTCACATTATGTTTGATTAGAGAGAAAGATGATGGAAGAAAAAAAAAGGAAAGAAATTTGGTTAAAAGATAAAAAGAAAAAGGAAAAGGAAAAAAAAATTAACCGTAACAAACATTTTTTCTTTTCAACAAGAGTTGGGAGAAATTGAGTCCCCTCTCCCTTCCTTGACCCCTCCACCTTCACTCCCCCACCACCAACCTTTGTTGCTCCTTCACCGTCTACAGTGAAACGGACCACGACAAGACCACCCTCATTGTTGCCTTCACCGTCCTTGGCAACCGTGCCCCTAAATATATGAAAATGCTAGATCTCACCTCCTCGCCACCAAATCCCCCTCTACTGTCTCTCTCGTTGCCGTTGATGCCAGCTTTGACCTCCGACGACTCTCTCGTTGCCATAGACGTTGTGCATAGCTTTACACTTTTCTTGCAATGACGACGCACACGAGATCATTGGTGGTTAATATGTTTGATTTTTGCCCTGTTGCAATCAAGGAAGAACCGGAACTTGTGATTACGTCAACAACAATTCCTCATCATAGATTTGCTAGTTTTTTTATTTGAAGGTGATGAGAGTTGTGTTGGTGAAAGTTGAGATCTTTGATGATTTGGGAATATTGGAATTTGGCTGGTTTGTTTACTCATATTGATGTTTTGGTAGAAGTTCTTTTTATGGTTAGGGAATTTCTTCTTCAATGCCACAACTATTGTCTGAAGGGGGAAATCATTTTTTATGGAAGTTCTCATGCCGATATTGGTGCTAGTTTTTCGAAGGATTTTTTTTTCCTAATTTTTGTTCTCTCCTTTTATTTTTTATAAAATGTTCTTTTTATGTACAAATTGTTGTTATAGTTTTAAAAGTGGAATGTCATTCAATTATTATTATTTTTTGCTGAACAGAACCAAGCCTTAATATGACTTGTTATACCTTAGATACTTACCTTCCAAGAGTTTGCAACAAAAAAAAAAAAAAGCATGAAACCTTTGTTGATGGATTTGCCATTGTTTAAAGATTGATTTTGACACTTTTTAAAGGAACGGTCAGGAAACTAAAGCAAGTATAACTTGATGGATGAATTTTTTTTTCTGTTGTTTCTTGTTTACATGGACAAGGAAAAAGATAAGGGTGTTTTAGAAAAAATAAATCATTAAACATGTGCAAGTCACATGCTTAGTTTTTGTTAAAATTTTTTACATGTAAGGGGTTTAGGGGGTCTCACTGTAACAAATTACCAAAAATTAGGGGAGGTTAGTGTAAGGAAAAAATAAGAAGGGGTGTTATGTGTAATAAGTGCAAAATACATAAAAGTTTTGTAATTTGCTCTTAAATTAAAGACCAAAATGACAAACTTGCCACATTTAAGGATTTAGTAGTTTGCTTATAGTTATCATCTTTAAGATATATAGTTAGATTTTACATATATTCGAAACTAGAATTTACATATATTCAAAGCAAGACATGTATTTAAATGTAAATAATTAACAAAAAAATATTTTCTTTATTGGTTACAAGATGAAAAAAAAGACTAGATATGAGAAAACATTACACTTATTTCATGCTAAAAGTAAAAGTAAATAACTATGCTCATACAAGCATCATTAATTAAGCAAATCAAAGATATGAGTAAGACATTACCTCCAACTTGATAAGAAAATCTGAGCATTACCCTTATCTTCAAATGTACAATAATTTACAATTCAATCTTTTTGCATATAATTTTTTATCATTCAAATTTTATTTCTATAGTGATGATACGCGTGCACAGAGGCGCACACACGCGCACACACACATATAATCCTCAATTACTAGATTATGGAAAATTAATTTCTTCTATTAGACCCAATCCTATTAGTTTCTTAATTTTTAGTCTTTCAAATTTTTTTGACAAGTTCTCCTTAATTTTTTTAAGCACTTTTAGTCCCTCTAAAAAAATGTTCATTTTTAATTTTTTATTTATTTTTATTATACAAAATTAGCCATTGTTTTACCATTTTTGGTCTTTCATTTATTTTATGTTTGAGACTAATTTTGAAAAATAAAAAAAAATGACAGAATAAAAATTGGAAAAAAATAGATAACTAAAAATGCTGAAGAATTTTTTTTTTAAAAAAAACTAAAATTTATCAAAATTTGTTTGAAAGACTAAAAATTAAAATTCAAAAAGGTTAAGGGAGTGAAAATTGAATTAATCTTATTTTATTTTATAAAAATGTGGTGTATGTAACGCTCTCTAGGGGAGCGCGTGATCGTAATTCCACGCTTGTTCACCTCTATATACTGAACGGTCAATCCATTCCACCTTCGACGTGCATGCAAGATCCTCACTCAGTCACTCTCTCTTTTCCCTTTCTTCTTCTTCCCCTCTCTCTTTGTTAATCTCACCAAGATTTTCATATAAAACGCCGTCGTTGAAGTTAGGACTTTAGTTGCTCGCCACCTTTTTCGACCTTTCTTTCGTCCGTTCCTTACCACCGCACCGTCTTTTTCCGATTCACCAATGGCGGTTCCCGCGACGGTCGCCGCCGTTCCGTCATCTATTTACGTCGGAGACCTCCACCCTTATATCGAGGAACACCACCTCTTGGTGGCTTTCGGGGAGTTCAAGAGCATCGCTTCCGTTCGCGTCTGCAGAGACCGCGTGACGATGAGCTCGCTCTGTTACAGTTACGTCAACTTCAGGTCTCAGCAAGACGGTATCTCTCTCTCTCTCTCTCTCTCTCTCTCTGAGACACGTATATATAATAACATTAATGATTAACAGTTTCTGAGATAAATTGCACTGCGGTGTTTTCTTTATTCGTTTCTTTGATATTTCTTTTGCGTTTAGAGTGAGACAGAATTTTCTTCGTTCCTTCGATTTCTGATATTAATTGCATTGAGTATTTTATTTTAATCGTTTCTTCGATTATTCTTTTTTGTTTAGAGAGACAGAATTTTCATTTTTGTTTATTGATTGCCATAACATGCAACGGAGTAGGAGGATATAATTAACAGTACGAAGCTAGCTAGCTGGTTCTAATTAGTGTTTTGTTTTCTAGGTTTTCAAGTGAGGGATATCCAGGGTTTTTCCTTGCTTGGCACGTAGTTTGATGATTGAGAATTTGGCTTCATTGAAAATGGAGGGTGTATTGATACTAATACTATTGTTTTTGTAAAGAAACGCTAATCTTGGAAGACTCTTGTGAGTTTAGCGTGTTTCTAAAGGATTCAGACCAAGTTGTGTCACTGTCATAGTGTGTGGCTTGAAATTTGTAATTGTAATTTTTTATTAACTGCAAGATTTTTTCTTTTAAAAAAACTAGAGCATATTGATTGAGATCTTAGAGAATCTTTAAAACAAGATGCTTACCTCAATTGCCTTAGTATGTTTATACTGTTGATGTAGTCTGATTCCACTAACCTTGATTTATTTTTTGAGTAGCAATTCTTGCAATCAAGTTGAAAAACAATTCTTATCTGAATGGAAAAGTGATAAGGGTCATGTGGTCATATCGTGATCCTAATGCAAGGAAAAGTGGCAGAGGGAATGTGTTTGTTAAGGTATATCTACAGCTTTGGTATGTAATAGTTAAACCATTATGTGGTTCATTATTACTTGAAGTGAATTCTAATGGAAAGCTTCTGGTGTTCAATACCGTGGCAGAACTTAGCTGGATCCATAGATAATGCGGGTCTCCATGATTTATTTCAAAAATATGGGAATATTCTGTCCAGCAAAGTTGTAATGTCTGAGGATGGGAAGAGCAAAGGGTATGGCTTTGTTCAATTTGAGTCGGAGGAATCTGCAAATAATGCCATTGAGAAGTTGAATGGCTCTACTGTGGGAGACAAGCAGATGTATGCGAAACTCTCCATTATTTCAGGGCAAAATGCTAGTTAAGAATCAAAAAGTAGAAAGTTTTTATTAAAAATATTATTAATGCACCCCACTATGACTTTCAGTGCATTTCCAATGTAATTTTCAATAAAAACTTTTTATTATTAATTCCTTAACCAGTGTCCTAAGCAAAACCCTTATGTTAAAGTTTTTCATCATCCATATATTCTTATGATTTGAAGTCTTTTACATTTTGTGCCTTAAATTAATTACTGTATTCAATTTCTGTATTTGCATTATTGCCTAAGATTAAGTATAATCTGATTCTGGCTCTTCTAATAGATATGTTGGGAAGTTTGTCAAAAAAGGTGACCGCATTTTGCAAATATACAAATTTGTACATTAAAAACTTGGGACTCAGATGTTACAGAAGCACTTCTTCAGGAAAAGTTCTCCTCTTTTGTAAAAATTATTAGCTTGGCCATATCAAAGGATGACAATGGGCTATCAAAGGGTTTTGCATTTGTGAACTATGAGAATCCAGATGATGCTAGAAAGGCGATGGAAGCAATGAATGGATTACAATTTTGTAGTTTTTACCCCTTGACTCTTGATCCTTTTTCCATTCCCGACCTCCACTTCATAAGTGCTAGTAGGGAGCACTGGCAGCTGCAACCTCGGGGCTACTTCTCTAGAAATTAAATTGCTAGAAGCTCCACAATCCACTAATATTAGCACTTGTTCTCCAGAAATTTCCCCCCACAATTTCAAGGACTTGTTTGTAGTCAACCCCATGATGCTAGTAAGAGATAACTGTAAATTATCCTCTGCTTTCTGTGCTGCCTCATCCAATTTCGCATCAGTCTCCTGCTCCTCTTCTTCCTCTTTCTTCTCCACCAACATCAATTGATAGTGCTTCATTTTACAAATGTGGTCCAGCCCCCACCTTTCACCACACTTAAAGCACAGCCCCATCCTACTCCTTTCTTGCAGTTTTGCCTGGGACAGTCTTCATGCCCCATTCCACTTCCTTTCCCCTGAATTTAAGTCAGGAGGTTTGGGTTCAGCCCCCCCTCCCTGGGTTGCCCCCATTCCACACCCTCCACTTCCCCTATTAACCTGCCCTTTGAAAGGTTCCGTGATAGGGACTGTCCTGAAGGAATGGGTGTATTTAGATCCCACACCCCCTCTCTGCACTGGTACAGCAGCCCCCTTGGCCAGAGCTAAATTTTTCTCCTCTAATAAAAGAGCTGTATCCATGAGCTCAGCCAATGTCTCCAATCTATATAACTTCAGCTCCGCCCTTATCTCTTCCTGGAGTCCATTGAGGAACACCCCTTTGAGAATGGTAGGCTCTGTGCTCTTCAATGGTCCTATCACACTCTCAAACTCCTCCCTATAGTCCATTACAGACCCAGACAGCCTCACCTTCAGCAAAGGTTCAAACTGATTCTGCACCAATCCTGGTCTGAACCTCCTCAGCAACGCTTCTCGGAACTCCGGCCACCCCGCCACCGGCGCTTGCTCCTCCCACCATTGGAACCAGTTCAGAGCTCGGTCCTCCATAGCCACCATGGCTATAGAGACTTGCTCGTCTTCTCGCACCCCACTCAACCGGAACTACCATTCCACCTTGTTTAGCCACCCATACGCATCATCACCTCTGAAAACTTGAAGTTCCATTTTCCTTCCAGAATCATGCTTCTCCTCCGGTACAGTCTTTCGCGACAAATGCAAAGAAGACCGCGACCCAGCTACACCGACGGCCCACGGGTACGTGAGTGCCCGGACTCTCTCCTCGGCCCCCTCGACTCCTCTCTATGGGTTCGCACCGGTGACCCCCTCCTCCGAGCACGTCCATGCGACGGCTCTGCAAGACGGGTCGTCAAGAGGTTCACCATCTCCGTCATTCTCTTCTTCAATAACTCTTGTTGCTCATGTCGGAATTGCAAGAAGCTCCTCTCCAAACTATCCGTCTACGTATCCATAGTAGAACGGGTCACCACCATTCAAAACTCTCAAGACCGGGAGCTCTGATACCAGTTGATGGGAACCCAGAAAATAGAATAGGAAAATGAAGAATATTGTATTGAACATGAGAAATCCTACAGGAAATGGTGGATTCTCAGTGAAAATACTGCAGAAGGTAAATACAAAAAAAATAGAGTATCACTCTCTCCCAATGCCCAGCCCAGCCAATTCTTGCCTACCCTCCCATGCACGCAGACCTCCTCTCAAATACCCAACCAATCCACTCATTCTCTCTCTTCCTAACACAAAGCAAAACAGAATTAAGAAAAGAGCAATAATAGTAATAATAATGTGGGCATTTTACCCATTTACCCCTGCCTCTCTAACCTTCTTCCTAAGATCGACCTTATCAAATCTATTAGTCCTATCAGATTACTTTCCCTGTTCAAATTTATTTAGGTTTCCTTCTCCCCCCCCCTAGTTTATGTATCTTTTTGTCGACATATGCATGCTGGTATTTATTTCTTTTGGTGTAGTGTCTTTTATCCGACTATGCATGTGTCATGTTTGTGGTTTATATGTACATATAAATTTATTAATATATGAATTGGATCCCAGATAGATTAGTTGCCTTAATCTTTTTCTCTTTTGTTTCAGTTCACTCATATGGCCATTGTGGGTGACTTCCTTAACATGTAATGCTATGGATCTTGACACTAAATTAGTCATGTACTGCTATGGATCTTGAAGTCTTGGTCAATATCTTCATACAGGCACTCCTTCTGGTTTGTGATTGGGAGCTAGCTGAAGCTCGAAAAAAGGATGCAATTGATAGAGCTAGGGTGCGTGGTGAAGAACCTCCCGTTGATCTGTTTGCAGAAGAAAGGGGTCTGCATTACAGTGTTGAGCCAGATGTGAAGAAGCTTTTATAGGGGAAAACACGTGCAGAATTAGAAGCTTTACAGGTGCATATAGAGTCAGAGATGCGTACTGGTACAGCAAAGGTGGTTGAGTACTGGGAGGCAGTTTTAAAACACCTCCACATATACAAGGCCAAGGTAATCTCTGTCACTTTTTAAGTTACATACCTTTAAATAATGGATAAGTTCACTCCATTATTACATTGCTGTAAATAGAAGCTTGTTTAAAGGAAATTCATGCTAAGATGTTTTGCAAGCACTTGCAACGCCTTGAACAACCATTGGAGGCTGAAGATAAATTGGAAGATGCTTAAGTTAGAAACTCTGAGGATGATACTGAGCACTATGCTAAAGGTATAAGCCTTTTGTGACTGTTAATTTAATTTATAAGCTTCCTCCATTCCAAATTTCATGTTGATATTTGTTTGATCTTGATTGTGTAGTCCAATCTGCAGATGAATCATTTTACCAGAACCCATTAAAGGAGAAGTTCAAGAAGCCGAAGATCAGGCTGGCTCATTTTAACCGGACTGTTTCATGGTAATGAAAATGAGGAAGCTATTGACCCTGAAGAGGATCGAGCTCTATTGGTAATCTTTAAACATGGTTTTTAACAATAATCTCTCTTTTGTGTGAATGTGTTTGTGTGTGTCAAGTGTATAGACTAACTCTACAATGATGGTACATTCTTAGGAGCAGAAACGTATGGATGTAAAGGAAGAGAAACAAAGACGAATTCAGGAAGCAATGGCATCAAAGCCCATCTGAAGATAATTTTGAGATGAAGGCCATGAAAACTATGGGAGCTGTGGAAGATGGGGACAAAGTGTTTGGTTCTGGTGCTGAAGTGAATCTAGATTCACAGGTACGCTGTCGTGGTTATTTATGCAAATTTCTTTCTTTGTGAAATTTCATCACTGCAATGCAGACCCCTTATATGATTCTTAGAAATTTTTATGTTTGATAGATTGAAAGTTAATTAGTTCATAGTACAAAGTTCTGGATTGGTGAAACTACTATATGAAAGGACGTGGTGATTATCAACATATCCTTTGGAGTTGGACACTTGGACTCGTTAGTTACTTCTTTCCATAGAAAAAGTTGACAATGGAGGGGGCATAAATATACTTTCATTGGTATATGTTATATTATTGTAGGGAGAAATAAATGCTAGTTATCTATATTTTCATATTTAAAGTTTCTGATGTAATCGGTTAATGCCGGAGCAGGTTTATTGGTGGCATGACAAATACAGACCCAGGAAGCCAAAGTATTTCAACCGTGTTCACACTGGATATGAATGGAATAAATACAATCAGACTCACTACGATCATGACAATCCACCTCCAAAAGTTGTACAAGGGTGTAAATTTAACATCTTCTACCCAGATGTTGTAGACAAGACAAAAGCTCCAACTTACACTATTGAGAAGGATGGCTGCAATGGTGAGACTTGCATCATAAGATTTGATGCAGGGCCACCATACGAAGACATTGTAAGTCTACTTTTTCTCGATGTTCTGAAAGCTTTTTAAATTTTCAACCAAATTACCTATTTCATGTGTCTTCCATGATAGGCTTTCCGCATTGTAAACAAAGAATGGGAATATTCTCATAAGAAAGGTTTTAAGTGCACGTTCGAGCGTGGAATTCTACATGTGTACTTCAATTTCAACCGCTACCGCAGATAATTTCAGACACTGGCTTACATTCTGGTTTTGTCTCCTACCGGTTGGCTGCCATTTTGAAGAGTAAGGTGTGCATCAGTGTATGTTAAGCTGCTGGCATTAGAGTTTCTTTTAGATATTTGGAGGAATTGTCCAACCAACATTTGAACAGAACCTGATTATTGTACTTTGATGATACATTTGATTTGAAAGTTAAATGTTGAAAGAATTAGTGGTGGACAGAGAACAATATGAATTGCGGTTTCTGCTCGTATACAATTGAAAGTGAAAGAAAACAAATACGGTTTTCTTTCTTCCGTGTATTTTGTTTCCATTTTTGTAATCACATCTGATAATGTTGTTTACTCCGAGCAAACATTAGTCCTGAATTGAAACGATCAATTCAATCAAAGTTTCAAACTTATTCTTTTTTTTTTAATAATAGGTTGGAATCAGTCTAGAAACAGGTTAAATTTTCAGTTCATTAACATCATGGGAAAAAGTAAGGGCCTTTAGAGGACATCATTTTCTTCTCTTAAAATATCGAAATAGCACTGTGAATATTAAATCATTGCATTAACCTTCAACTATCTTTACGGGAGTCCTGCAGAACCAAAAATCATTGAAATTAAAAACTACAGGATTACTATAATATAGGAACAAAGAAAAATTACGGCATCGTTATTTACCCGAATGGACTTTGTTTGATAGAAAGCAATTCAATGTCCAACTGCAGTCCGAAAATAGCAAACCGTAAATTGTATATTAAGAAAATCCAGTTTAACAGGAGAACAATAGAATCAAGGCTTAAACCTTCCTATTTTGTTATATTCGTAATATTTTAAAAAATATGCCATTTTAGTCCTCTCATTTCAAATTAGAGACATTTAATCCTTTTATTTTAAAAAATTATGACTTTGGTCAAATTCTCAATTCTGTCTGTATTTTATTTTTTTTCTTTTGATCCAATTGAACTCTAAATCTAATATATTCATTTAAGATATTATAAAAAAATGATTAAATTAATTACAAAATAAGAAATAAAATATAGACAAAATTAAATATTAAACCAAAATTATAGGTTTTCTAAAATACGGGAACCAAGATTAAGAATTTTCTAAAATAAGCGGACTTAATATTTGTATTTTGAAATAAGAGAATTAGAAGTGTGAATTTTTTTAAATAAAGGACTAAATGTCTTAATTTTAAAATAAAATAATCAAATTTGTGAATTAAATAAAATAAAGAAACCAAAATAACATTTAAGCCTATAATAAAAGACAGAAATAGACAGAGCGCCTTAAAGATAATAAATGTAGATAGACTTTAAGACATTCCTTACGAACGAGTTTTCTATTTTGGTTCACAATTATTTTATACTTTTGATTACAGAACCTGATATCTAGTGTAGGAAGCGATAGGTTAAAGTGGAGGGAGAAAGAGCTTGGTTGGGTGAAAGTGGTCACTTCTTACTTCAAACATGTCTTTGAACTAAAGCAATTCATTGAATGCAAGTGAAACACAAAGAGGTTTTCAGCAAGCTTCGGGGTTCATTAAAACTTATGTTTTACTGAGAAAGACAACCTTATCAACCAAGCTGATTAAATTTTGATTAAACTGTTTTAGACTTGAACAGTAAAAGGTTGGAAGCAGTCTTGCAATTGAAATGTGGGGGAGACCAAGGAAACGGAGCTAAAATGCTAATTGCAGCATCAACTTACTGGAACAAATCTTAACAAAGAGATCAGAATAAGTCACCTCTATTGTTGAATTGGGAGGGATTTCCTGGACTCCTTTGCTTCCGTAGGCAAGTTCAGGAGGAACAATTAACAGCCGCTGCAGAAAACAAACTAAATTACTGCTTGATGAAGCATATGATCCAACCTAAAATCTAAACAATTTTAACCCCTCTCAAGTAAAACTACTTACACACATACTATAATAGGTTCTGAGCTTAAAAAATTTAGTGAGATGTCAAGAACTCACCCAACTTCTAAATTTATAATCTTAGAGGTCTAAATGTCAAGGGGCAAAATAAAAATCTATAGTTTAAATATAAAGTCTTTGAATACTTATTTGGCAAATAAAATATACAAAGATAAAGCAAAACAAAACATAATCTATAGTAGTATAAATTCCAATTCATTGTAGTTGTTCAGTATTTCCCTTAGACTTAGAGGCCCAATGAAGTATGAAACTTCACGTCAAATAGATAAAAGGATTTGCAGGTTGCATACTTAATTTTAATGATTGTCAAGATTTTCCGTGACATTCTTAACCAAACAGAGACCTTGCTCCTAGAATATGTTCTCACCTGGCCTCCTACTCGCATGCCTTGTACTCCTAAATCCAACCCTTTAAGGACTGTTCCTCTCTCAGATTGGCCTACATCAAATCCATAGGGCTGCAATAATTTAAGCATGTCCTCATCAATTGACAAGTAAATTTTCCAACAAAAAAGTATCATGGATTTATGCATAATGATCATCCTTAATTTTCTGTAAGTGTTATCAATTATCATTATGTAACAAGGAAAAGACATGGAATCAGAAATCAGGTGGACACACATTCCATACCATAAGCACATATATTTCGGCATGAATAATATGCAAAAAGAAAATACATTATAGCAAGCCTACAATTGCACATTGTGTCAAAACATACGTCTATTATTAATATTAAAACAATATTGAGTATAAGTGGAGGTAGGAGTGCATCTTTCTGCAATTATAGAACTACATGTTTCATGTCAAACCATATTACAATACAATTATACAGCCAGTTAGTTAGTAATGCAGGAAAATCATAATTTCAATGGTTTGTTAACAAAAGCTATGATTGGAATGTAAACAAAACAGTGAAGTATTCTGGTCAAGAGGAAAGAGCATCTTATTTTGAATCTAATATTCAAAGGTGATTCAAGGTTGAGCTTTTTTTATCAGATAAAGACCAGTTAGTCTACTAGGCAATATAACACACTTAACATAAATGTGACAAATGTTATCGTACAGGTGTATAAGAGGAACTGCTTTCTTTATAAAAGGAAGAACCTGTTCACTTAGAACAATCAACTAGAGGATAAATAGTTTTTTCAAACTGTGAATCTCTACAGAAATAATGGAAATGATAGGGTTCATTTTCTCATGCAATCCATTTGAATTTCATGTTTCCTAACTGCTAGACTAATTGACCTTAATGAGGTAATATACAAAGAGGTTAAAATTTGGCAGAGATACTAGGATCATACCGTCCCTCCTCCAACGCCCATTCCTTGTCTACTAGTCATAAAGGTGATACCCTTCCATTTGGCGACATAATGAATCTACAATATAATAATCTGATTATTTCTGAATTATGAGTAATATAGTTAATCACTGATAAACTGCTCTTGCAAATGAAAATCAGGGTTTAGGAGGGGGAGGGGGGGAGGTGAAACTGGTAAGATCAGTCTATATGAATGCATATGCCAGCCTATCAGAATTAAAGAGAGAAAATTGCATAGTAATCTTATTCCAGAATGAATCAGGTGCAGTTTCCACTTTATTTTGACGATTAAATGAATCTGTGTGATAAACAATGCAATAAAATATTACTTGAGAATTGAGATTGAGGCAGCTCAGATATAGTTGTCATCAGGCCATGTAATTCTGGACTGGAGGGTTCAAAGTTGACAATAACAAATGACCAAGTGACCAACAAATTTAAGTTTCTGATTGTTAAATCTTTTGGTTCTTCTCACCTCTCAGATCACAGATTGTTGTCTTTTGGTCCAAAATCTCAGTGACAATCCATTTTATGTAAATTTTAATCCTCATAATATATCTAGTACGCTTATCGCTTAAGTACCAAATGTTTCCATCAGTTTCACAGGTGAAAACATTGACTAGCTTTGAGTACAGTGACAGTTTCCCCTTCAAAAAATTCTTGAATTGACCACACATTTTAGTTAATAGCTTGATGAGTCAACTTTGTGTATAACATGCAAAAACACTAATGAGTGAAACATATTTAACTGGGTCACAACCGTACTGCAACACGGGATCCCATTTTAGCTTCAGCTCCATTCCCAACCTTCAAATCATAGTACCTGAAGATATCACAGTTTCATCAGAGAGCAGCCTCCAACTAGCAATAACATCTTAAAAATGAAAAAAAAAGAAAAAGTGTGAACTGTGAAAGTTTAAAGATTACCAATGGAAGAGAAACCGAACTTAAGACTAGTCTACAAAATGCTAGAAAAGTGACAAATTCTGTTTCTATAGGTTAAAGAAAACTTAATCTATTTGAAGGGCTTCAACACACTTTAGTCATCAGAATCTGATACTAAAGCAGATGGAAGAAAGATTCACAATCAAAGGGATTTCAAAGGTGATTAAAAATATAACGTATACTCACTTCAAACCATTGGGCAAGGTTGTATAATCACTTTCAGGAATTTTGGCTCCTCTTAGCTGCAGAAAACAAAGAGTGGAAAATTCTAATTAGTACTCATTTTTCAGAACCATCATTTTTCTTTTCCAAATAAAATAACAAAAGAGAAGAATGGGGACACATACAGCTCTTCTACTTGTGCTAACAGCTCCAGCCACATCACATGCATAGACTCCAGCAACTAACATTAAGATAAAAACATTTAAGCAATCTCATGAATGGAACATAGAAAGAGAATCTAGGAAGATAGTTAACTAATAACCTATAACTAACCAGTTGTGAGGAGACAACTGAGTAATTCTCTCCTTCCTTCAATACTTAAAGAAACTGTAACTGGTTCTGCAGCAGTTTTATTTGTGGAAGAATGTGAGCAGTGGCATGGTAACCACCTATATGAACCTTTGTTGTAAAGTCTTTTGTGTGTCCCTGTGGAGTTAAGGAATTGCCTCAGCTTACTTTAGACTTAGATTAAAAAAAAGTGTATGGAGAAGCAGAAAAGTGAAAAGTTACTTGTCAAGGTAAGGGGGGCAATTGAGAATCATAGGATGGTGCTGATGGTGGAACACAGAGAGTTTCATGGTGTTGGATTGTTGGTTTGATTGATACTTTACAGTGAGATCAGAATTTTGTTTAGTTAGCTTCTTCTTTTTTTGTTTTGGTTAGAGAGGAAAGAGAGAAAATATTGAGAGGATAACGTGGTTGATTCCATCCACAATTTTGAAGCATTCAGAAATCACAGGTTTTGACTTGCTTTACAACATAGAATATTGGGTTTTTTATAATAACCCAAGTTTTGTAAATAAATAAAATAAAAATAAAAAAATTTGGCCTGTGAATAGTGTCACGCGATTAGCGTGAGATCCAGCGCCGTTAGCGCCATTACGCGGCCATGTGACGCGATTAGCGTGGATTATGGCGCGGTTAGCGCCAGAATGGCCCTGGAGACCCCCAGGTTCGCTCATCTGGCACGATTAGCGTCACGCGGTTAGCGTGGGAATGCTCCAGAAAGCCATTTCTTGCTCATTTTTGGCGCGAATAGTGTGGGGATGGCGCGGTTAGCGTGGGAACGCGGGCTGGGAGCCTATAAAAGGCCATTTTTACGAAATTTTGGGCCAAAAGTGAGTTCTTCTTCTTCCCCACGCCTCTTTCCGCCATTAACGAAGTAGGAAGCTTCATATCTACTCCATACTTCATCTAAACACTTCCTACCCAACTAGGAAATCGATTAAAACCTCGAGATGAGCTAGATTCTAGTTTCAATCTCTCGAAAAGATAACCAATCGGAGAAATCCCGTTCTCTAGGGAATATCCTCAGAGTTTGAATTTTGAGAAGAAATGAGTCTTTTCAGAGGTGTTCAAGCTTGGAAAAGCTATCCTCTGACCTTCCTCAACTGTCTAGAGGTGAGAAACTCGATCTTTAACCGATTGAATTGTGGAAATGATTTTGGATGAGATTGATGAACTTTTGGATAAATGAATGAGTTAGGGTCGAAACTAGGCTTGGATTCTTTAGAGATATATGCTCAGGAGGCTGTTTAGATGGATGTTAAGCCTTGAATCTTGAGTATTGATAAAGTTTAGTTTTGACTCTGACCTCTAAATGAGTAGGAAGAATGTTGATATAATGATGAGTTTGAGCCTAGGTACCTTTACAAAAGATGTTCAGGAGATTAAATAAACGGTGAAAATGTGTTGAAATAGCTATTCTGATAAACTTGACCAGTATGAATATTTGGCCTGGTTAAGGCCAGTGAATCCTTTGAATTGGCTCATACAGAGTCTTGTAGGGACTCTAGTGCCTTGATTAGCCTTGTCTTGTCATTCTAACGGTTGAGGACCGTATTGATGTTTACATGCTCTTGTGTAGGGCGTGATTCTGACATCACTGGTGGTGGTGACCACGGATCCGGGAGAGCCGGTACAGTGCTGAGAACAGGTAAGCTCCTTGTTCTTGGGAGTGGTTCCTTCCTTTGTATTCCACCATACTCCGAGGGAGTATTGGTTACTGAATAACATGTTGCATGAATATTGAAATTGAATGTTACTGATTGTGATTGAGGCATGTATATGATGCATATATGGGTAGACATCTGAGTAAATGATATATTGTGGGCGATTGAGAGGATGTTGAATGAGATATACACTAGGATAGTGTACTGTGTTAGTGAGAACCTCTATGAGGTATATGCTGTGATAGTATCTTGTGATTGTAGAGAATTCTCTGGCCAGTAGAATGGATTTGATATGGACTTCCCTTAGAGCCAAAGTTATATGGAACAACTCTAAGTGGTCAATAAGTAGTATGTGATAAAACCTGAGAGTATGCACCTAATTGCAGATGAGCATCTCTTGGAAGTGCCATATCTATCCGAGGGTGTTCTGAGATAAGTACCTGATTGCAGATGAGCTTTTCTCAGAGTCCTGAGATAAAGTACCTGATTGCAGATGAGCTTTTCTCAGGAAGTATAATATAGATATATGTGTGATTAAATCCTTAGAGAATGTACCTGACTGCAGATGAACGTTCTCAAGGAATATGGTATATCTATATCTATATCTCCATATATATGTTGCTGTATCTCAATAGGGATATCTATATGATGTGCTGTGAGCTAATGAAGGCCGTGATGGCTGAGTAGGGGTGATTATCCCTTAAGTTATATATATATATATATATATATATATATATATATTGTATCTGTTTAATGATATGGTTTGAGAGCCATGAGGGCTAGCTTATGAAATGTTGATTGTGATATATTATGCATGTTAGTGAACCAGGGAGGAGGAAAGACCTCCAAGGATCCTGAGTTTACTGAGATTTTTATCTCACCCCGTGTGTGGGGATTATGTTTGCAGGTGAGACGCAGGGAGAAGCTGAGAGATCCCAGGGCAAGAGGCCCATGCAGGGATAGATTGTATATAAATCCTAGGCATAGTTGATGAGAGCATGTTGGCTCCATTCTTTTGTTATTTATGCCTATTGTTTTGAGGTTTTGTACCCTGAGGGGATTATATGTACATTTGTGTACAGAGGATATATATTTTGATACTTCACCATGTATAATGTACAACTGATGTTATAATGACGCCATATTTTATTTTTTGCTTCCAAATCAAACTGTTTAAATTGATAATTGCTGCATAAATGGAATGTTAACAAACCAGACGCGTACGGGGCGTTACATTTTTCATATAATTGATATTGATATGTCACCAACAAACCATATTCTGGGGTAAAATTTGAGTAACGATATGCTCAAAATCTTAATGGATTCGGTACTTTATATAATGGGAAACTTCTAATATATGGTCTATTCCGGTAATGCAATATAATTAAATTAAAACAAAGACATTTTGTGTACGACGAGGAAAAATTTATAAAGATCCCACATGACAACAAAAAACAAATCTAACATCGAAAATAGAACACGAATTCACTACTATATCTTTTGATTTATTCAACTTTTACTATCTTTATTTTCTTTATCAAGAAGTGTGAAAAAATACTGCATAAATGTTGAATTTTTATTATTTAACTTGGTATTCCATCAATATAATTGAGATTAATACTTAAGTCAGGAGTGGTGATTACTGACTAGGATGAAAATTCTCTTAAGAATGGCGATTCCAGTAAATATTGATTTTCAAATAATAACACGTGGACAAAGTACAAACACAGGAGATGTTCAAGTTACATTAAGAATAGTACTCGGGTGTCGATGATTTTTAACACTTTTAATGTAGGCTTCATCCATTCTAAAATAAAGTGTATTTGCACTGATTTGGTACCAAGTCTTAATGTGATACAATTTTATTTGAATTGTATAAAATTATAGAATGACAAAATTTATTTTAAAGTATTTAATGCAGTTATATATCTAAATTTGGATTTCAGAATATTAATTAAGTAGAATAATTTTAAGTCAATTATTTCACGTGTGTGTTTATTTTAAAGAAATGATTATGTAAAAACAAGAAAATCTTTTCTTGAAAAGGTAATTATTTTCCTAAATCTAGTCATTTCCAAAACTTTTACTTAAGTTTCTAACCGTATGAATCGAGTCCCGGTGCAACATAAATAGTTGACATTGTAATTAAAAAAAATAAGATTATAATTGACATTGACCTAATCACCTTAAAATTAAGATTATTTATTCTTTCAATTAAGCTGTCCCTAAAATGTAATCCTTTAAACCTGCCAAACCTAACCACAAATTTCACTAGTTTTTGCATATTTGGTCTTGCTGCAAAGTTCCATGTCTCAATAAAAGCTTACATGTTTTATTATTGCATTAGAATTAATTCTAGGCTAGCATTCATTCATTCTGAAATTTAGAACAGATTGATACATGATTAAAGAAAACGACTCATTATTTAATAAAGTCCCCATGCCTTACAACAATGTACAAATTATTATGAAATGGCATCATCATTTATTTTGCAATAAACGCAGTTTCTATACCAACATCCAAGTTTCTTTATTGTCTAGTATCAATAGCTATATTGTGATGGCCAAAACTTAGATCGAGTTCTTAAGGTGTTTTTTGTGTTGTTTTTTGAAACTTCACTTCTGATTGAAAAACAACATAAAAAGACTTTAAAAACTTTACTAAGTTTTGTTCTATCGTGATCATGACTTAGTCTAATTATCTTTTGACTTTTTTTTATAGGGAAGAGTTGCTATGGTATTTTGATTCAAGCACTAGAGCAGAACCTTGCACTTGGAGGAACTTGTGGTTTCTTTGATCCATAGGAACCAGAATGCATATCAAGGCACTTAATTTCAGGCTTCACTCGTACCTTGTCACTACCTTCAACCCACCTCTTGAGCCTCATAAGCAACTTTCTCCTTTTGGAAGAAGCATGATCACCATGAGCAGAACCATTGTGACGCTCCAAAAGGGAATGATGCAATTCATGCTCTGACTCATACACCTCTACATGGTCTCTATCTTGCTCATTTTGTTCTTCATAGTGCCTCATCAACTCTTCCTTTAAGCAAGCATTGACCCTCCTCAAATGAATCAGCTCTTCAACTTCAGTTGCGCGTTCCTTCTTGACCTCCTCCAATTCATTGAGAACCTTGTTGTAGTCTTCCTTACTTACATCTCTTGATTCAACCTCCAAATAATATATCAAAGGTTTTCTATGTATCTTTTCCTTGTCTGACTTTGATACATACGCTTCTGCGGTTTCAAGCTTCTTCGCGACCTCATTCTTCTCATCCTCCAATTGGTCCAAAATCCTTTGCAGCTCTACGATTTCACCCTCTAACTTGTTAATGACACTGACCTTTGTTTGCAAGGCATCATGGTTTCTCAATATCTCTGTTTCTTTCTCTTTGATCTTCAAAGCCTGACCCTTTATCAAACGAGATTTGGCCTTTGAGTCCCTAAGTAGCCTTTGAACCCTCCTTTGAAGCACCCTATTCTGTGATTTCCAATACTGAAGCTGTTCAACAACACTCATGTATTGGACTACAAAACTCTCCAACCTCATAGTCTCAGTCTCTATCAACGAAATCTCTTTACTCAAGAATTCGGCCCGATCATTCTCCAAAGACAACAAGTTTTTGACTTCTAGAAGCAGAGATTCTTGTTCCTTCATTTCACAATACAGTTGAAACTGCAAACGCAAGGCCAATTCCCTCATTTGAAGTCCTTCAATTTGGCTTCTCAGGCTAGTGATCTCTTGTTCTAAACAAGGGTTGTTGTATTCATGGATCACCAAGCTCCCAGAAAGAACACCGCTATTCATGGGAGAAGATGATGATTCTTCATCTTCAAAAGAAGAAAGATTGTGATGAAAGCTTTCTTCATGTTTAGTTCCCCGATGACAAGTGATCTTTGGAGAACCACACTCATTTTCTGGTGAAGAAAAAACTTTGGTAGACAAGTTTTTCTTTGCAACAATCCATGCATAGATCAAACCAGCCAAAGATGCAGCCAAGGGAACACCAGCTTTGAGGATTACTGGCTTCAGATTCTCTGCCTTCAGTGCTGTGAGTCCCATCAAAGACGAATAGAGATTTTGGTTTAAATTGAAAACTATGCCAATGAAATCTGAATTTTGGTCCTTCTTATGGTGCCAATGGTTTTTAAAGAAAGTTGCATAACTTCGTTTACTTTACTTGGTTGTCCTTTGTTTATAGGAATAGTGGCGTGTGTGTAGCTTTTTGATCACTCCAAGAGGCCTTCTAAGGCACCATCAACCCCTCCTCGTGCTCTAAGGAATCTGGTTCCTTTCCGTGTCAATCAATTGCACTCTGAAATTGATATTTGGCATGTCGGGCTTCTTTTCTTTCATGATCTCTACGTGTGATTTAGATAATTATAGTTAATAGTATTATATTCTCCATATGTTAAAACACATGAGGTTTAAGATTATTAGTTTATATTCTCTAAATGTTCAAACACATTTGAGGTAACTTTTAGAAACGAGTAGTCTAATAATCTAATGTGAACGCTTAATCATCTCAAACACTTCACACTTATTATTTCTCTTTTATCTTTCTGAACTATCATATTATATTACCTATTATTATACTCATCAAGAGTTTGATATTATTAAGTATTAGCACATTAATATTATTTTCCTTTGGGAAAAGTATTGCCATTGGGAGCACTCTAGAACATCCAGGGACTCACGGTGCTAAAATCTCCATCACCTTAAAAATAAAGTTCTTTGAGCGTTAATTCCAGAGAGTTTATTTAACTTTGTACAAGTGATTTATGACTTTTTTTTATATAATTTATTTTAATAAATCTCAAAATTAAGTTTATAAATACGATCTTATTTGACAAAAGCTTGTTGCATGCATGGATTTAATTGAACTGTTTATTTAAATACACCCTAGATAATTCTACTTTAGCCTTACAACATAAATTTATGCCCTGAAGCCGTGAATTCACATTATAAGCCACCAGTTTGTTGTACAGATTTTATATATATATTTATATATAGAATTAGTATTTTAGTCTATGAATTATTTGTGTAAATGTTTATGTTTTAGTTAATGACTAAGGTTCTAGAGTTAACTCTTAAAGTCTTTTTATGAATGCGGACTCAATTATATATTTTTCGTGAAAGAAAGGCTACGAGCCTACGACCAAAACTAAACAACACTGGAATCCTCTAGAAAAATAAATACAAGAGGCTTCTGCCAATAAAGCACTAAATAAATAGTCAGGAGGAAACTCAAATATGCTAAAGTGGCTATGCAAGATGAGATTCTATCTAAATAGTAGGATTAGATTCTATCTAAATAGTAGGATTAGATTTGTTTGGTGGGTAACTGGTTAAGGTACTAATAAACTACCTACTATTTAAGCTCTTACTGTAATTTTCTGGGTGAACTACTTAACTGTCCCACCATTGGTACATTGTTTAATAGTGTTTAGGGCTTCTCTCCTTTCTACCACCTTAAAATGTTTATTTTTATGCAATTAAAATTAATAATAAATAAATAGTTTTCAATATATAAATTATATTATAATTAAAATTTATAATTAATAAATGCATTTGCATATATAACGTATATTTTAGATTTATAATAAATTATTCAAATATAGTATAAGGTTTTAAATATTGATAATTCTAATAAATTATTAAGATTCAATTTAGAGATTGAGATAAAAGAAAATAAATTAAAGGAGATAAACAATTACGAAGATCAAATATATAAATAAAGATACAAATGAGAATAGTTTGACATAGTTGAGACTTAAGAGTTAAGACATAATATTTTTGATTAATTATAAAAATGGTACGTGAAATATGCATTCAAAGTATTGAAGAGAAAGGATATTGTTATTCTCTAATTGAAATTCATGGCCAATTTGTTAACCTACATAAACATTTTTTTAAGTTAAAAATAAATAAAATATTTTAATTTTATATTTGTGTGTCTTTTTTACATACTTTTGCCATTAAAAGGAATGTCTCAATATTTTTTTTCTAAAAAAAGTGTATGTGGGTTAGCCTGCAACTTAAATGGGCCTAAAAGACATAAAACCACTCAAAATATGGGTTTAACCGTCTAACACGTTTGTCCTCAAGGTACTAACTAATGGGTTTTGAATTTTGCACTTCCATTTTTGTATCTTACACCTTCCAAGCATCTTTGTAATTATTAAATTGTCTTTAATGAGATAACATCTCCCCAACCCTAACACCTTCCCCCTTCAAAAACCATCTACCCTAACACCCCCTTCCCTGCGACGAGAGCTCCCATGATGGCACATTTCCCTCTCGTGAAGGCTGTTGCTCTTCCCGCAACGACTCTCCTCTTTCTCCCGTGCCATGTTGTTTTGCTTGCAACTTCTTCGTCGTGGCTATTCACACACCCTCCTTCCTTTGTGTGTCACCATTCAAGGTAAGTTTCTTTCGTATCTTTTGGGTTCTGGTAGGGAAGGTTTCCAAATCCGAAATAGGTGTTCCAGAACAAGTATTCCAGAATAACTGTTCTGGAATAACTATTAAGATAATCCATGGTTTTGGGACTATTATACTCTAACAGCAAACATAAGATATAATTATATGACAATCACATGCTTCTTACTTTAGGAAAAAGTATGAAATTTTCTTTTGTTTTGTTTGCAATTTATTGGGTGAAAAAAACCTATTTTGAAGTCAATTCTTGTCTTTCAACTAGAAAGTAGCATCCTTTAACCACATTAATTTCTATGAAGGATTAGATACACTTTAGATATAAAATGAAAGTGGTAAGCACAAAAAAAAAAAACATCAAAAGAATGATTGTCATTTGATTTGTTATCCAAATGCTTGTATTTCATCAAACAATAATATTTATTACTTTGCAGTTTACCCTCTAACATGCAGTCTAGATCTTAATTTTAATGTTATTCAATCATGATATATTATTAGTTTTGTTCCATCCTCAAAAGTCCCTAAGCATAGATGCTATTTGGGTACAATAATACATAAATCTACACCAAAGAAAAGGACTCAAGAAGCTAAAAAAAAACTATGTAAATGAAAAATAGTACATACAAAATGCATTTTACATATTTTCTTCTATAATTTTATTTCATTTGAAATCTTTAGAATACATGGAACTACCTAAGAGAATTCCTCTCGGTTTGTATGAATTTATATGTATATATGATCACAATTTATGAGTTTTTGACATTTAACAAGTGTGAAATAATACCAAGATTTCTAATTGTTCAGTTCACATCAGTAATCTGATCCCATAACAAATTTACTTGGGTTAAATTAAGAGATAGAAAGCCTGATTACCAATTTTTGCAATGTTTGTTTGATATTTTGTAAGCAATAAGTACAAAGTAATATTTTGAATTGAAAGAAAGCAAGACATATGCATTATAGAGATTTGTATAAAAGATTAGCTAAATTACTGTTTAGGTCATCTAATGTATTTTCAATGTTCAATTAGGTCATCTAATTATTAAATGGTTCAATTAGGTCCTCTAATTATTTAAAATGGTTCAATTGGGTAATTTCCGCCAATTAGGTGTTAACGTCCTTAGGTCATCTATGTGGCAATTATTGTTGGTGAAGTGTATTAACCTATCGTGGACAATATTAAGCAACAAAGAAATATTTGCATTCAATTGAAGTGTGGTGAAAAAATCGATAGAGGGAGATGAAATTCTCTCAGCAAAGAAGAAGACCGTGTTGCTAAGAAGAAGAAGAAGAAGAAGAAGAAGAAGAAGAAGAAGAAGATCGTGGGGTGTTTGGCTAGGGTTTGTTGTGCAATTAAGGGGGGGGAAAAGGACAAAGATCATGGGTGTAACACCCCGTATGCATCCGGTGTATTAACAATTATTTAATCAGATTTAACGTGGTAATTAATTTAATTAAAACCCACGGAAGCGATTACAAAGCCTTATTTCTTGATTCATTATGTATGGTACTTACTTCAGTTAAATATACAAAACCAAAACAATAAAGTCAGCCTCATCGATCCAAACAACAAAAGGAACGGCAGATACATCAACAATATGTATACAGATATATCAAGAGAATAAACCACAGGTATATACATATATACATCATCTCAACCACCCCTATGGCGATACAAAAGAATAGACATTCTTAGCCATGATCTCACAGATCACATCCTCATGCGAGGGCATACATAACCAGTAGTGTTTATACATCATAAACATAAACATAACATCACATGTGTACACACACATCTTCCCTGAACCAGGGGGTACAAAATACATCAACATAACCAAGGAGCCACCATGCTCTCAAAATGCTACCAAGCAGCTACACAGGAACTGTCTCTACTGGGGTCTCCCGCTCTGAGACCTATCATCTCTGCCAGATGAATCACCTGCAAAAACATAATCCCCACATGGGGTGAGATACACATCTCAGTAAGCTCAGGACTCTTGGAGGCTTCTCCTCCCCCCTGGCTCACTTCCATGATACACAACATCAAAGGCATCACAATCATTGGCCTCCCGGCCCTCACAACAATACATAGCCATCATCTAGCTCTAATGTATATTCGCGGTACTACGCCCGCCACAAGATGCATCATCATCAGCATCTGGGACTCTCAGTCCCCAGTGCGAGACCGGAACTCACACCCGTGTCATCCCATCGGGAGCTACCCCTTTACACATGGATGCATGTATATGGCACCTCCGAGAATAGGCTTCAACTGCGACGGGACCACCTATCTCTTGGTCTTAAGGGATCATCATCACCCTTTACGTGAGAAAACCAAACTAGGAGTGGTGCTCTACTCCTAGGGAGGTCCATATCTATCTAACTGGCCAGAAGATCTATTCAACAGATAACCATCCACACAAAGCATAGAATCATGCATACATATTATCATGAGAAAACTGTAACAACCAATTCAATGCACATGCATCATGTATGCAACCATCACTCCCTCGGAGTATGGTAGAACACAGACAGTGGAAAACATTCCCCAAGAGCGAAGAACTTACCTGGCAAAGCAGCGCTCTGCAGTTCAACCCCAGAACTGTGGTCTACGCTACTGACACCCTCGGTGTCACGCCCTATACAAAGGCACACAAGATAAATCAATAATCAACCTAACCTTACAAGGCATTAAGCACATAACAACGATTCTTAACCGTTAAAATGGAAAGAAACATCATTCCTTTCCATTTAAACCTCTTAGTCCTCTATCTTAAGGTTATCAGAGCTAATCACCTTATAGTCACTCACAGACCCTCAACAAGATCTATCTCTGCCTAACCAAGGCACTAGAGTCTCCCAAAGACTCTGCATCAACCAATTCAAAGAGTTTAACATTACTCAGGCCCAAACTCAAGGATTAACAATATGGCTAAAATGGTTACTTCAACACAATTTCACCATTTATATAGCCTCCTGAGCACATATAGTACAAGCATCAAGGCTTATGCATGTCCTACATTCACCAATATAACCAACATTCTTCCTACACATGCATTTCTCAGAGCCAAACACCAAAGTCCATGAAATCAATATTCCAAAGCTAATCCTTCATCACAACAACTTTCTAAGCATACTTTTCTAAAGGACCTAAGCCTAATTTCATCTCTAACTCAAAAGGGTCACTATTCACCTCAAGAAAAATTTCACAAATCAAACGGTAAAACTTGAGTTTCTTACCTCTAAATCGACAAGGAAGACTAGAGGACAACTTCTCCAAGCTTGGGTGTCCGTAAATCGCCTCCTTTCCCCGCCAAACTCAAGTTTTGAGAAGTTCTATCGAGAAAACGATCTCTCCGTTTGATGGTTTTTAGGGAAAAGTGATGAAGGATTCTAGCTCATAGGATGATTCCCTACAAGTTTCATGTTGAAAGGGAAGTGTTTTGATGAAGTTTGATGAAGGTATGGAGCTTCCCAAGCTCAGCAATGGTGGAATGGTGTTCAGAGGAAGAAGAAGGAAGAATTTTGGCCCATTTTCGTGAAAATGGCCTTTTATAGGGCCCTGACAGCGTTCCCGCACTAATAGCGCCATCCTGGCGCTATTCGCGCCAAATATTCAAGTCTGGGGGTATTTCTGGTGCTAATCGTGCCACTCTGGCGCTAATCGTGCCAGATATACGAATCAGGGGGTCTCTAGGGCCATTCTGGCACTAACTGCGCCACTCTTGCGCGCCTCCCACACTAACGGCGTCAGATCCCACGCTATCAGCGCCGGGAATAAAATATTATTAATTTTTTTTTTTGGAAAACCTAGTTATTATAATGGGTTGTTTGGGTAGGATTTATCGATGCAGATAGATGGAGTTACTTTGAGATATTAGATATCATGAAAAATAAATTGTATGGACAATTGAATTTTTCATAATCTTTATTAAGATATGCATAAATGAATATCTTTGTTACAAAATTTTGTCTTTCTTTCTTTGGGTGTGTGTGTGTGTGTGTATACATGATAATGATATTTGAGGGGAGCACAATTACCTGCATATTTTTACATAGATTTAACTTGTAGCTAAGATCATGGGATTTTGCATTCATGAGACTATTGAACATGTATATATTTGGATGCATCAGTGGCAGATTTCATTAAGGTTAGACACTTTGATTGAATGCAAATATTTCTTTACGACTTAATATTGTGCATGATAGGTTAATACACTTCACCAACAATAATTTCCACGTAGATGACCTATTAACGACGTTAACACCTAATTGACAGAAAGGACCCAAGTGAACCATTTTAAATAATTAGAAGACCTAAAATAGTAAATTAGCCTATAAAAGATTAGAAATAAATTTTAATTGAGTAATAATCTGTAATTCCCAATCTTTGCTCCAATGTTTAATAGTATGAAGAATATAGTACTTTGTGATGTTGTCCCTGTTTTGTTCTTTAGTGTAGAAGTTTTTGCTTTTAGCCTATATAATTGCAAAATCTAATGATAAAAATTTAATGTTCAAACGACACGTACAAAAAGAGTTAGTTTTGATGGTGATGATCACAATCACAGACGCATTAGACCTACAATGTCTAAAAAGAGGTGATGTGTAGAACCTCAAGTGGTGGACCTTTTGGAGCAACATGTGTAAGTAGAGCCTTCGAATCATGTTGAGCAAGTGGAGCTTGTCGAGCATGTTGACCAAGTGGAGGTTATTTAGCAAGTGGAGCATGTTGACCATGTCCAACCTACAGACCAGCAGGAGCCAGAACCACATGTTGTCTTTCCTAGTGGCCCTAAGGACATGTCATTGCTGACCTCATACATTGATTATATGGTTTGGGAAGTATGGGGTGGCATGGTAAACTACTAAGTTTGTTTCAATATTTAAAATTTATGCAATCATTGAAAGTTTTTTTTTCCTTATGGAACTTATTTAGTAATTATCTATGTTATTGTAGGAATGTGATGAGCTAAAATTAGTATGACATGGGAGAAAGTTGTTGTCAAAGATTGTCCTACATGACTAAATACAAGATGTGGTCAAGGGGCCTGGTTTATTTTTGTTGACTACATGTAGTTATCAAACAATAGACAATGGATTATTGTCTGCTTTTGCAGGGAGATGACACAAAGAGACAAACACCTTTCATTTTCCCATAGGAGAGACGATGACACTTGATGATGTGACATTGTTACTTGACATTACCATTACTAGCGCTTTTTACAATTGTGAACATATGGATAAGGAAGAAGTAATTATCGTGCTTGTTGAGTTAGTTGGAGTTGAATATAAGAATGTCTTTAATGAGACAAAGAAAATAAGCAGTGGACAATTCTGTTTAAGCTGGTTGTGGGGTAAGTATGAGAAGAGGTGTTAGGAAAAAAAATGGGATGAAGCAAAAAGAGCCTATTTATTTCATCTAGTAGGTTTCAACTTATTTGATAATAAGAGTGCAACATATTTGGAGGTAAAATTATTAGATTATTTTCGTGACCTCAGAGGATGTGGCATGTATTCATAAGGGGCGCTAGCTTGACATATCTGTATGAGCATCTTGGTGATACTAGTTTTGCTGACACAAAGCAGATTGGTGGCTATACCACTCTTCTTTAGATAATTATGTGTCATTGCAATTGTTTCTTATATTATTAATAACGCCATTATGTGCTGACTATATACTTTGGTTTGATTTTGTTGGTGACACATGGATGGATTTATGAGCATTTAGTTAGCATTGGCGCCAGGGATGATGTCTTGGCATATGAAGAAACCTCTCCATGTGTTAGATCCACCCCGTAGTGTGCGTAGTAAATCCAACAAATTTTGATGTAAGGTACTATGAGTGGTTCTACAGAGTCTTGCATCTTTTTGTACTAGCACATTTTTCAACTCCACTCCTTGATGAAAATATGGATCAGGCACATCCTGCAGTTGTAAGTGTACATGAATTTATGATATTAACATGTATCTTGTCATGCTTTTCTGACATTAATTTGTTGTTTGTTTCACAAGAAACATGTCATAGGATTGGGCTACTTTTATAGTGCCTGATTGACCTTAGGTTGGTTACTCAAGGCACATATACTTTAACTAAAAAGGCATTGACATTAGCGTATGGAGTAACTAATGATAGAAATGTCATTACCAACAAAGTTTCGAATGGCACAAGAGGTGGGTGTGGCTGACGAGGAAATGGATAGTTGTTGGAATGCATAATAGAATGCATTTTGTGGATAGTTGCTTACTTTATAACTATTTTGATACCATCATTAGTAACTATATTAACTATTGACTGATTATTTGTATTAATTGCCTTTGTGAAAATTGTGAAATTGTATGAACTTGGTGTCTTTATCATTAGTGAATGTATGAACTTATTGTTTTTGATAGGTTATGCGAATCTGAATTTTTAGGGGAGGTTATGTCAAATTTTCGATAGAAATACATAATTACATGATCCAAATAAGTGCTCAATAAGGTTACATAATCCTACGACATATAGAAGTCAAAAAAACATATCCAACTACAGTAAAAGTACCCAAAATGTTACATAAATCAATCATCTCCAAGGTTTACATAATCGTGTAACACCTCTTAATTGTGAAAACTGCTGTATTCAGCCAACATAGGGGGTGACCCATTATTTTGCTCGTGGATGACAATATGTAGACCACAACACATCAAGCCTTGGTATAGGACAATGATACGTCTGTCATACCCTAATTTTGTCCGGATACCCACAAAAAAAAAGATAACAAAAAGAAAATAAAAAAATATATAACAAAAGAAAATGAAAAAAAAGAACAAAATGAAAGAAAAAAGAAAAAATAATAACAAAAAGAAAATAAAAAAATAATATAACAATTAAAAAAATATATAGTAAAAAAAAAAAAGAAACATAAATAAATAATGAAAAAGTAGTAAAAAAAAGAGAAAAAATATAGCAGTCTAAAAAAAATAGAGCAATCAAAGTAAAAAAAAAAGCAAAAAAGCTAATTAGGTCAACACAAAAGAAACTACAGTCCATAAAAAGGGGAAGAGAGTTGGTGAATTAATTACAGAGGAGGGAGGCACGAATCTCAGAGCAAAAGGGAGAGCAATCTGACAGCGCCACTTGGCAGCGGGACCAGAGGAAGAGGAGGGGTCTGGTAACCTCCATTTTCTCTCCTCCCTTCTCTTCCTTTTCCCCCTCCTCTTCTCCTCCTTTCTCTTTCGTTTTGTCACCACCTTGCAACTCCAGCCACTGCGTGCCACCACCGCCACACACCACCACTAACCACCGCACAACACACGCACCACCACCACCAACGTGCACCACCACCACCTCTTGCATTAAAACCCTTTAATTTTCCGCGCACCACTACCACCACCGTGTCCAACCCACCGTGTTGCCATTGCACCGCCACCACATACCGGCCTCCCCGCAGTGGCCACTGTGCCGCCAACCCCTATGCTGGTGGCCTTAAGAGGCCATGCATCCTCCATGAAGGTGGTGACCTTCTTTCTCACATTGCTAGCTGCTGTGCCCAGTAGGGAAAACACGGGTTGGGCCGGTTCACCCTGACCCGGTTCCAACCTAACCCTTAAAAAAAAAAACTTAATTTTGCTTTTTGCAACCCATTTTATTAAGTAGCACACCCTAATGTTTTGGGCCTGACCCACTCTGAAACCAATTCAATAATGTTATTTATAGTAACCTTTTTTTGTAAATCCACCCCCTGAACTGTTGAGCCAGGCCTATTTTGAAATGAAACATATGTGACTGTTTGCACCCACGTTTTCATAACTGCAGGCTATTAACATTGGGCCTAGCCCACTTGGATACAATGCATATATTAGCAGTTGGCCTTGGCCCACTCTGAAACCAAAAACGTAATGCTATTTACACATTCATTTTTCATAATTGCACACCCCACAGCAGTTGGGCCTAGCCCACTTTAAAAACACGTAATGCTATTTGTACTACCCATTTTCATACCCACGCCTCCTCACCTTTAGGGCCTGGCCCATTTTGTAATTAAATATGTACTACCCCTTTTCTTCCTGTATGCACCCCTAATTACTAAGTGTACTCTCCACTTTTATTCTATCCCTTTCTATTTCCCTTTGATTTATTTGATTACGTAATGTTATGTCAATTATTCATTTATTTTTGCATTGCTATCTTTTGGACGCGTTTAGGTTTCGTGCACTCCATGCTGGGTCTCCGACTTGCTTGGTGGTGTTTTAATGATACGCGGATAGTTTTTGTGAATATCATGTTGGGTCTCCGACTTGCTTGATTTCATAGAGTTTACCACAAAGCAAAAACCTCTTTTCTAAAAAATCTAAAAGTACTTAAATAAAGTATCACTCAATCCTCCTTTTCCAAAAAAAAACCTACATATTACTCGAGATTGCTTTAAGGTCCAATGCCTAAAGCAATTCTCTCCGCTTCTTCTTAAATTCAACGTCGTTTCAAGGTCCAACGCCTTAACGAATTTTTTTCATGCAATTAAAATAAATCTTTCAAAAAGGATAAAGTCAACCCAACACACAAATCTTTCAAAAAAGAACTACGTAAGTCTGATTCTTCATTGCACTTGGGGATACGTAGGAGCGAGGGCAAACCCCTGTCGACCTAAAAAAACAAAAAAAATATAAAATATTCTCTTTTCTAAAAATAAAAATTTGATTTTCTTTTCTAAATAAACAAAAATAAAAGAAACATAAGTCATGTTTTAAGGGAAGATAAATAATTAAAAAGTCACTTTACTCTTAGCACACTCGATTAAAGGCTGTCGTCTTCGTGACGGACGCATGGGGTGCTAACACCTTCCCTGTGCGTAAATGACTCCCGAACTCTTTTTCTTTCAAATCGTAGACAATGCCTTATCTTTTTGGTTTTTTCGACGTTTTTCTTAAATAAACGTTGGTGGCGACTCCTCTCAAGTTTTCCTTTTTAGGAAGACTTCTTTATTATCTTTTTTCATCGTCGTCCTATCGTGGCCAGATAGGTTGCGACAACGTCAAATGTACCTACATAAATAATAATAAAAACATAATTACAATGACCATCCGATAAAGTATAGTTTATAAAATGATTGTCATAGTGTGGTTTACCTGAACAAAATGATTGTCATTAACATGGTATATGCATATCATACGATGCAATAAGCTATTTGTAGGAGGTTAACTTTTGAGAGGGAAAAAGGTGTTGTTTTGCTTCAGGGATAGCGAAACAACAATCAAATTATATCGATATGCAATAATATATTCCATGTTGAGTACAATCATCTATAGGGAATTTAACTTCTAAAAGGGAAAAAGCTGATGTTTTGCTTCAGCGACAATGAAACAAGGATCACATTATACTGACATGCAATAACATATCCCATGTCGGGTAAAATCATCCATTTGTCCACACCAACCTATTTAAATAGAAAACATTTTCACACAATGTGAAAGCTAAAGTACAAATGCTTTATCTCTACGTAATAAAAACACTAGTCATTGAGACATGATCAACAAGTAAAGATTGTTTTATCTGATATAAGTAGTCTAATCCTCCAAATATATTTGCATATTTATCATACCACTACCCCATCTCTTTACGTAAATCGTTAAGGACTAGAGGCCAAGAATCTTCTCTCATACCAAGTAAAGATGCAACTTCCTGATAGCCATAATGACTATTCGATCTTACATCAACAATGTCTGAAATGTATGGATGAACTGCCTCATGGAATTGATCTAACATGTGAATCTTTCTCTTATGTGCTGGTTGCTGGGATGATGTACTGTGTGACCTCCATGTGGATGAATTGTCATGAACAAAATGTAATGCATCCACATCTCAAAGAATGAAGAATGACGCTTCATTGACCGTTCAAATTTACCTACACGACCCTTTTAAAAACCTTTAGTTTTAACGTTGTCAACAGGTGGATACATAGAATTCATATCGAGGAATGCAATTTCACGAAGTTTACTTTTGATAGTAATCTTGCCAGCTATGTCAACCTCTTTTAGGCATCAACTGATTGCATCAAATTCTTGTTGCATAGAGAACTCTTCATTTTGATTAGTAGACCCTATATCTTTGAAACTTAGCCTGGTCCAATAAAATGAACTGCTTCAAGTGGTATGCTACCTAAAGCATACATAGCTAGTTCACAAATACAGGGCAAACCATTGATAGATCTTACAATGCATCCATAACAAGACGTGTCTACACCAACAAACTTCACTCTTTGAAGCTCTTCTGCAATATGATTCAATGCATACCTTGAAAAACATCCACGCAATCTCTTGTACATTTGTACATTAAATGTATGACTGAAAAAGTGAATGCTATGCTCAAATGAAAATCAAATTTCAATATGCCGGATAATAATCATGTTGTTCATTGTATCCCAACATTTACATAAGTCTCTCATGCTAGACTAGAGTAACCTCTTCAAGGCCCAATAGGTAGACTCAACCCTATACATAAATGTTTTCATAAACGTCTCAATAAAATGAAGATTGTAAACAAACACAACTTTAATATATCATGGGTTATAAGTTAAAAACCCGTTGGTTGTTATGTTCCCCAAGTGCATGACTTTATTTGTCCATGCCTTTACAAATCTTTCCTTGTGAGGGATCAACCAAGTATCTTTCACATATGCAACAAACTCATGCCATGGTTGACATACAACTTCAAAATTTGTCAGATGGTCTTCATAGTCAAACTTTGTTGGAGAATCCATAACAATACCCTAAGCCTGCATCACTTATCCTATGCTTCTTTAGGAGTTACGTATTGTTTTCACTTTGCTTTCACATTCTTATCAATATGAAATTGACACAACAAATTATGTGACTCAGGAAACATAATTTTTATTGAATTCATCAAGGATAGATCTTTGTTTGTAACAACCACTTTCTGCAATCCATCAAATCTGCTAAAAATGTTTCTGAACCTCTCAAGTGCCCACACAAAGTTATTTTCACATTTAGCTTCCAAGTAAGCAAAAACAACAAAAAATGTCATCCCAGTACACGCAACAACAATCTCAAGCAAAGGTAGCCTATTCCTATTGGTTTTGTATGTACTATCCATGAAGAACACTATGTTAGATGCATTTGACAATTTTACCACATTAGGATGTATCAAAAAATGTCATGCACAACTTCTTCATCATTCATCACATGCCAATAATATACATATCACGCTCTAACAAATTCATTAAATGTTGCATTTATATTTTAGGGCCTCTTTGAGATCTCTGATATGTAGTTTTGGTAGTATATACTTGTCTGATGATGGTGACATTTTTTTCATTATGCTTTTTCAATGTCAGAAGAATATTTTTAGGCTTCATCATACTGTTTGTCATATCAGTAAGCATTGTATTCTCATTAATCATTAGTAGACCAATATATGGATGGTTGACCAATGTCTCAGAAACCTCATGATTATGAGATCCACACAACACCTTAACTACCCATCATTCACCATTCTTCAGTGGTTTTCCTCTTAACCTAAAGGGACAAATCACATTTTTTAGTCTTAGTGACTGCCTTTGTATCTTTTTTGTATTTTCTATATTAACCCTCTCATAACCAAGATAGTAAATGTCTTCCTTCCAAGTTGTCCATTTATTGGGTTTGACCTCAAAATGACAATAACAAAATCCAAGTCAAATGCAATCCCTCGAGCTTATTTCAATAACTCATCTCGAGTATAAAAAAAACCTACATAAACAACATACAACATATTTTAGTCAAAGTTCACCTTTTAAGCATTAAATACGTGAACAATTAAATAAATTACATAATAATAACATGATTAAATTACCTCCGCAGGTATAAAAAAATTTCTACAATCTTCATTTTTAAATGTATCATCCATATTCTTATTCATATGCATGTCAACTTCACCAGACATCTTACTGAAGTAATCATCCTTCATATAAACTAAAATTTTAAAGCGACAAAAATAATCAAAGTTATAATTATCCAATCTCCCTTTGCTATTGAAAACATATTCATTTCGAAAAAGACACTCCGATATCTCAAATTAAGCTTACAAAATGGTCATTCCAAAACACAAAACAGGTTCCAAAATGGGCATTCTATAGTATATAAAATATGCTTCTGGAACATGTGTTTCATAAAAGCTATTCCAGAAGCATTTTTTTATTACACCAAAACAAGTATTCTGGAAGACCTTTTTTGTCTTGTAGAATAGGCATTTAAGAGTATATAAATATGTTTTTGGAACATCCATTATGAAAACATATTTAATGTTCTCTGGAATGCCTATTTTGAAAGACAATTTGTGTTTTCGAATGGCTATTTTGTAAGCAAAAAATGTATTCCAAAATACTTGTTCCGTATTTACTTCCCATTATTAGTCTTTTGGAATGGCTAAAAAACTTAAAAAAAAGGATGTGTACCTTTACGTGGAGTCACCGAAGTTGTGCAGTTGCAACATTTGGACAAATATTGAGGCTTTTGTTGCTCCTTCATGGAAGAGAATTGCTAAGTATGACAGAGAGAAGGAGAGGAAGCTCGTGGGACATGGGACTATGGTGGAGTTCAACGTTAAGGTAGAATGGGTTCTGAATGAGGGACGTGTTAAGGGTTGGCGAATTAGGTGTTATCTCATTAAGGGTATTTTAGTAATTTCAAGGATGTATGAGGTTGCAACATTCAAATCCTCTAATTAATCCATATCCTCACTTTAGTGAGAAAAAATCCCCACTTTTATTAAAACTATACATAGTTGGGTATTGCTATTAGCACTGCCACTTTTGTGATTGACACTACCCACATGAGGGCCTTATTGCATTATCCCAAAGTTGCAACTTGGACAAAAACACAACGAAATAGCGATTCCGTTATTTTATTGGGGGGGGGGGTTAAAAAGAAATAACAATGGGAGCATGTTTTCTTTATACACTTGTACAACACAATCATGTTTCCATTGTTATGTTTTTTTCACTTCCCATTAACACAACAATATTGTGATTCTATTGTACAAGTATAAAACAAAATTACAATTCCATTATTTTTTTCTTCATAGCCTCAATAACACAATGGAATCACAATTCCATTGTGTTATTTTATTTTCACCCTTATTGTGCAACAGAGTCATGATTTTGTTATGTTGATTAACACAATGAAATCATGATTCTATTGTATTTTTTATATAAAAAATTGTTTTAATTAAAAAGTAAAATTTAATATTTTGTATTGTGATTTAACAACCATCTTTATGATGGTCTGACAAGCCAACAGTACCCTAGTAGAGCTCAATGTAATCTAAATTGTCTATTTTATCAATGCAATCTTGATTGTTGCTGATAATTGACTCACGAGAGAATAATACAATATGCTAGTAAATACAAGTGGTATGAGGCAGCTCAATGCATTGTGTTGATATTTCACCATATTGGGGTGAAGATGAAGGAAGTCGTTATTGTTGTGTATTATGAAGGTAATGTGGTATCAACTTCTAAAAGGGTATTTTTTGAATGTTCTAATGGTACAAATTTCATTAAAATTAGTGAGAAAATGTTGCTTGCCGCTATGAGGAAAGTCATTATGGATGCCATGGGAGGTGGAAGAAACTTATGAGGTTTTATTACCGTAAACCCGTACATGAAGGTGATAGTTATGTTAAGTACGACTGTATGAAGCTTAAAGATGACAATGAAGTGGCGAATAATGAAATCATGATTTCATTGTGTTATTGAGGGGTGAAAAAATTAGACAACGGAATCATAATTTCATAAAATAAAATATATAAACATTAGTGTGAATCATGTTCTTTATCATAATAAATATAAATAGAAAAAAATGTTAATGTCAGCAAAACTTACACCACGACCAGTCTTGACAGCCATCTTCGAGATGTACCGCTTCCCATTTTCCCTGTACCAAACCATGTACTCATGGTTTGGTGACATTAAGCCCTGAACCAGAGGGGGAAGGTCGATGTGCTGGTCCCTAACCTCCTAATGTCTAATAAACAGTCTCAGCTTGCGGACCCAGTTATCTTCACGTATACCGCACAAGGAAAGATCATGCACACCCTTCAGCTTCCTGAGAGTACGTGGGATTGGCTGATCCCTCCCAAATTGGCGCATGCATCTATCCGACTGCAAATACTCAACTGTGTGGAAGCATATAACAGAAGTAGTTGCCATCCACAACAGTCGCTGCTACTTAGATGCACCAAGAAAGTCATACTCTCCATATGGTTGCTAAACCACCTGCACAAACCAAATAAACACACAGTTATGTAACGACATGGACCACAAATGCACAGTTAAGAACACTTAAAAATAACTAAAATTACCTCATCTCGACTGAGGTATTCCAATCTCATCATATACCAGAGCAGCTCGTGTGCTCGAAACCGGCCTAAAGCATTAAACCTTATTTCAAAATAACTAACATTAGAATACTATAAGACTGAATTCCAAGAATTCTTAAAAAATAAAATATACTAACACATACCGGTGTCTGTAATGCCACTCCAGGTGAGTAGGCTGCGGAATAGTTAGAGTAATGGGTGAGAATCTCAGCCACGCCCACACCTGAAGTAGCATATGACACCTACCAATGTCACTTCTGCATGGATCTGTACACTCGCACATTTGTCTAAACAAATGTGCAAGGACCGCAGAGCCTGTCCTCGAAGTCCCCAGCAAGCAATGGGACGTAACGCGCCGCGACCATGCTCCCTCCGGATCTGTCGCTCAACAGTCATGCTCCAAGAAGTCGCGCAATGTGTGCCTTCGTAAAGCGCATCACAACGACCAAATTGGGAACTACCTCACCCTAGTGCACAAAATTTCTATCAAAGAAAGATAGGCGTAAATATCCACCTTTAAGCTCGGTATCTTCCTAAGGTTCATGCCCAAAAACCTCCTCAATGATGGTGTCCTAGTCGACTACGGTGACTCCTGTAACGACTTTGCCATCGGTGGGCAATCCTAAAATACCAACCACGTCTTCCAACGTGATGGTCATCTCTCCCTGCATCATATGGAAGGTATGGGTCTTTGGTCTCCACCCCTCAACCAGAGCACTAATAAGCGCAAGATCGATCTAAAAAAAAACTAATCAATTCATATGTACAGTTATATAAATTTTTTTTTACTCATTTCCTACTTGCATACCTGAATATGTCGCATGCGTGCAACATGTAGAAAGCCAACATTTCTTAACATATCACCAACGATGTTAGATATATCATTGTGAGGTGACCCCGCCGTTACTTTACCTCGTCGAGTCTTCAACAGTCGAGCTATGTCCTCATTCCACACAACTTGTGAAACATGGGTGCGTTGAGTACGCCTACGCAAAACACCCCACTTATACGGGGTAGGGATAACATGGGTCGTCGGATCCATGGTCTCACTCTCATGATCTGATCCAGAGCGCGAAGAATCAGTCGAAGATGAATCAGCCATCTAATGAGTATCTTAAAAAAAATAAATGAAAACTTAAATTAAAAAAAATTATCTTCGGTTCATAAAACATTACAAATAATTATCCTATCAAATTAATTAAACCTAACACCCTAAACCCTAAACAATGAACCATAAAACAAACACCCGAAACCCTACACATAAACCTTAAACCCTAAACAGAATACCATCAACAATCAACCCAAAACCATAAACCACACACCTAAAACCCAAAACCCTCAACACTCAAACATAAACCCTAACACAAACACCATAAACCCCAACCCCTTAACCCTAATCCAAACACCCTAAACACTAAACCATTAACCTAACCCAATCAACCCTACCCCTAAACCCTAAACCCTAAACACCATGAACCCCAATCCCTTAAGCCTAAACCTGTAAAACAAACACCATAAACCCTAAACAATGAACCACAAAACAAACACTATTAACCCTACACCCTAAACCCTAACCCAAACACATAAACCCTAAACCCTAAACAGAATAACATAAACAATCAACCATAAACCCTAAACTACACACCCAAACCCATCAACACTTAAGCATAAACCCTAAACCCCAACCCCTTAACCCTAAACCGTAATCTAAACACCCAAACCCTAAACCATTAACCTAAACCTCATCAGCCCTAAACCCTAAACAATGAACCATAAAACAAACACCCGAAACCCTACACATAAACCTTAAACCCTAAACAGAATACCATCAACAATCAACCCAAAACCATAAACCACACACCTAAAACCCAAAACCCTCAACACTCAAACATAAACCCTAACACAAACACCATAAACCCCAACCCCTTAACCCTAATCCAAACACCCTAAACACTAAACCATTAACCTAACCCAATCAACCCTACCCCTAAACCCTAAACCCTAAACACCATGAACCCCAATCCCTTAAGCCTAAACCTGTAAAACAAACACCATAAACCCTAAACAATGAACCACAAAACAAACACTATTAACCCTACACCCTAAACCCTAACCCAAACACATAAACCCTAAACCCTAAACAGAATAACATAAACAATCAACCATAAACCCTAAACTACACACCCAAACCCATCAACACTTAAGCATAAACCCTAAACCCCAACCCCTTAACCCTAAACCGTAATCTAAACACCCAAACCCTAAACCATTAACCTAAACCTCATCAGCCCTAAACCCTAA
>CM023960.1:6821762-6848095 GCA_013407115.1 Glycine latifolia
TCCACACACCCTACACACTAAACCATTAACCTAAACCCTAATCCACACACCCTAAACACTAAATCATTAACCTAAACCCCATCAACCCTAAACTCTAAACCCTAACCCTAAACCCTAAACCCTCAACAAACACCATGAACCCCAACCCCTTAAGCCTAAACCCGTAAACCAAACGCCTTAAACACTAAACCATTAACCTAACCACCATCAACAATAAACCATAAACCCTAAACCATAAATCCTAAACCCGTAAACCAAACACCTTAAACCCTAAACCGTACACCCAAACAATTTTCTACGAACCTAACATCTATATTGCTAAAAATTTCCTACGAACCTAACATCTATGTCGCTAACAATTTCCTACGAACCTAACATCTAATTCAATAATATAATATATTAAATAAAATGAAAAATTATTAGATTCACTTGTTGGCAGAGCTTCGCTGCAGAAATAATCTTTTAGAGAAAACGCAGCAAAATTTTAGAGAGAAGGTGAAATAGTACAAATGGTAAAAAGTGAAATTTTTTTGGGTTATATAGCACTCAAACACGCCTAATTTAGGTGTGTTTGAGTGTCCCAAATTTCAAATTATTTTTCAAACTGCACCAAATTTTGAATTTTTTATTAAAAAAGTATTATTTATTTAAATTTGCCTTTTTTAACCTCTTCTAATTTGAAATCCTTCGACATTATCATTAAGACTAAGCCGAAGCTAATCTTGTAAGATGAGAGATTCCATTAAAAAATAAAAATAGTTAAACAAAATCTTTGACTAAAATTAATCATAAACTAAGTTAATAAATATCTCAAACCTATAATATAATTAAAAAATAAATATAAATATTTATGTTATATAATACATGATACAATAATAAAATACTACTTTAGTTGTTATACAGTTATTATTGAAAATGTAAAACAATTTTATATCTAGAATTTACTATTTGAGGTTTATTTATTATAAAATTAAGTTTTTCTTAAAAAAAATTAAATAATAATATAAAATTATATTAATTTACTATAGTAATTTTTTAAACAATAAAAGTTATTTTATTTGGTAAGAAATGAATTATTTTTATAAGTACATGAATTCGATTTTAACTCTACTATAAATTTTTTTATTAATATGGAAGTACATATATAAATATTTATTAAGCTTTGAGACTTAAAGCGATCTGATGAACTCTCAAGTTTTTATTTATCTAAACTTTTTATTTAAAAAAAAAAAATTAAAGTGTGATACATTATAAAAGTGAGAGGCCGCGTGGAAAATACTACCCTGGTTGATGGTTCTTATAAAGGTGTGATACATTATAAAAAGTGAGAGGCCCTGTGTGGGGTTGCAGAATCCTAAACAAAGACGAGTTCCTGATCTCCTGCAACAGATGCACATTACATTATTAACAACATGAACACAGTGTTCACAGGAAGAGACAGACACAGCATTTATAAAATGTCCTTTCCCCTTTCTCTCTCATCCTCTCGTGTTGGGTCTTCTTGTCTATTCTTTCAAACTCCCAGTCCAAAACAGACGACACATACTAAATAAATATCTCCTTATTATGTGCTTTCATTATTTTTTACAATAAAAATTAAGTCTGATAAAAAAACAAGTCTCCCACCACATAATTAATTAATACTCCTACTCAAATTCCTATAAAATAAATGTCCATATTTAATATTTGTTTTGTCTCTAAAAAAAATACACCCTAGAGGTAAAAGACAGAAAGTAATCCAATTAGAGTCTAGGTGCCTACTCATGATTTTTCTACTACTAATAATATTTTTATGTCAATCAAACCATTTTTGATAGAAGAGAAAGGACTAATTTCTTAAAATAGTCAAATTTATTTGAAAAATTAACCTCTCTAAAGATAGATTTTTTATATGTATATTTTAGAATTAAATTCATAATCAATTAGATATTTAAAAGATAAAATTATTATTTATCAATTATGTTACATTATGATTATCTTTGAGAAGATATTTTTTTCAATTTTTAACTTATTTATTAGCTGAACGATGATTTGATAAATAATTTTTTTAATTACTTCTGATATTTTTTAAAATAATACTTGAAATAATATTCTATAAAATACTATTTTCTAATTTTTATATTTTTATTCTAAATATATTTATTCAATTTTCTTATTATAATTTTAATTATTTTAATAATTAATTTTATTAAATACATATAATTTAATAATTAATTTTTAACCTTAAGCTAATTTTGACTACGATATCCCATGTGTCACCATGTTGGTCTAGTAACTAGTAATAATAATAAGAATAACACTATAAATGTGTATTCATTTCTTTATACACACCGCATGGTATTATATATACTATATATGTAACGACTCCAACTTCAATTTCAACTTCGAAATAGTATAATTTTTTTTCCCAGCAGACACAGCATAGTACCATGGATGCGTTGCGCGTCGCCCCTACAACCCCGCCTCTCCTCCGCCGCCACCCTCTCCGCAAAATGGCGGACCATCCCCTCACGGCGCGCCCCCGCCGCGCGCCCCTCATCGCCGCCACGCTTTCCACGCCGCCGGAGGCCACGCACTCCTCCTCCGCCGTCGCCGTCGTCGAAGATCCCTCAGAGGCGGCTCCTCCTCCGCGCCCCCGCGTCTCGCCGGATTCTCTCAAGTACGCGCCCGGCTTCGTCGGCGCGATCCCCGTCCGCTCTCGCTCCGACGGCGGCGACGGCGACGGCATGAATAATGCCATGACTTATTTGACGAACATTCTCTCGTCGAAGGTATATGACGTGGCGATTGAGTCCCCTCTGCAATTGGCGCCAAAGCTCTCTGTGAGAATCGGGGTTAATATTTGGCTCAAGAGAGAGGATTTGCAACCCGTAAGTTCGTTCCCACCACCTTCTTTTACATCTGGGTCGGTATCAATTTTTGATCTTGATGTGCAATGCGTGTGAAAAATGCTTCATTGTTGATTATTAATTGGTATTATTGAAAATAGAGTTTAATACATGTCACTCTCAACTAATGAGTAATTATTGATGATATGACTTTTTAAGGTGGCTATTATAAAAGAAATCTCAGAAAACTTAAGAATTTGTGATGGCAGTTTTGAAGAAAAAAATATTATTGATGTGTTAATGAAATATTTCAAGATGTAAATGACTATGTTTTTGCTTTAAGTGGAAGGAACTCTGTTCATTGAATCTTTTTTTTTTTTTTTTTACCGCAGTTTTTGTTTTTTAAGTTTTAACTATGAAGGGCTTGAATCGCTTGATGCGTTGCCTTGGATTTTGTTACAATGGAGTCTTCTTGTGTTTACGAGATGTTATATGGTTTACTGAAAGATGAGTGAACAACATACGTGTGTGTTAATGAATGAGTATTTGAAATTGGGGTGTAGGTTTTCTCATTTAAGCTTCGTGGAGCTTATAATATGATGGCAAAGCTTCCGCCGGAATTGTTGGAAAAGGGGGTTATCTGCTCGTCTGCTGGGAACCATGCTCAAGGAGTTGCATTGGCTGCCAAGAGGTTAAATTGCAGTGCGGTGATTGCTATGCCTGTCACCACTCCAGAAATCAAGGTGTGTTTTGTTTATATGTTTACTTTTGCTTGCTTGTTAGTTTGTTTCTTTAATTACATCCCTGGAAAAGAGAATTTGTTCAATTTAGTTATGTGTTTTTGTTTCTTGTAACATTGCAGTGGAAATCCGTTGAGGCGCTGGGTGCTACAGTTGTGCTCGTGGGGGATTCATATGATGAAGCACAAGCATATGCTAAGAAGCGGGGGGTAGAGGAGGGTAGGACATTCATACCTCCTTTTGATCATCCTGATGTCATCATGGGTCAGGGAACTGTTGGGATGGAAATTGTACGCCAAATGCAAGGTCCAATTTATGCAATCTTTGTGCCTGTGGGAGGTGGTGGTCTCATTGCTGGTATTGCTGCTTATGTGAAGAGGGTTAACCCGGAGGTTTGCATGATGTTATGTTATTTGTTGTTGTGATTTTTTATGTCTTCCTTTAGAAAAATGATTATTGACATCTGTTATGAATACACAGGTGAAGATTTTTGGGGTGGAGCCCACTGATGCAAATGCAATGGCATTGTCACTCCATCATGACCAGAGGGTGATTTTGGACCAGGTTGGGGGATTTGCAGATGGTGTAGCTGTTAAAGAGGTTGGTGAAGAAACTTTTCGCATATGCAAGGAGTTGATAGATGGCGTTGTTCTTGTAAGCCGTGACTCAATTTGTGCGTCAATAAAAGTAAGATTTTCTTTTGCTTGCAAAGTTTGCATTCTAAATCTCTGATGCTAGATATATTCTCCAGATTTATATTTATAACTTCATATATATGATATATATACTTCTCTACTCTCTAGTATCTTCTGAGAATGTTAGAAAATTCATTGTGTCTTGTCAAATGAAGTAAATATATATTCTCTACTCACGAGAAGTGTAGAGATCTTAAGCTAATTGTTCCGATGTTTTATCAAATTTTCTTTGCCATCTGATGTTCTTGACAGTTGATCAGAAATTTGCAAAGTATTTGAATGAGTTAATAATTGAGATTTGCTTGAAGACTGATGAAGCTGAGTCAGCCAGAAATTTCAAATTTCAAATTAGTAGCTGGGGGAGTATAGTGCATATAATGGCAAGAGGAGCTAGAATATCTTGACAAACTATTTATAGTTTTTGTGCAATAAAGAATTATCAAATACTTTTTTGTGTTTATACATATTTGGTTAAGTTTTTTTTTTCTTTCTGTATCTTGGTTGAGGTTGGATGAAGGAGATTGGACAGAATGGCAGCAGTAGTTGGAAGAACCTGTTTAAGAATTACTTAACACCAGATTTATCTTGATCTGTTTCCCGTCTATCACCCTAGGGTGATTATAGGGAGGCATGTGCTATAATTAGATGAATTTGGCTATTAACTTTACCTTGTACTTTTAGAGGCTATTGCTCTGTTGTTGACATTCTCTCTGTCTCTAGGTGCATAGGCTGTTCAGTTGGAGTTTTTATTGGTCCAAATGCAGCTCTTCTAGTCGTATCATCAGAAATGGGGACTTAATTTTACACAGACCTTTGATTATCTAGTACATTTAATGAAAGCAGTACAGATTCTGTATGACTTAATTTTTTGGGATATGACAAGAATAAAACTTTTGCAGGATATGTTCGAGGAGAAAAGGAACATATTGGAACCAGCAGGAGCACTTGCACTAGCTGGAGCTGAGGCATACTGCAAGCATCATGGGCTTCAGGGGAAAAATATTGTAGTAATAACCAGTGGAGCTAACATGAATTTTGATAAACTTCGGGTTGTAACGGAACTTGCTAATGTTGGTCGTAAACAAGAGGCTGTGCTGGCAACTGTTATGGCAGAGGAGCCTGGCAGTTTCAAACAATTTTGTGAATTGGTATGTCTGCTACTTTAACACTATTTCTGTAAGTGTTCTTCATGTTTGTATTTATTTTCTATCTTGTCTGGCAGGTGGGGCAGATGAACATCACAGAATTCAAATACAGATGTAACTCTAATGAGAAGGCGGTTGTCCTTTACAGGTGGGATCATAATTGCCTGATCATTTTTTCCTTTATCCATTGTCAATCAATTTTTAAAAAGCAATATGTTGCCTGAATGATGAATAAGATAAGAAATGAGGATATTCGACGAAAGGTATTAGTGGTACCGGTACGTGAAAAGATGAGAGAGCATAGATTGAGGTGGTTTGGGCACGTTATGAGACGGCCACTGAATGCTCTCGTAAGAACAAAAGTTTGTTACCAAGAGCTCGACACAAAGAGAGGTAGAGGTCGACCGAAACTTACTTGGGGAAAGGTAGTGAAACAAGACCTAATGGAGTGGGATATAGATTGGCGGACGGTATGTCTTAGAACGGAGTGGAGAAAAGTTATAAGCTTGGTGGCGTGTTAAATTCATTAGTAGTTCTATGTTCCAGTTGTTTTCCTTGTCTTAGTTCTTTTCCTCTTCTTTTCTCCCTTCTTTTATTTTATTTTAACTTATTTTTTCTCTCTTTTGTTTTATTTTCGATTTATCATTGGATTCATCTACCACTGACCCCAATTAACTTGGGTTAAAGGTGCTGTTGATGTTGAATATGTTGCCTGAATATTGACATCTCTCCGTCCCAATTTAATAGTTTTCATTGACTATCATTTTCTCTAGTGCAAATATCTGTTAACAGCTTGTATTATGTCAAGGGGGCCCATAGTATTTATTGTCTCAATTGTATTCGCATGCAGTGTTGGGGTTCACACAGTCTCCGAACTAAGAGCAATGCAGGAAAGGATGGAGTCTTCTCAGCTCAAAACTTACAATCTCACAGAAAGTGACTTGGTGAAAGACCACTTGCGTTACTTGGTATGTTGGCCACAAAAAAATCCTTCATAGTGAAGCTTATTATATCATTTCCTAATTCCCTTTTCTTAACATTATTCCCAACCACCAAACTGTCTATAAATATTGATTTAATATTGGATTTTTCTGACGATTCCAGTCCAAATTAAGATAAGATGTTGAAAATTAAGTGACATCACATGACTAAACCGCCCCGTTTGATTTATTTGTCTCAACTTCTTGAGATAGTCTTTGTCAAACATGAATCTTTCACTAACAGTTGAATCACCGACCGTGTTTGTATTGTTGAACTTAGTTAGCTTTGTTCTGAACACATTTCAGATGGGAGGCCGATCAAACGTTCAGAATGAGGTTCTTTGTCGTTTCACCTTTCCAGAAAGACCTGGTGCTTTGATGAAATTTTTGGACTCCTTCAGTCCACGTTGGAATATTAGTTTATTCCATTACCGAGGGAAGGTGGGAATTTTTTACTTTCTCTTCCTTTAATCAAACACACTTCATGCGGTTTTATGCACGGACAAAACTCTAATGCAGGTCCTTAGGTCGTTTTGGTGTTATTCTCCAATCATAATTAGGGTTTTATTTTGGTAACTTGCGTTGATCTTTAATGCAAATTTTTATCTGAGGTGAACCTCCGATTCTGATTGGATGAGAACAGTACTAAAAGCACGTAAAGAGCTGCATCTAAGTTTTGTCCTTTATGCATTTTCTTTCTTCTTCCTTTGAGAAATGCATATCTGATGGCATCCTTATACTTACTGACCAACAGGGTGAAACTGGAGCAAACGTGCTAGTTGGAATACAGGTACCCAAAAGTGAGATAGATGAGTTCCATGATCGTGCTAACAAACTTGGATATGATTATAAAGTGGTGAATAATAATGATGACTTCCAGCTTCTAATGCACTGATGAGGGTTTTAGACACTTGTCTAGTACCCCTCAAGGAGCAGGAACTTTGTCATATTTAGTATTTCCACTGTCGCTTCAAAAAGTTAGATGGGGAAAAAGCTGGAAAGAAAAGTGGCCTTCAGATATGTCATTAGTTGATTAGAGGAACAACCAGTGCTTTTTACCTAGTGAGGTGTCTTATTACATTTTTATAATCTGTAGTGTATGTTTTTTTTTTTTGGGAAGCATTGGATCTTATATGTTGTTGCCTGGTCTTTTGTGTCTGTAATATAAGTGTCTTCAAAAGGTTGTTTGCTCGTCAATCACCTCAATCCCTTCCTTTAGCAAATCATAAGAAAAAAAAATTTATTTTATTTTTTAACAGTGTTTGGTTAGAAGCAAATGAGGAATGGAGAAATTTTATAAACTTTTATTGTTTGGTTCAACTTTTAGGAAGAGAGGGGAATGAAGGAGAGCATAATTCCTCTTCATCTAAATTCTACTCTCTAATATTGAAGGGATTTGAAAGAGAGAGGAGGAACATTAAAAGATTTAAAGTATATTGAATAAAATTTTCTTACTTATGTTTAGATATCCAAAATTATAAAGATATAAGAGTAAATTTTTAAAATTCACTTCCTCTCCTTGCAAATAAACAAGAAAAGGGTTATCTACAACATTTCATAAATATTATAACCAAAATCACAACTTGAGTAATTTTTGTTTTTAGTCCTTAAAAAAATTATTTTTATTAATTCCTTAAATTTTTGAAAAACTACTTTTAGTCCCTTTATTTCTTTGTGCTAATGATGTCACAATTTGTAACGATTTTTCACTGTTGGGTTTTTTAAATTTAATTTCTTAAAAAAATGATTTGTGATGGTTTAAATTTGTTAGAATATGTTAAAAATTGCTACAATTCAACATTCATGTTTTTATTTTTTTTCTTTAAAATCGCCCAAGTATGTAAAAAAAGGTCAACAATTAACGAGTCAAATATTTTGGTGATTTAAATTCATCAAAATTTATTTTTAAAAAATTAATTATAAATAATTATTTTGGCAATTAAAATGATTACAAATTGTAAAATCATAAAATAATGAATAAAGAGAAACTAAATGTAACTTTTTGAAAATTTGAGAGACTAATAAAAATAATTTTGTTTTTTAAGAAAAAAGATTATTTAAATTTAAAGGATTAAAAATATATTTAAATCTGTAAAATTTCTTTGTGATTTTATTTTATTTTCATATAGTTTTATGTGGTTCTATCTAGGTAGGAGTGAATAGCAATCAGGCATAGTAAAATTCTTTTTTCTCAAATAACTAAAGGAAGTCTCTTGCTTTGCACTATAAAAAGAAAAAAAAAAACTAAAATTTGGAATCCGGTTATAAGTTTTTGATTTTAAATTTTATAAAAACTAATTTAGTTTTCATATATTATTAATTAATTATCCTTTTTTTATTCTGAGTTAATCCAAATATACACTTCAATGTCTAATATTCTTAGTAATTACTCTTTACTTTCTTTTTCACCATGTAAGATAACACTCAATACTACTAAAAAATAGAGTTTCTACATCAATTTTATAGTACATTCCACGATAGTTCGAAAATTGTCTTTAAAGTCATTGTTTTATTATCTTGATTTCTATATCGGTTTCCTTCGAAATTATCTTAGAATATCTTTTTTTTTTATAAAAGTAAAAAAAAATTAAGGATTTAAATAAAAAGTGTACATTTTAAGACAATTTTTTAAAAACCGTCTTATAAAGTATTATCATCATACATAATCCATTGTTGATGATCATGACTATAAGAAAGCAATGATAAAGCATGTAATTCATTCGTAAATTAATATTTATATCATCCTAATTCCTAAGTGGCAATCAACGTGCATTCTATCTTGAGTAGAAAGAATTTTGCATTTTTTTAGAAAGTAATAAATATAATAAATAACTGATAAATAAGAAAGAAATAAGATAAAAATGGAACGGATGAAAGAATAGGCAGATGTTTATAATTTGTCTATCAATACTCTTATTATAAGGGAAGAAACAGTAACCGAAGCAAAGAAGTGCAGTTTTATGCAAGAGCAAGCACACATAAACAACACTGCTTAACTTTGTTCCTACTTAATACACGGTAGACACTTACACCTTCATTACACACAAACAACACTGCTTAACTTTGTTCCTACTTAATACACGGTAGACACTTACAGCTTCATTACACACAAACAACACTGCTTAACTTTGTTCCTACTTCATACACGGTAGACACTTACAGCTTCATTACATCCAAAGCCATTTTCTTCCTTTTTTCTCGTTTTCAAATAAAATTGGAGCGACAAATGTGCTAGTGCAGTGGATCTTTTGCAAGAAACACAAACTATGGTAACCATCCTGCCATGTAATTGCTCATGCTTGGGCTTGCTATCACCACTGATACTGGATTAGGCTGATAACTGCACTTGAACAATAGTATCATGATTAAAAAAACATTTAAATCTAAAAAACTTTGGCCAAAAATGAAAATTCTAAATACCATTATAGTTAATGCTAATCAAATCAACCAATTAACTCATATGACCCCACATCTATTCTAATCATATTTACATCAAAGATGCACTCCTAAGTATATCCCTTACTAGTGAACCAAATTTGTCATTGATGAACTTATCTACCTTACCAGTGAATTCACCATTTGATACAATTTACAAGAGTAATTAACAATTGTGAATTGTAAAGTGATCAATGATCGAGTCAATTAGCAATGATTGCATACCCAATTTGTAACGTCGGCTCACACTCAATTTGTTTAAAGAGGGCTTCACCATGAGTTTGAGCTGGATACCTTCCATGTCCCATCTCTTCAACTCCGGGATTCAGTTGGGGTGGATTTATTTGATACCCTTCCAATTGCTACAAATCAGATAAAGTCATTTATACCCATCAATTTTCGATATCAGAATATCAGTTGTACCTTATAGCAATGTTTTGGTCTTGCATGATTCTTAATTCTATTTTAAAATGTATTAATTATATTTTATATACTTTGTGGGATGATGCATATTTACATATATAGGTTGATGAATTCTAAGTTTCTAACTTACCCTTTTTCTGAGAGACCTATTAGCCTTACTTAGCAAGTGTTCCTACACAAGCGACAAGTATAAATTGGTGAGCAAGCTGAGGTATGGCATGAAATGGTAAACGGTGGCAAAGGAAAGTAAAATTGTTTTCATACATACCTTACGTTGAAGATCAGAGAGTTGATCCAGCATGAACTGGGTCTGCAAATTAAGGAAACAAACTTAACAAAATTAAATACGTATATAGAAATTACACATTTTGAGATTGATATATCTATATTTAGAATTCATATTCTGAGCTTTATCGTCTAATCTTTTTTTTAATTGGCATTACTCTAGCGCATTTAGTAATCCATTGCCATTTTTTGTTGTTACAAAAAAGGGCAAATACTGAGTATATAATGAGCTAGAGTGTAAGCAAAGCATCAAGGGTTGAGGGCTTCAGACAAGAGCATGCGGTTATATATCAAAGTTGCATTTCTTATTGCAACAAATAGCATTTTCAATTCCTAATTTAGCTCTATTATTGCTTAAATTAATTTATAGATACTCTAAATATTTGATAGGAGATAATAAACTGACTTGAAAGAAAATACACTATATGCAGTTGGACATGGTAATGGAATGAAACCTCATCCCAAGATTTCCAAGCAGTTTCGAGCAGTGTAGCATTGCACGTCTTTAATTCCACAGAGGCCCCAGAAAACATTGATGCTGCTTCTTTCTAGCCCCTATTATGTCCCATGCACCTGTATACCACTCAATGATCCAATATCCATAAGATCATAGCTGTCTTAGTTCGTAAGTATCAAGTTTTGTTTCTTAAAAAGCAAAATGAAAAGATATTATCCAAAAATAATAAAGGGCCCTTAAAGAATCCTTGAAAATGAACTAGATTGTTTTTTTAAGCATAGGCTTTTATATTACATGATTGAGATAACAATCACCTAACCACATAGAGTAATCTCTAGCAAGGGCAAATCCAGGTAGGGGAGAAGGTGGGCAAGTGCCCACCCTTAATTTTTAGGGTAAAGTTATGAAAATGTCCTTTTAATTTTTTTTCTTTCACAAAATCTAACCTAACAAAAAAGAAGCTTACCTATTATGTAAGAGATTGAGAGTGAGATGCAGACGAAAGTCACAAACTACACAGCGCCGCACACCACAAAGTTGCGCCAATAGCCCAACACCGCACACCACAATCCACAACCAGCCGCACAGACCACACCGGCACCTCACTCCTCAGGCCCTCGCCAACCGCCTCTCCAAGTTGAAATAGGACACGTCCTCCTCTCTCCGCGACGCTCCGTCTCTGCTAACGGCCAGTGCCCAGTAACGTCCTTGGCTCCTTGCGCGCGCCTCCTCGGGCCTTCCACTTCCAGTTCTAGGTTCACTTTCTTTATTTTTCAGTTTTCCTCAATCCAATTTTGATTTTGATTTTGATTTTGATTTTGATTTTCCTGAAAAGCTGGTGGTTTACTGGTTATTAATATTGTTGTTGTTTTTGATTATGATGAATTTTATGGTTATTTGATGTGTTTGGATTATTGATTTGGGGTTATTTATAATGATATTTCCTAAAAATCAGAAGCACAAACTGGTTTTTGGTGCCTCAATTAATATTGTGATAGGCTGATAGCAAGAACAAGACAGTGTATGTATTGATAATATTGTCCAAAATTTCAAATTAGGGGAGAACTAACTAACTAGTAATTTGGTCAATGGATTGTTTTCATTTTTCTATTCAATCCAGAACAATAATTTGGTCTGACTATTTGTTTGTTCCTTTAGATTATGGTTTATAATTGTTTGTTCCTTTAAATTTTCTTTACAAAAAAATTTTCGGGAACAATGCCCCCGAACCCCCGCCACTAAGTGTGCAGACATAAATAAATTTTCCTGAGTCCTCCATTAGTGCCCCCCTTGATTATTTTTCTGGATCCACCACTACATGTAGATGTCGTCGAGGTTGGCAGAGGAGTAGAGGTGCTTGCTCACGCAGTACTGCACCACTCTTCCAAGCTTCTCCATCTCTTCCTCCCTCATCTTTGAAACTTTACTCATTCACTCGTTACTTGCTAGGGTTTTGCAAGGGTCTTTTTATTCACTCTGTGTGGTTCATAGGCCAAGTTGTGACGACGACATGGTGGTGTTCCTGTGACAGCGATACTACCTCACTGGTTCGACGACAACTACTTAGATGTTTTAATATGAAATAAATTATATTAAAAAAATATAAATTTTATGTGTGTTCACACAATCCTAATAAAGTTTAGTTATTGTTTTCAACTATGAACATTTAACTCCCCGTTGCACCTCATTCTTGGAAAATATTATGTATTGTCTCCCGGGTTTGTTTTTTTATTTTTTATTTTTTCACGGAAAATAAAGTGATTTCATTAACAGTCTGAATTTGCTATGTCACAAGTTGGTGAACAAAAGGCAAACCAGACAATCAGAATACAACATAAAAAAATCTCCCCAGCTAGTGCCCGTGCACAATGGATAAATATATATAAGAACTTTCAGAAAATACATAACCTCCAGCACAAATTCCCCCCTCTAAGTATATCTAATCCCCTAATCTTTTCACTGCAGCAACAAACTACCTCTGCGTTGTCTCCGTCATTGCCCTCTTTCAAGAGTTTTGTCCTTCACTCCGCTTACAATAAGCTCTTAATAATGGGTTCTGCCGGTCCTATTACATTGGGACCATCTTCCTCTTATAGTCACCATCTGATGGGTGTGAAAGTGGAGAAATTAATTGTAGATGTGTTTGTTTTACATGATTAATCATGTCGCTTAAACGTGCTTTCAAATTTTTTAAGTTTATGTTTTTTTTTTTTTTATAATTTTGATTCCTCTAAGATATTTTTTGATCATTTTTAGTGTGTTTGTAAGTATGTGATTTTTCAATTTTGATTCTTATAAATACAAATTATAAAACTATAAATAAAAAATTGGAATCTTACAAGAATTAAAATTAAAAAAACATAAATTTACAGATATTAAAAATGAACAAAATATCTTATAAAATCAAAACTAAAAAATGCTAATTTACATAGACTAAAGTTAGAAAAATAAATTTCCAAAAATAAAAATAAAATATTAACTTACATAAACTAACCAAAAACATATTTAAATTCCTTTTAAATATATGTTAAACCTGATTTTTGTATGAAAAAACTTTCACATTGAATGTGATATTACGTCAAATTAAAACAGTCTAATTGGTTGGAGATAATTATATGTTTGTAGTTTCGATCAATATTCATGTATTTAAATTTTTTAAATCATAAAAATAATTAATAACGCTACATTATACTATATCATATAAAAATGAACAGAAATTGTAATAATTTAGAAAACCTAATAATTTCTGGTTAAAGTGACGAAATATATAATTCCTCGTTGTTGTCTAATTCCAAGTGGTCTATTAGTTACGTAGTCTGCATGACAAGACTGTCACTGGCAGAATCCAAGGAGGCAAGGACCACTTCAGCTATCTACTATTCTGTTAATTATATTATTTTTTATTTTTTGGTTTTTCCTGTATCGTTTTCGTTTCGTTTTGCACCCCAATAGAAGATGGATTCTCACTTGTCAACTCAAATGTTTTTAATTTATTAAAAATGGTAATTTTTACTATTCTCTTTTCCTTATTAAATGAGTTAATTTGATGAATGAATGGTTAAAATATTAAAAACACTAAAAAATGAGTACGAATATTAATACTTTAGTGTTATTGTGATATCAGTTTTCATTGATCCTAATTTTAGGAATGAAATAAATTATATTGGAAAAAGTAATAATTCATATTGGGTGTATTAATTTTTGTTTCGATCAATATTAATTATTATTTTTGAAAGAAATTATTTTTGTATGAATATTATGATGAGAAAAAAAAATTATCCTACAAATATTAAGCTATTAATATAAATATTATAAGTTTATACTGACTATATATACTGCCGTTGTGACACTAACATTCCATAAACACATTTATAGAACTTCAACTTGTTTCTACAGGTGTGAATCACGTGGCTTCTTGGTGTTATCGATATTGAACATTAGGGGTTGCCATAGGAATCGTCATCACATGCCAAGTGGTTTGACAATTGAAATTGTTTTTTTTTTTTTTTTAGTTTTATATGTACATATTTACATCAATATGAATAAGTACAAACTTTCTTTATTGGAATTTAGCATTCCTTGGGCAATATATAATATATTTATATGTACCTATCATATAATACAAAATCCCCTTTGCTTTTTTTTTTCTCTGCAAAAATTTTTCTTTACTTATAAAAACTATATATATATTCAAAGTTAGTATAATACTTTATGGGTATTTAATTTCAAAACAAAATTTATATTTATGACCTTATTGATTAAAATTAATTAATTAAACATATTTATTGGATTTGATAAAAAAGTATTTCTTTTAAACATAAAGATCGGTCGTATCTTGATTTAAAATAGAATTTATGTGAAAGGATATAAAATGAAAAGATATAAACAAAGTTTTGTATTATGAATTTGTTCGGCAAAATATTTTTATTGGGGATAAATATATATATATATATATATATATATATATATATATATATATATATTTAAGATCCAATGTTATCAATTTTAGTAAAGAATTACTCTTTATTTTATTATTTTATTAAAATATTAATTTAACAAGTCCTTTATTAAAATCAGAGATTTGTTATCATGATAGATATTATGATAATGAAAAATAAATTTTTATAATTTTAATTTAAATTGTTCTTGATTGTAGGATTATTGTGGATAAGACATATATATATATATAATGATCTTTACTAGATAAAGATTGATATATATCATTTATTAAATAACATATATAGATAATGTAGATGTGGATGTCATCATTGAACTGACTCAATTGAGAATTCTTAATAGTTAATATTAATTATCTTAATATGTCAATAGAAAGTTTTCAAGAAGAAATATAATAGTTTCTTTTGACATGAGATAATCATAGTAATTAATAACTTATTTGTTATATTTTAATTTCAAGACACTTAATGTCTTAGGGTACCAGTTGAATGAATATTTGATATAATTAAATACTTGCAGAATTAATTATTAATCAATAAGGAATCCATCAACTCTAGTAATGAGTTTGAGCACTATGATAGAATTAAGACCTTGGTTAGGACAATTGAATGAAAGAAAAAAAGAGTTTCTTAAATCATTCATTGGTTAAATATAATATGTTAACTTATTAGAATTTGAGAGTAGCATTGTACTCTATAGTTAACCTTAAACGGTAAATGATAGAATAAAATATTACATTATTCTTCTATTGGTTATTGAAGGTAAAAAATGTTATTTCATGCTATTTGGACATTAAGGAATATTCCTAGACGCTTACCTTGATTAGTAAATTAATTATGATTAATTACTACCGATTTAGTATTGAACGGACAGGGTCACACACAAACGAGTGTTCTATTCTTTGCAAAAGAAAATAATTTATTTGAAAATCAAATTAGAGAATTTAATTTAATTAAATAAATATTTTAGTGAAATATTATTATATTCTTTGCTAACACCAAGAATATAATTAATATACACAAAGAGTATTATTTTATAAATGTGAAAGTTGCCCATAAAATTAGAATAACATTCTATTGCTACATATCAAGATCACGATCATGTGATTACTTATCGTAATTAATCATGTGATTATTTGAGAATTATTTTTTTTTATATCAAAAAGCTTCTTAAGATAAAAAGATATGATATAGTTTTTATTTTCAAATATAAACATAAAGAGATATGAAATTATATTTAAAATTTCTCTTTTTTGAAAAAGACTCAAACTCATATCTCTTTAACATTATAAATAAAAGCATATACTTGAGAGCAAAGGTAACTGACATAAACTAGAAAAGTTCAAGCCTAATTTTAGACATGAAAAGTATAAAGATGATTTGTTCTTTAGAGTTTCACTTTTCAAAGAGTTGATAGCCGATATTGGTCTCGGTGTGGATATACGTGGAGTCTTCATACTATTGATGAAAAAATTGTTGCTTCAAGAATGCGCATTCAGGTACACAAATCTATTTTTCTCTATTTATTATTATTGTATATTTTGAATGCAAAATAGATCATAATTGTTCACTGTAAGTGTTGAGAACTCTTCTATGTAACTATCAATTTTATTTAGTTTTTAGTTTTTTATACTAATTGAAAAATTTGTTTAACTATTTGGTAAACAAACTTTTTTTAGTAGTTTTTAACATTTTTTATTGTAAAATGTTTGCTTCTAATTTTTAACTTTTTATATTTTCTTTCATTTTTATCCTCAATACAACATGAACAGCATCTTTAACCCAAGTTAATTGGGGTCGATGATAGATAAATCCAACGATAGATCAAAAATAAGATAAAGATAGAGTGAGGGAGATGGGAAGAAAAAGGAAAAATAAGACAAAAGAAAGGAAAAATAAGCTAAAACAAAAGAAGGGTGAAAGGAGGAGAGGAGCAATAAAGAGCAAAGAACTAAAAAAAAGGGAATGACTGGAACATAGACATATTAATGGGTTTAATCCTCCACCAAACTTATAGCTCTTCTCCACTTCGCCCTAAGACACACCGTCCGTCAATCTATATCTCACTCTATTAGGTCTTGTTTAAATACCTTTCCCCAGGTGAGTTTCAGTTGACAGCTACCTCTCTTTGTGTCGAGCTCTTGGTAACAAACTCTTGTTTTAATGGGAGCATCCAATGGTCGTCTCATAACGTGCTCAAATCATTTCAATCTGTGTGTTTATATGCATGGTCTGTCCCAAGCCAGGATAAAGGAGGAGGGTTAGTGTCAGGGGTTGTGAACCGACCGTAAAATATCAGATATTTTTATGAGATGAACTTTTATGATATTTCGTTGGGGCGTACACTTCACATCGACGCGTTACATCAGGCCCCGGGTGTAGCGAAAAATGGGCTGGGGTCCTTGCCACAAGGCAAGGTGCTACACTGGTCTTGGGATGTAGTGATAAGTGAACTAGGGTCCATGTCGAAAGACAAGGCGCCAAGTCTTCCCCTGGATTTGGTGACAAATAGGCAAGGGTCCCAACACGCAGATGAGTGAGTGTGGCGGGCAAACACCGCCCAAGGGTTAAGGATGAAATTGGGAAACTGGAACATAGAAATATTAACGAATAAATTGAGGGAGTTAGTAGATGTTTTTGCCTAAAGGAAAGTGAATATTATGTGCTTGCAAAAAACTAAGTGGGTTAGAGAAAAGGCCAAGGAAGTGGAAGACATCGGTTTCAAGTTGTGGTATACAGGTACATCCATGAGTCGAAATGGGGTTGGAATTATGATCGATAAAAGTTTCAAAGATAAAATCCTGGACGTCAAAAGGAAAGGCGATAGGATTATGATGATTAAGCTTGTAGTAGGGGATCTAATTTTAAATATCCTTAGTGTGTATGCACCACAAGTTGGACTACAATCAAATGAAAAAAAACCAATTTTGGGAAGACTTGGAGGAGGTTTTGAGAGAGATACATTGAGAGGAGAAGATTTTCTTAGGAAGAAATCTAAATGGTCATGTTGGAAAAAACAATGGAGGTTTTAATAGAATTCATGGAGGTTTTGGCTATGGGACGAGAAATGAGACTAGAGAAGATGTCTTGAATGTTGCACTAGCCTATGATTTGATGTTAGCGAACACTTTTTTTCGGAAAAAAGGGAGTCACATCTTATCACTTATCATAGTGGTCAAAATTGTAGTCAAATTGATTTCTTTATGGCTAGAAGAGATGATAGAAATTCTTGTATTGACTGTAAAGTTTACCCTGGAGAATGTGTGACGACACAACATAAGTTGATAGTTCTAAATGTTCAGTTCAACAATGTTTTTAATTTGAGGAAGAAGACTCAAAACTCAAGGATAAGATGGTGGAAACTAAAGGAGGATAAACAAGTAGAGTTTAAGGAAAACATGTTGTGTGAAGGATCATGGGAGTTTATTGGATAAGCTAATGAAGTATGGAATAAGATGGCTATGTGTGTCCACAATGTGGGAAGAAGGGTACTGGGTGAAAGCAAATGAAACAAAGTTCTTACAAAGAAAACATGGTGATGGAATGGAGAGGTGCAGGAGGCTATTAAATAGAAGAATGAATACTTTAGATCTTTGCATAAATGTCCCAATGATGAAAATTTGCAAAACTTTAGAGAAGCGAGAAAAGTGCAAAGAAAGCCGTGCGGGAAGCTAGAGACAAGGTTTTTGACGATTTGTATAAAAATCTTGGGAGCAAGGATGGTGAAAAAGATATTTACAAACTTGCTAAAATGAGGGATAAGAAGAGTAAAGACTTCACCCAAGTTAGATGTATCAAGAATGAAAATAAAAAACTGTTGGTAAGAGGTGAAAATGTAAGTGAAAGATGGATGAAATACTTTAACAAACTTTTTAATGGGAATGATGATAAAAGTGATTTGGATTTGGAGGACGTTTCTGATGATCGGAATAGAAAATTTGTGCACAGAATTAAGACACATGAAGTTAAGGAGACTTTAAAGAGGATGAAGAATAATAAAGCTTTGAGACCTAATGATGTCTCTATTAAAGTGTAGAGAGACTTGCGAGATGTGACAATAAAATGGTTGACCAATCTTTTTAATAAGATTCTTCAAACATATAAGATGTATGATGCTTGAAGGAAAAATATGTTTGTGCCTATTTACAAAAATAAGGGAGATATCCAGAATTGTTTTAACTATTGAGGCATCAAGCTCATGAGTCATACTATGAAGTTGTGGGAAAAAGTTATTGAATATCGCCTAAGAAGGGAGACCAATGTTTTTATAAATCAATTTGGATTTATGTCAGGAATGTGTACCATGGAAGCTATTTAATTTCTTGATGCAACAATTAATTGAAAGGTATCAGAAAAAGAAGAAAGACTTATATATGGTATTCATAGATCTTGAGAAAGCATATGATATGGTCCTTATCTCAAGGATATGTATGATGGGGCTACTACATGTGTGAAAGTTTGTAATGAAACATCAAAATATTTTCCTATTATGCTATGTGTTAATCAAGGTTCAGCTCTTAGTCCTTATCTCTTTACCTAAATGATGGATAAATTAACGATGTTTCAAGAGAAAGTGTCGTGATATATACTTTTAACATATGATATATATTTATTAAATTTCGTAGTTGCCCTTTTTAAATAAATCATTATTTTATTATTTTATGTCTTTTTATACTTTTCACTTACTTCAATAATTAGTATTACTGAATACTTATAATTTAATAAATTAATTTTATAATTTTTACCATTCAGTTTTCAACAACCAAATAACTTTTCAGCCGAACATAACCTAATGAGACATAGCTAGTTAATTAAATAGTGTGTATAAATTATTGTTGTAAAGTTTCTAACACTAAAATTCAAACCTACAAATTAAGAAGAAAAAAAAAGACGAATTCTACGTGAAAGTACTATAGGTTTTATCTCATGTTTATTTATTTATTTATTAATATATGTTTTGGAACATATGACATTGACTTTCAGTTTCAGTTTACACACTTGCGAAGTTAGAGAAAAAAGGAGGTAAATTCAATCCTACAATCTAAGAATAAGTCATTCAAATGACTACAAATTCATCAGGGAACAATGGCATCCAGCTGAGATAAATATTAGTAATTTTAATAATTATTTTCTTGTCTTAATTATTATTATTATAATTTATTCAACTTTGATCCAATCAGTTATTATGATATATAAAAAAATTAACATAATAAACTACCTTAATTCTCATGTAAAACTCACGTGAAATTGAAACATAAACATTTTAGGGTAAGCATTAATAAAATTGATTTTAAATTAAATTAATTTATAGTAAAATGATGGTTTATGTTTAAATATATTTATTTTATCCTAAAAATAAGTTGATTATAAAGTTCAATACATATTTTTTATTTAACTTAAAAGCGTCTTAAAGCATTAATTTCAACTCAAAATCAATTTTACTCCCAAAAGTAAATTGTTTCATCTTGTAAATATTTCCTTGAAATTATGTTACTTGACATTTCAATATAAATTTAAATGATTTAACTGCCAAAAAATATAATATAATAAAATAATAATAAAAATCACGTCAAATCATTACTTAAAGGATGAAAACATTGAAACAAAAAAAAAGGTTTGGAAACCAAGATTGGTATGAAAAATCTAACGGATCAAAATCACAAGAATAAAAAAATTTGGTGATCAAAAATATAATTTATCCTAAAATAATTAATATTATACAATAAATTAATTTTTTAATTTTAAATCATTAGAAAATATAAAAATAAAACATCCCAATCCCAGTGGTTACCCACACGACCTCACCCCACTGATCTACTTATCTCTACTGTTTTGTTTTTTGACAGCTATATATCTCTCTACTGTTTCGTAAACAACTAGCACACAGCTACATGCATGAATTTTTTATATACCATCAAATGTAACAGTAAAGAAATCGTTAAATAGAGTTGTCTTAATTTGTGTCCCAATTCTGCAAAAGCATACATACACAATAATATGGGTAGTAGCAGATGGATTAATTGTTCTGCATGGTGGGGTTCAGCAGCTCCTTCAACAATGAGGCTCTTCTTGTTCATGGTGCCTCTCTTAGTGCTTGTGGCCTTTGCTTCTATAAAGGGTTCAACTGTTTATAACGGAAGAGATTTTACGGCAAAACGTTATGCCTCGTGGAGCTCTTTAATTCCTCCTTCAAATTCCTCTTTACAAACACTTCATCAATCTGTAAGTTCTAAATTTTAATCTATAAAGGGTAGTCGCTTTTCTTACTCTTTATCTGCTTTTGGTGAATGAATGGTGATTTTCTTTTAATTCTAAATTTTCGACCACTCACATGCGTTGTGATTTCCTGATTCTCCTCTGATGTCCCTCATATATATATATATATATATATATATATATATATATATATATATATATATCTTTTTTTGTGTAAACATTTAGCATATGCATTTTTTTACATAAACATCTCTCTCTTGTTATTTTTGTTGTACATACACTAATTCTTTTTTTTTTGGTCCAGCCCGAATTGAATACAGATACTAAAATAAAATAAATAAATATACAAAAACTAGAGAATTAGATTAAAATTGCAGATTTTTAAAATATGGAGACTAAAATTCTTAAAGCAACAGGAGTACAAAAATTGTAATTCAAGAAATGAAAGGGGATGAAAATTATAATTTAGACGAAAAAAATTCTATCCAGTTGTCATTTAAATTGATATCTTAGCATATTTGATGGTTTAATTAAAGTTGATGACTTGTGTTTTTTTAACAGAATGAAACTGAAGTTTTCAATGTCTCCAAACCCGGGTTCAATTAATTTAGCTCCTGCAAATGAATCTGATGAATCTCACCCAATACAGAAGCGAAAAAGAAAACTCAGTTTCTTAGATAGAACTGAAGCTGTCCTAGCACAAGCTCGAGCTGCAATCAGAGAAGCTGATAATTGGAATCAAACACAAGATTCAGATTATGTTCCAGTAGGTCCAATGTATTGGAATGCTAAGGAATTTCACAGGTACATATTGCACTGCCTTTTCTCTCTGAACTGTTTATTATATCCTTCTAACGTGTCTTCTTTCAAATTTTCTCCTGTTCTTCCCGAATTACAAATATGTATTTTAATGTTATATATGAGTTCCAATCAATATTTGAGGATGGTAATTCTTTTAATATCACAAGCATGAAAAATTATCATAGGGTCCTAGACCATTAGGTAAATCATGATTTCGACCAATCTTCATTGTAGGCAAGTTTTATTAACTTTTTCTCGTACATTAAAAAAACTTGGCCATGTGTCATGAATAGATTGTTCAAAATCATGCACATGCATCAAATAATTTCTCCACGAGTATAACAAGTGAATAATGTTATATGCAATTTTTAGTTATATCCATTGTTCATTACAAATCACTTATTAATAACCATCTCTTCAAAAAATTGCTACAATAGGAGCTACTTAGAATTGGAGAAACAATTCAAAGTATTTGTCTATGAAGAGGGGGAACTTCCAGTTTTCCATGATGGACCATGCGGCAGCATATACTCCACAGAGGGGAGCTTCATCCATGCTATTGAAATGAATGAGCATTTTAGAACAAGAGATCCCAAGAAAGCACATGTGTTTTTCCTTCCTTATAGCATAGTAATGATGGTTCGATACGTGTACATAAGCGACTCACACGATTTTGGCCCCATAAAAAGAACATATCAATGTCATTGCTACAAGATACCCTTATTGGAATCGAAGCCTTGGAGCTGATCACTTCATGCTCTCTTGCCATGATTGGGTGAACATCTTACTGCCACTAGTTCATAATCCCTGCATTATTGTTTTAAAAGGCATCAATAATTTGAAGTTTAATAAACATTCACTATCATATCTACATATATAGTCTTTATGTAGTTAATCAATCAGAAACAGAAACCGTTTTAGGTATGATTTTTAAAATGATTGTTAAGTCAAGAAAATTATCTATGTATGTTAATTTGTGATTAAATGATGATATAAGAATCAAGGGTTTTAATTCAACAGAATGCATGAGTTCTTATAAATCTTTTAATACCTGTCTTTGATTTCTACACATAAAAAAATTGTGTAAGAAACCTTGATGTTGAAGATGTTGTCTACTTAATAATTAATTTGATATATGAAAACCTTGTTCTAATTAGTTCCATTATTGCCTCATTTAGATATGTATAGGGGCCAGAGGCTTCAAAATCCTTACCTTACTTGCGTAAGAACTCTATTCGTGTACTTTGCAATGCCAACACCTCTGAAGGATTCGACCCTAGAAAGGATGTTTCATTTCCTGAAATTAATCTCCAACGTGGTCCAATAGATGGTTTACTTGGTGGACTACCTGCATCTCAACGTTCAATTTTGGCATTCTTTGCTGGAGGCATGCATGGCCCCATTAGGCCAATTCTTTTTGAGCATTGGGAAAAAAAGGATGAAGATATTCAAGTTCACAAGTACCTCCAAAGGGTGTTTCTTACTATGGCATGTTGAGGAAGAGCAAGTTTTGCCTCTGCCCTAGTGGGTATGAGGTGGCAAGCCCTAGAGTGGTGGAGGCAATTTACACAGGGTGTGTTCCTGTGCTCATTTCGGATCACTATATCCCTCCTTTCAGTGATGTTTTGAATTGGAAGATTTTCTCAGTTGAGGTTGCAGTGACAGAAATTCCCAACTTGAAGGACATTTTGATGAGTATTTCTCCAAGGAAGTACATAAGAATGCAAAAAAGAGTGAGACAAATTCGGAGACACTTTGAGGTACACTTTCCACCCAAGCGATATGATGTGTTTCATATGATACTTCATTCTGTGTGGCTTAGGAGACTTAATTTCAGAGTCCTTGACGATCAATGATTTGTAAGTGACAATAACTAATAAATTACTTCACCATATTCACTTTGGCAGTAATGTAAACTCCATATGCAAAGAAAGGAATAACTATTTAAATTTAGTTGTGATATTTTTTTTCATATCAATTTTCACATTTATTTTACATTTCTTTGTTTTTTTATCACATCCTTTGTGTATGATTTTTTTTTTCATTTTTTCTATCTCGAAAATAAAATTCTCTAGTAATTAAATTAACGAATTTATATATATATATGGGTTAATGCACATACATTTCTTTTATCTGGTAATGTAAATTAACAATGTATATATAAAATTAAAGACAGAAAATCCAACTTTTTATTTATTTCATTTTAGGGGTATTATAGAACTTTATATTTTTTTTAAAATAAATTTTTCTGTCTCCTAGTCGTCTCTTCTATCCCCATGTTTCCAAATCCATCCATCTTCTTGTTCAGAAACTTTAAATTTTAGTTGCAATGTTTTGACAAACACATTTTGTTTTTTTTACACCCCCATGGACAATGTGGCCAACAGCCACTACCATTGATGCCGCTGGATTAAAATGAACAGGTTGAAATTTATATTAGAACGGAACAATTTATATATGATTAAACCAATTTTGTTCACAACATTCTTTACCATTGAACTAGTTTCGAGATCGAGAACCATGCCCGATAAGATCAGGGAAAAGACAGAAACCTATGATGAGCCTTCTTTGAAAAATTATTATACTTGATTAAAAAACTCATTTTGCTCATTGATCAATTGATTATTTCAGAAAACCATGTGGTAAAAAAAGACAAAGATATCAAAAGTAGTCAAGTTAAGCATTATCTAATTAGTCTTGTATGTGAGAAACAGAATAAGAGAACATAAGTGAAGTAGGAGAAAGGAAGAAGATCCATCACCGTGAATGCGATCAAGGAGAAAGACCAGAAAAAATGTTTAGAACATAACCAAATTGAGGTAAAACTGAAAATTGACAAAAAAAAAAATTAAAAAATCACAAGAAAAACGAATATTTATTGGTTTGGTTTGGTTTTTTATTTTTCAAACTAAGTGTTTTGGTTTGATTATTTTATTTTTCAAACTGTTCAGTTTGATTTTATTTGTAATTTGGCACGTGAAAATTAAACCAAACTAAATCAAATCGATCTAATATTTTTTTATTTTTATAATTCCTTGAAATGGTGTGATATATAATTTCTAAATTATGTTTATTTTTAAAATGCAAATAATTGCATTTATTGTAATTGATGATGCTTTATTTTATACGAGATGCAACTTTTGTCAATGGATAATTTTGTGTATGTTGTTACTGTTGTAAATCTAGTATTGTTTTGTTGAAGATCTACTTTTTCATGTTTTAATGGTTTTAGATTATTGCGAAAATTAGTAATTAAGTTTCATGGTTGAAAACAAGAATTAAGAATGCTGATTTTTCTGTTTTTTATTTTTAAGTTTAATTGTTGGACCTTGTAAACAAATATAATGTATTGTTTTTACTTTTAAGTCAAATTATTATTATTTAAATATTATTCAACTTGATAAAAATTATTGTTTTATTTTAAGTTTAATTATTGAAACTTTTGTTATCCATTTATACTATTGATTATTGAACTAATTATTATTCAAGTTTTATCCAATTAATTAATTATTAAAAAAAATTTTAAACTACAAAAATCAAACCAAATAAAATCGCAAAGGATTGATTTGATTTGATTCAGATTTTATAACCAAATCATATGACACTTAACTTTCTTATTTGATTCAAACTAATTTTAAGCTTTCTTATTTGATTCAAACTAATTTTAAGCAAAAATTACACAACGAACACCTAGTCACAAACAATGAAGATTTTTATATTTTAAAAATAAAATAGACATTAAATTACTAAAAAAAACCCAAAAATGAATTAATTATAACAAATCAGAAAGTTGGGCCTTCTGTCCTAAATTTTTGGTGTACTTACTAATGCACACCAATTAAAAAAGAAATGTGTGAACATTAATAATTCCATATATACATACTCACGTGAATAGTGAAAACATAAATGAGTTTTGAGTTTAAATTTATTCTGAGTTACCTTGTCTCTTTACAAGAAACTTCATCCAAATCTTTTCATACAATTATGTACGTGAATTTATTCTCAGTTACCTTGCCTTGTTGATTTAAAAGGAAATGTTTTATCACATGAAAGAATAGGTCTTTTTTCTCTTTTTTTTTTTCTTCTTCTATGAATACATGTCTTGGACAAATAATATATACTTTCGGTTTAGATGCTTGTGAAGTTTGAGGAAAAAGGAGGGAAATATCCTGCCCTACAATCTAAGAAATCTGAGGCATTCAAATGGCTTCAAATTGATCAGGGCACAATGGCATCGAGAAATAAGTGTTTCTGACCATTTCAAATCATTTTGATGTCTTAATTCATTCAATTATATATATTCATTTCTAAAAAATCTTACATATATATATATATATATATATATATATATATATATATATATATATATATA
>CM023960.1:6850565-6910641 GCA_013407115.1 Glycine latifolia
TATATATATATATATATATATATATATATATATATATGATCTTTATAATAGAATTAAGACCTTGGTTTGGACAATTGAATGAAAGAAGAAGAGTTTTTAAGTCATTCATCGATTAAATATAATATGTTAACTTATTAGAATTTGACAGTAGAATTGTACTCTATAGTTAACCTTGAGATATAAATAATAGAATAAAATATTATATTATTCTTCTATTGGTTATTGAAGGTAAAAAATGTTATTTCGTGCTATTTGGACGTTAAGGAATGTTCCTAGACGTTTATCTTGATTAGTAAATTAATTATGATTAATTACTACTGATTTCGTATTGAACGGACAAGGTCACACACAAACGAGTGTTCTATTCTTTGCAAAAGAAAATAATTTATTTGAAAATCAAATTAGAGAATTTAATTTAATTAAATAAATATTTTAGTAAAATATTATTATATTCTTTGCTAACACCAAGAATATAATTAATATAAACAAAGAGTATTATTTTATAAATGTGAAAGTTGTCCATAAAATTAGAATAACATTCTATTGCTACATATCAAGATCACGATCATGTGATTACTTATCGTAATTAATAATGTGATTATTTGAGAATTATTTTTTTCTTATATCAAAAAGCTTCTTAAGCTAAAAAGATATGATATAGTTTTTATTTTCAAATATAAAGATAAAGAGATATGAAATTATATTTAAAATTTCTCTTTTTTGAAAAAGACTCAAACTCATATCTCTTTAACATTATAAATAAAGCCTGAGAGCAAAGGTAACTAACATAAACTAGAAAAGTTCAAGCCTAATTTTAGACATGAAAAGTAGAAAGATGATTTGCTCTTTTGAGTTTCACTTTTCAAAGAGTTGATAGCAGATATTGGTCTTGGTGTGGATATACGTGGAGTCTTCATACTATTGAAGAAAAAATTTTTGCTTCAAGAATGCGCATTCAGGTACACAAATCTATTTTTCTCTATTTATTATTATTGTATATTTTGAATGCAAAATAGATCATAATTGTTCACTGTAAGTGTTGAGAACTCTTCTATGTAACTATCAATTTTAGTTAGTTTTTAGTATTTTATACTAATTGAAAATTTTGTTTAACTATTCGGTAAAAAAAACTTTTTTTAGTAGTTTTTAACATTTTTATTGTAAAATGGTTGCTTCTAATTTCTTACTTTTTATATTTTCTTTCATTTTTATCTTCAATTCAACATCAACATCAACATCAACAACACCTTTAACCCAAGTTAATTGGGTCGATGGTAGATGAACCTAATGATAGATTGAAAATAAGATAAAGAAAGAGAGAGGGAGATGGGAAGAAAAAGGAAAAATAAGGTAAAATAAAAGAAGGGTGAAAGGAGGAGGGGAGAAATAAAGAGGAAAAGAACTAAAAAAAAAGGAACGACGGGAACATAGACATACTAATGGGTTTAACCCTCCACCAAGTTTATAGCTCTTCTCTACTCCGTCCTAAGACACATCGTCCATCAATCTATATCTCACTCTATTAGGTCTTGTTTAACTACCTTTCCCCATGTGAGTTTTGGTTGACCGCTACCTCTCTTTGTGTCGAGCTCTTAGTAACAAACTCTTGTTCTAACGGGAGCATCCAATGGTCGTCTCATAACGTGCTCAAACCATCTCAATCTATGTGTGTTTGCATACATGATTTGTCCCAAGCATGGATAAAGGAGGAGGGTTGGCGTCAGGGGTTGTGAACCGACTGTAAAAAATCAGTTATTTTTATGTGATGAACCTTTATGATATTTGGTTAGGGCGTACCCTTCGCAGCGTAGCGTTACATCAAACCCTGTGTGTAGCGAAAAATGGGTTGGGTCTTTGCCACAAGGCAAGGTGCTACATTGATCTTGGGATGTAGTGATAAGTGAACTAGGATCCATGCCGAAAGGCAAGGCGCCAGGTCTTCACCCGGATTTATTGACAAATAGGCAAGGGTCCCAACACGCAGATGGGTGAGCGTGGCGGGCATACACCGCCCAGGGGTTAAGGATGAAATTGGGAAGCTGGAACATAGAAATATTAACGGATAAACTGAGGGAGTTAGCAAATGTTTTTGCCAAAAGGAAAGTGAATATTATGTGCTTGCAAGAAACTAAGTGGGTTAGAGAAAAGGCCAAGGAAGTGGAGGGCATCGGTTTCAAGTTGTGGTATACAGGTACATCCATGAGTCGAAATGGGGTTGGAATTATGATCGATAAAAGTTTCAGAGATAAAGTCATGGACGTTAAAAGGATATGCGACAGGATTATGATGATTAAACTTGTAGTAGGGGATCTAATTTTAAATATCCTTAGTGCATATGCACCACAAGTTGGACTACAATGAAATTAAAAAAACCAATTTTGGGAAGACTTGAAGGAGGTTTTGAGAGGGATACACCGAAAGGAGAAGATTTTCTTAGGAGGAGATCTAAATGGTCATGTTGGAAAAAACAGTGAAGGTTTTGATAGAATTAATGGAGGTTTTGGCTATGGGATAAGAAATGAGACTGGAGAAGATGTCTTGAATGTTACACTAGCCTATGATTTAATGCTAGCGAACACTTTTTTTCCAAAAAAAGAAGTCTCATCTTATCACTTATCATAGTGGCCAAAATTGTAGTCAAATTGATTTCTTTATGGCTAGAAGGGATGATAAAAATTCTTGTATTGACTGTAAGGTCTACCTTGGAGAAGGTGTGGTGACACAACATAAGATGGTAGTTCTAAAGGTTCGGTTCAACAATGTTCTTAATTTGAGGAAGAAGACTCAAAATCCAAGGATAAGATGGTGAAACTAAAGGAGGATAAACAAATAGAGTTTAAGGAAAACATGTTGTGTGAAGGACCATGAGAGTATATTGGATAAGCTAATGAAATATGAAATAAGATGACTATGTGTGTCCAAAATGTGGGAAGAAGGGTACTAGGTGAAAGCAAATGAAACAAAGTTCTTACAAATGAAACATGGTGGTGGAATGGAGAGGTGCAAGAGGCTATTAAACAGAAGAATGAATGCTTTAGATCTTTGCATAAATGTCCCAATGATGAAAATTTACAAAAGTTTAGAGAAGCGGGAAAAATGCAAAGAAAGAAGTGCAGGAAGCTAGAGGCAAAGTTTTTGACGATTTGTATAGAAATATTGGGAGCAAGGGTGGTGAAAGAGGTATTTACAAACTTGTTAAAATAAGGGATAAGAAGAGTAAAGACCTCACCCAAGTTAGATGTATCAAGGATGAAAATAAAAAATTGTTGGTAAGAGATGAAGATGTAAGTGAAAGATGGATGAACTACTTTAACAAACTTTTTAATGGGGATGACGATAAAAGTGATTGGATTTGGAGAACGTTTCTGATTATCAGAATAGAAGATTTGTGCGCAGAATTAAGACACGTGAAGTTAAGGAGGCTTTAAAGAGGATGAAGAATAATAAAGCTTTGAGACCTGATGACGTCCCTATTAAAGTGTGGAGAGACTTGGGAGATGTGGCAATAAAATGGTTGACCTATCTTTTCAATAAGATTCTTCAAACATATAAGATGTATGATGCTTGGAGGAAAGGTATGCTTGTACCTATTTACAAAAACAATGGAGATATCAAGAATTGTTCTAACTATAGAGGCATCAAGCTCATGAGCCATACTATGAAGTTGTGGGAAATAGTTATTGAACATCGCCTAAGAAGGGAGACCAAGGTTTTCATAAATCAATTTGGATTTATGCCAGGAATGTGTACCATGGAAGCTATTTAATTTCTTGATGCAACAATTAATTGAAAGGTATCGGGAAAAGAAGAAAGACTTACATATGGTATTCATAGATCTTGAGAAAGCATACAATATGATCCCAAGAAAAGTCTTCTGGTGGACTCTTGAGAAGAAAAATGTAACATTAAAGTATGTTAATGCAATCAATGATATGTATGACGGAGTTACTACATGTGTGAAAGTTTGTAATGGAACATCAAGGTATTTTCCTATTATGGTAGGTGTTCATCAAGGTTCAACTCTTAGTACTTATCTTTTTGCCTTAATGATGAATGAACTAACGAAAGATATTCAAGAGAAAGTGTCATGGTATATACTTTTTACATATGATATATATTTATTAAATTTCGTAGTTGTCTTTTTAAATAAATCATTATTTTATTATTTTCTATTTTTTTATATTTTTCGTTGCTTCAACAATTAATTTTACCGAACACTTATAATTTAATAAATTAATTTTATAATTTTTACCATTCAATTTTCAAAAACCAAATAACTTTTCAGCCGAACATAACCTAATGAGGCATAGCTAGTAAACTAAATAGTGTGTATAAATTATTGTTGTAAAGTTTCTAACACTAAAATTCAAACCTACAAATAGAAAAAAAAAGATGAATTCTACGTGAAAGTAGTCTAGGTTTTATCTAGGCAAAAAAACCTAAATATTATTATTTTAATAATTAATTACGAATTTGCCTCGTTTCTGAAATTAATTACCAATCTGGAAGAGGTAACATGCCCAAAATGGGCGTGACCAAGGGGGCGCTTATGCCTATTTTGGGCGTGTTCCCCTTCCACCAGATGACAACACGTGTCACGCATACAGGAAACGGTGTGTATATAAACTTTGGAAGGTCATAACTTTTGACTGGAATGTCCGATTGAGACAAAATCGGTGGCAAAACGCTCGAAATTGAGAGGAGAAGGCTTGGGCCAACTATATTTTCCAAAAATGCTTCTAAGTGTCTCAAAATTAGGATTTAAGATTCAATCATCCAAAAATTTCCTTCTTGTCTACTTTTTTAATTATATAATTAGTTAATTTAATGCTATTTTTTATTTTTTTTCAATTACTTCTTTTAATTTCGAGCGTTTTGACATATCGTACATCTCAATCGAACATTTCTATCAAAAGTTATGACTGTCCGAAGTTTATACACATATTTAATGTTATTTTTTTTTTATGATTACAAAATAAATAAATTTCATTTTATTCTATCATTTTAATGTTATTCTTAAATTAGTATAAGTTATTTATAGTATAAGTTGTCATTATTATTTTTCCATCATATTTTTTTCTGAAAGGCATCATAGTTTAACTCACCTAAATTTATTTATTCAGCAAAAAAATGTATATTGAGTCTTCCATTCTATTAGTGTTAATGATTTATGGAATAATCAGATAAATAATAAATTCACATTAAAAAAATACATTGAATTAAATTTACATGTTAATTATAAAAATACAAATGTGTAGATTAAATAATTAACATGTTTAAAGAAACATACTTATTTTAAATAATAAAAAAATACTTACTATATGCACCAATTAAAATTATGAATAATTATTTTAATAATTGATTAAATTTATAACTTAATAATTTCATTAAATAAGGTGCAAATCTATCTCATGAAGATTTGCATTCATATTCTTGCTGGTAACGATTGTAATGCAAAGTTTTTTTAATTAATAAAATTATTCATATTTTATTTAAAATTAATAACAATTAATATATATATATATAGGTGAGAGAGAGTAAAACGAAGGAAAAAAAATTAAGACATTCTGCGTGTACATAAGATGGACACGAAATGTTATAACTAAGTCACCGTCCTTAATAATATATATATATATATATATATATATATATATATATATATATTTGGACCTAAAATAAGGATTTGGATAGTTTTACACTCTTACCTTTGGGCCAATCCTAGATGCTACTATTTTTATTATTGTTATTAAAATGTATTTTGGATGATATTATTTGGATGATATTAAATGAAAAATAATAATGACAACTTATACTATAAATAATATTTAAATAAAATGAAATTTATTTATTTTGTAATCATAAAAAAAAGAATAACATTAAATATGTGTATAAACTTCGAACAGTTATAACTTTTAATAGAAATGTCCGATTGAGATGTACGATATGTCAAAACACTCAAAATTTAGAGAAGTAATTGAAAAAATAAAAAATATCATTAAATTAACTACTTAAATAATTAAAAAAGTAGACAAAAAGGAAATTTTTGGATGATTGAATTTTAAATCCTAATTTTGAGACACTTAGAAGCATGTTTTGGAAAATATAGTTGACCAAATCCCGTTTGGGATTTTTCCAGGCCTTTTCCTCTCAATTTCGAGCGTTTTGCCACCAATTTTACCTCAATCGGACATTCCAGTCAAAAGTTATGACCTTCCGAAGTTTATATACATACCGCTTCCTGTATGCGTGACACATGTCGTCATCTGGTGGAAGGGGAACACGCCCATTTTGGACGTGTTACCTCTTCTAAATTGGTAATTAATTTTAGAAATTAGGCAAATTCGTAATTAATTATTAAAATAATAATATTTAGGTTTTTTTCCCGTTTTATCTCAGGTTTATTTATTTATTTGTTAATATATGTTTTGGAACATATGACATTGACTTTCAGTTTCAGTTTACACACTTACTTACGAAGTTAGAGAAAAAAGGAGGTAAATTCAATCCTACAATCTAAGAATAAGTCATTCAAATGACTACAAATTCATCAGGGAACAATGGCATCCAGCTGAGATAAATATTAGTGATTTTAATAATTATTTTCTTGTCTTAATTATTATTATTATGATTTATTCAACTATGATCCACTCAGTTATTATGATATATAAAAAAAATTAACATAATAAACTATCTTAATTCTCATGTAAAACTCTCGTGAAATTGAAACATAAACATTTTAGGGTAAGCATTAATAAAATTGATTTTAAATTAAATTAATTTTAAAGTAAAATGATGGTTTATGTTTAAATATATTTATTTTATCCTAAAAATAAATTGATTATAAAGTTCAATACGTATTTTTTATTTAACTTAAAAGCATCTTAAAGCATTAATTTCAACTCAAAATAAATTTTACTCCCAAAAGTAAATTCTTTCATCTTGTAAATATTTCCTTGAAATTATGTTACTTGACATTTCAATATAAATTTAAATGATTTAACTGCCAAAAAATATAATATAATAAAATAATAATAAAAATCACGTCAAATCATTACTTAAAGGATGAAAACATTGAAAAAAAAAGGTTTGGAAACCAAGGTTGGTATGAAAAATCTAAAGGATCAAAATCACAAGAATAAAAAATTTTGGTGATCAAAAATATAATTTATCCTAAAATAATTAATATTATACAATAAATTAATTTTTTTAATTTTAAATCATTAGAAAATACAAAAAAAAAAAACATCCCAATCCCACTGGTTCCCCACACGACCTCACCCCACTGGTCTAGTGGTCCTTTTACTTATCTCTACTGTTTTGTTTTTTGACAGCTATATATCTCTCTATTGTTTCGTAAACAACTTAACAAAATGATAACCACACAGCTACATGCATGAATTTTTTATATACCATCAAATGTAACGGTAAAGAAATCGTTAAATAGAGTTGTCTTAATTTGTGTCCCAATTCTGCAAAAGCATACATACACAATAATATGGGTAGTAGCAGATGGATTAATTGTTCTGCATGGTGGGGTTCAGCAGCTCCTTCAACAATGAGGCTCTTCTTGTTCATGGTGCCTCTCTTAGTGCTTGCGGCCTTTGCTTCTATAAAGGGTTCAACTGTTTATAACGGAAGAGATTTTACGGCAAAACGTTATGCCTCGTGGAGCTCTTTAATTCCTCCTTCAAATTCCTCTTTACAAACACTTCATCAATCTGTAAGTTCTAAATTTTAATCTATAAAGGGTAGTCGCTTTTCTTACTCTTTATCTGCTTTTGGTGAATGAATGGTGATTTTCTTTTAATTCTAAATTTTCGACCACTCACATGCGTTGTGATTTCCTGATTCTCCTCTGATGTCCCTCATATATATATATATATATATATATATATATATATATATATATATATATATCTTTTTTTGTGTAAACATTTAGCATATGCATTTTTTTACATAAACATCTCTCTCTTGTTATTTTTGTTGTACATACACTAATTCTTTTTTTTTTGGTCCAGCCCGAATTGAATACAGATACTAAAATAAAATAAATAAATATACAAAAACTAGAGAATTAGATTAAAATTGCAGATTTTTAAAATATGGAGACTAAAATTCTTAAAGCAACAGGAGTACAAAAATTGTAATTCAAGAAATGAAAGGGGATGAAAATTATAATTTAGACGAAAAAAATTCTATCCAGTTGTCATTTAAATTGATATCTTAGCATATTTGATGGTTTAATTAAAGTTGATGACTTGTGTTTTTTTAACAGAATGAAACTGAAGTTTTCAATGTCTCCAAACCCGGGTTCAATTAATTTAGCTCCTGCAAATGAATCTGATGAATCTCACCCAATACAGAAGCGAAAAAGAAAACTCAGTTTCTTAGATAGAACTGAAGCTGTCCTAGCACAAGCTCGAGCTGCAATCAGAGAAGCTGATAATTGGAATCAAACACAAGATTCAGATTATGTTCCAGTAGGTCCAATGTATTGGAATGCTAAGGAATTTCACAGGTACATATTGCACTGCCTTTTCTCTCTGAACTGTTTATTATATCCTGCTAACGTGTCTTCTTTCAAATTTTCTCCTGTTCTTCATTATGACGAATTACAAATACGCATTTTAATGTTATATATGAGTTCCAATCCATATTTGAGGATGGTAATTCTTTTAATACCACATGCATGAAAAATTATCATAGGGTCCTAGACCATTAGGTAATCATGATTTCGACCAATCTTCATTTAGCCAAGTTTTATTAACTTTTTCTCGTACATTAAAAAAACTATATCCCTCCTTTCAGTGATGTTTTGAATTGGAAGATTTTCTCAGTTGAGGTTGCAGTGACAGAAATTCCCAACTTGAAGGACATTTTGATGAGTATTTCTCCAAGGAAGTACATAAGAATGCAAAAAAGAGTGAGACAAGCGATATGATGTGTTTCATATGATACTTCATTCTGTGTGGCTTAGGAGACTTAATTTCAGAGTCCTTGACGATCAATGATTTGTAAGTGACAATAACTAATAAATTACTTCACCATATATATTCACTTTGGCAATAATGTAAACTCCATAGGCAAAGAAAAATATAACTATTTAAAGTCAGCTGTGATATTTTTTTTCATATCAATTTTCACATTTATCCTACATTTCTTTGTTTTTTTATCACGTCATTTGTGTATTATTTTTTTTTTCATTTTTTCTATCTCTCCGAAAGTGAATATGAAAATAAAATTCTTTAGTAATTAAATTAAGGAATTATATATATATGTATTGATTAATGTGATAAATCTAAAATAAAGGATCATGCATATGATTATAAAACACCAAATAATAATAAATTAGAGTTATCAAAGTTATGATTGTTTGTACCTTGTTGGACTATTACTGAATTGAAGAAAAGCTAGAAAAGACGAGGGAACATGATGTTAGAGTCTTCCTCTCTATTGTCTATTCAGAAATTGACAGCATTCAACGATGGGAGCATGATGGCTCATAGGGCTTAATCCTGGTATAAATAGGCTATAGAGGGGACCTAACAAAAACCTAATCAACCGTGTGTCTGATGGATCCACCCATCACAGAAGTTCTGTCAGACATTAATGCCTACACTGCTGTCCAACTAGGCCCAATAACAATATATGTCAAAAGTCCAACTCAATATGATCACAATAGGCTAGTCAAAATATTAAAATTGGAATATTTATTAATCTAATTAATTTAAAATACAAAACTAATTAATTAATATTGCTCACATAAAGAAAAATTTCTAACATTCTCCCACTTGAGCTATATTAATTAATTTAATATTATTTTGAAAATCATTTTATTTCAAAAACGACTCTATTGGGTTAATAACTGAAAATTCATCTTACGTGGTCACAATTTTGAAAAACAATATTTCAATTTCAACACCTCAAAACGATTCAATCCAACATAACCCCATCATAGGAACATGGCGATCAATATACCAAAAATATCATAGCATATGACCTTCCATACTCACATACAATGAGTATTACATCTTCATGAACCTGAGCCTAGTAGTGTATTAAGAATTATGCCAAAAAGTGATCAACAATGTAACACACTAATTCTTATCAGTACTCAATGTAATTTCTCAACAACATGAAATTACATTAGTGCAATTTTTAAACAACATGAAATTACATTTTTTTATGCAATTTCTCAACAAAATGAAATCACATCACCGCAATTTCTAAATAATATGAAATTGTCTTTTCAATCCAATTTCTTAACAATATGAAATTGAATTAACGCAATTTTCAAATGACATGAAATTGCTCAGGTTAAATAAACCAAGATGTCACAATACAACATGAGATCTCAAAATTTGTGACATCCAGATATCTTTAAGCTCACGACATGCTTAAAGATATTATTTCATACATATATTTCTCAATCGACAGGAGAAAAACAATAATGATGATCATCAATAAAATTCAAACAAAAGTCACAAAATAATTATCAGTTTGCATAGAAAAGTGACTCGAAAAGCAAACTGAATATAACTCCCACTGATCAAGGGAATCGAAAGAATCTAAAAAATTCAAAAGCAAGCCTCTATAACTCCCACTAATTAAGCTCACTACATGAACATAAAATACTCTTGTTTTACACACAAAAAAGTTATCGAAAAGTCTTTCCTATCAAAGATTTTTAGATGAAAGGCTATTGTTTCATTCAGTAAATCAAAATCTTATTGAAAAATAAAATGTCATCTACATAAAGTACTAAGAAATTGTATTTACTTCAACTTACTTTCATGTAGATGAATTAGTCAAATATATTTAAATTAATTTAAAGGAATTAACAAAAAATTCACTGCTAAGGCAAAGCGAATGCATTAAAATAAACTATAAGGTAAAAGACAACTTTTAACAAAGCAAGTCATTACAACGAGGCCAGCAAAATAGTACATCCCCCTTGGATAGAATGCACATGCCAAGGTTTAAACAAAGGACAAAGCCTCAGACAAATAAATCAATGAGCATACACTGGCTTCAGAAAACTATCCCCTTTGGACAGACAGATCACTTAGACCAATTCACCTCCAATAACTTTATTATAGACAAGTTTCCAATTAAAACACACAACAACCCCCTTTGGACAGGAAATTGTATGAAATAACCAGAAGCATTCTTCAAATTTACAAAGAAATTTCCATGACTAATAAATTTGGGTAACAAAATAATTTATATATCATAAACCCTCCTTTGGACAGGGGATATAATATACAAATATTTTCCATCACATGAAGATTTAAACAATAAGGAGAATTACATATAATTATAAAAATTCATCCCCTTTGGGCAGACAAACTTTTAAATTATACATATTTTTTCCATAATTCCCCATATAATTTAAAAAATAATTTATCCCCATGTAATTTATTTTTATATATTAAAAAAACCCCTTTGGACAGGTAATTAACATATAATAATTATTAAAATAACAATAACAGCTCATGAACCAAACATGCTCAAACAACATGAAACACTTTTCCAACATGTGTTTCTAGAAATTATTGCATTTGCTAAAGAAATTTTCACTTATTGTCAACCATAATTATTAAAATTGGGTATTAAAATAATGATTTTGCATTATATTGCATTAAATATGAATACACTAAAACAACACCATGAGATAGCAAAAAAGAAAATACTTTATGAAATCTAAAAGTGAAACGCAGCCATATATAAAATAACAAGGCACGAAAATCTAAACCAATATAATTTTATTATAAAATAAACGGGTTTAAATTTCAATAGCAGAAGACATGGTCCACATGTAATATATCAACTGTGCAAAAAACATGGCTTTGGACTTTTCAAGATAAGGACATGGTCTTTTCAAAGAAAAAATAAAAAATAAAAATAAAAATAAAATAAAAGAAAATAAATCAATCCAAGTAACTAACATAAGCTAACACGATAAGATCACGTCTTGGACTTGTACTTTTTTTATAAATAAAAAAACTGCATTGAAATGGGTGCAATGAATAACAACAAACATAGTTAAATAGTTGTTTTAATATTTATAAAAAAAAGGTAAACTTGTAACAATATCCGTAAAAGATGTAAATGATGAGAAAACAGTATTTTTTTATATATTTAAAAGATTCATGAAACAAAAATCATGGATATCAAGTAAAGATAGAACAGTGAATAATATCACAGTAGGTACAACAATGGTTATCAACCATATATATATATATATATATATATATATATATATATATATATATATATATATATATATATATATAATTAAAAGCAACCAAAGGTAAGGCATGATTTTCGAGATCAACAATACATATTCAGGTAATGTAAAGTAACATTTACATTAAGATTGTACTGAATCACTTAAATCAAAAGGTGTACAGAAACACTATGTAGATAACTCACGCTAAACTTATTAATAACAAAAGACAAAAATTGCGTATATAAAAATATGATGCACAGGTATACATCTTCAAATAATGTTTCAGTAAAAGTGAAGCAAAAGAATCGTTGGATCAATGAATTGGAGGCACGCAAGACGATACACACAATACATGAAAATTGAAAACTCTAGGATGACCTTTTAGCACAAAGGTCTTAAAGATTTTCAATTCGACCGAACAAATAAATTCATGTTTGATGGATTCTATAATCATATGAATATGGCTATGATACCAAATGATAAATTTAAAATAACGGATCATGCATATGATTATAAAACACCAAATAACAATAAATTAGAGTTATTAGAGTTATGATTGTGTGTACTTTGTTGGGCTATTACTGAATTGAAGAAAAGCTGGAGAAGATGAGGGAACAAGATGCTAGAGTCTTCCTCTCTATTGTTTATTCAGAAATTGACAGCCTTCAACGATGGGAGTATGATGGCTCACGGGGCTTAACCCCAACAGTGTGTCTGATGGATCCACTCATCACAAAAGCTCATTCAGACACTAATGCGTACACTACTGCCAAACTAAGTCCAACAGTAATAGATGCCAGAAGCCCAACTCAATATGATCACAATGGGCCAGTCAAAATATTAAAATTGAAATATTTATTAACCCAATTAATTTAAAATACAAAACTAATTAATTAATATTGTCCACATAAAGGAAAATTCCTAACATAATACACATATATTTCTTTTATCTGGTGATGTACATTAACAATGTATATATAAAATTAAAGACAAAAAATCCAACTTTTTATTTATTTCATTTTAGGGGTATTATAGAACTTTATTATTTTTTTTTTAAATAAATGTTTATGTCTCCTAGTCATCTCTCCTATCCCCATGTTTCCAAATCCATCCATCTTCTTGTTCAGAAACTTCAAATTTTAGTTGCAACGTTTTCACAAACACATTTTTTTCTTTTACACCCCCATGGACAATGTGGCCGACAGCCACTACCATTGATGCCGCTGGATTAAAATGAACAGGTTGAAATTTATATTAGAACGGAACAATTTATACATGATTAAACCAATTTTGATCACAACATTCTTTGCCGTTGAACTAGTTTCGAGACCGAGAACCATGGCCAATAAGATCAGAGAAAATACAGAAACCTATGATGAACCTTCTTTGAAAAATTATTATACTTGATTAACAAACTCATTTTGCTCATTGATCAATTAATTATTTCAGAAAACCATGTGGTAAAAAAAGACAAAGATATCAAAAGTAGTCAAGTTAAGCATTATCTTGGTCTTGTATGTGAGAAACAGAATAAGAGAACATAAGTGAAGTAGGAGAAAGGAAGAAGATCCATCACCGTGAATGCGATCAAGGAGAAAGACCAGAAAAAATGTTTAGAACATAACCAAATTGAGGTAAAACTGAAAATTGACAAAAAAAAAATTAAAAAATCACAAGAAAAACGAATATTTATTGGTTTGGTTTGGTTTTTTATTTTTCAAACTAAGTGTTTTGGTTTGATTATTTTATTTTTCAAACTGTTCAGTTTGATTTTATTTGTAATTTGGCACGTGAAAATTAAACCAAACTAAATCAAATCGATCTAATATTTTTTTATTTTTATAATTCCTTGAAATGGTGTGATATATAATTTCTAAATTATGTTTATTTTTAAAATGCAAATAATTGCATTTATTGTAATTGATGATGCTTTATTTTATACGAGATGCAACTTTTGTCAATGGATAATTTTGTGTATGTTGTTACTGTTGTAAATCTAGTATTGTTTTGTTGAAGATCTACTTTTTCATGTTTTAATGGTTTTAGATTATTGCGAAAATTAGTAATTAAGTTTCATGGTTGAAAACAAGAATTAAGAATGCTGATTTTTCTGTTTTTTATTTTTAAGTTTAATTGTTGGACCTTGTAAACAAATATAATGTATTGTTTTTACTTTTAAGTCAAATTATTATTATTTAAATATTATTCAACTTGATAAAAATTATTGTTTTATTTTAAGTTTAATTATTGAAACTTTTGTTATCCATTTATACTATTGATTATTGAACTAATTATTATTCAAGTTTTATCCAATTAATTAATTATTAAAAAAAATTTTAAACTACAAAAATCAAACCAAATAAAATCGCAAAGGATTGATTTGATTTGATTCAGATTTTATAACCAAATCATATGACACTTAACTTTCTTATTTGATTCAAACTAATTTTAAGCTTTCTTATTTGATTCAAACTAATTTTAAGCAAAAATTACACAACGAACACCTAGTCACAAACAATGAAGATTTTTATATTTTAAAAATAAAATAGACATTAAATTACTAAAAAAAACCCAAAAATGAATTAATTATAACAAATCAGAAAGTTGGGCCTTCTGTCCTAAATTTTTGGTGTACTTACTAATGCACACCAATTAAAAAAGAAATGTGTGAACATTAATAATTCCATATATACATACTCACGTGAATAGTGAAAACATAAATGAGTTTTGAGTTTAAATTTATTCTGAGTTACCTTGTCTCTTTACAAGAAACTTCATCCAAATCTTTTCATACAATTATGTACGTGAATTTATTCTCAGTTACCTTGCCTTGTTGATTTAAAAGGAAATGTTTTATCACATGAAAGAATAGGTCTTTTTTCTCTTTTTTTTTTCTTCTTCTATGAATACATGTCTTGGACAAATAATATATACTTTCGGTTTAGATGCTTGTGAAGTTTGAGGAAAAAGGAGGGAAATATCCTGCCCTACAATCTAAGAAATCTGAGGCATTCAAATGGCTTCAAATTGATCAGGGCACAATGGCATCGAGAAATAAGTGTTTCTGACCATTTCAAATCATTTTGATGTCTTAATTCATTCAATTATATATATTCATTTCTAAAAAATCTTACATATATATATATATATATATATATATATATATATATATATATATAACAAATTATCTCAATTCTCATGTAAGAGCATGTGAACTTAAAACATACAAATTTAATAATAAAAAATTGATTTTAAAATAAATTAATTTTAGTTAAAATTAATTTTGAGGTAAAGTAATTTATGTTTGAATTAATATTTTAATTCTAAAAGTAAGTTAACAATTAAATTCAATATAATTTTCCATGAATCATTATAATCGTGGGTTGAAGTTTATTTGGATTAATTAACTTTTGGACTAAAGAATCAATTAAAGCTATTTTTTATTTTTTAATGAATTTTTAATTTAATTTTGATGTAATAAATTCATATGAATTTTGATATGTTTTAAGTCATTTTTATGATTTTAAGATTTCCTAAGCAATTTAAATGATTAGTGGAAATTTAATGTAAGTGAGAATTTAATTTCTAGTGAAATATTTAAAGGGAAGCCTAACCTATAAATAAAGAGGACTTTGTAATATAGAGACAAGTTGAATTGGAATGAAATGAATTTTCTTTTTGTTTTTGAAAATTTTCCTTTATTTTTTTATCGCTAAAATTTATTCATATATATATATATATATATATATATATATATATGATTTATCACTCAGCTATTTTTTTTATTGTATCATCAATATGCGTGCTTTCCTAAAACAAAACTAAAAGTCACTTCTCTAAGGTTGAATTCTTCATGAGATCGTTTTCGTTTTCGTGTTTGTATCATATTGATCAAACTCATAGTTAGACATAATAAACAAATCCGTACTTGTGGGTATCATCATGTCTCAACTTTGAAGAATAATCCTTGTTTTAGCCAAACATGGATATAGAAATATGAATAATACCCAACTTTTTATAATAGGGATGCACATGGGTATGAGTATGTATTTATCCGTCCCGTACACGTTCCCTATCTCTGACACATAATTATTAAAATATCCATATTTTATTTAATTTTATTTATTTTTGTCCATTTTTTTAAAATTAACTTTAAACTTGTTTCTTGAATAAAAAATATATTTAGTTTTGTTCAATATATCCTTGATTTCTTTGTGTATTTTTTGTAAAAAAATATTTTTTAATTATAAGGTGGATACGAGCATGTGACGAGGATGGATACCAGTACGAATATTTTAAGAAAACGGGATGAAGACTGAGAATCACATATGTATTTCCGCCTGGTTGCCATGTCTACATGGAACTATGGCTTTGAACAAAAAACATAAAAGATCAATCCAAATTCAGAGAGGGTTCAGCACACATAATCGAACACAAAACATACCGTTGGTTATGGGTGTGGACGCGCGGGAGGGTTCAACATAGATAATCCAACACAAATATCACTCTTTTTTTATTTAATGAAAATGAATATATTTATTGAGTTACTAATGATACAATTGGTTAATAAAAGTATTCTTTAAATTATGAGTAATGTGATTATATATAATCATCACTTCAATTATTAATATGTACTATCATTGTCGATATTTTTTTAATTAAAATTTGAATTTATGATAATATTAATTAAAAAATGAATTTACTTATTATTTTATTGATCATGATGAATTAAATATTTATTCTTTATACTTGCTTATCTTTATGATCAAATTATCTAATTCATCATAATTAAATAATATTAATTTAATTGATATCAATAAATAGATCTATATTTACATTTTTTAAAAATATATTCTCATTTGTCATCAATATTTCTTTTTTTCATTCTCTTCTACTTGTTTGTCATTATAATTTTTTTTGAATCAATATATCCTTTCTTTTAACTAGAAGTATTTAAATTTAAAAATAATTAATATAAAAAATATTATAAATTGAATCTTATATAAAAAATAAGTACGACTCTCAATTTGAGGTTTATAAATAGGATCAGGATTTGACGGAAGTACTGTATACAAGAACAAAGGTACTATATTAAATTAAATAAAAAGGAAAGGTTTAGGATAATTAGTGTCATTATTGTATTGGTTAATAAAAATTTTAAAAAATATATTTATTATATAAATTATAAAAGAGTGTAAAAAAATATAAATAATACAATATTTTATCTTCTAATAAAAATATTTTTACTTTTAATTGTGATAATCAATACCTTTGAAACACCTGTTAACATAATTGAAAAAAAGAAAAATTGACCACTGCATGCAAATCTGAAGCGAGGCACAAACACTCAATACTGTATGAAAGTAATAATAGCACAATAACTTCTTAGTTCTCTTTCAGGTCCACTCAAAGCATGCTTCTTAAATCTTCACTTCAGTTTTAAATTGACACGTCAAGAAAAGAATACATGCAGCAACAACACGTGGGAACAAAGGGCAAAAGAAAAAGCAAAAATATATAGCAAAAATCCAATGGCAAGCCTCAATCCAAAAAGTTTTTCTTTTCTTTTATTTTTATTTTTACATTCATATCCATGTGCCGCAGCCCCTAGGAAGCAACTCTAATTGGAACACGACGAAGGAATGGACATCAAAATTCCAATTCGTAATATGCATGAAAAACAAAAACTTAAATCCAAGAAGTTACATGGCAAGTGCAAGGTGCACTACTCGTATATTTTAAGAACGTAGAGTTGGAGTTGGAATGCTTGGCACAGATTGTGTAAAACATAAATTGTATATATATACAAAAAAAGAAAAACTAAAAATCATGTGCCAAGAAAATACACTTTTAATTCAAAATAATATTCAATGGGTTTATTTTTTATATACTATTAGTATAAAAATTTCATATTATCAAATAATTAAAACTATTTTAACATATTTTAATATAATTTAATAATTTAAAATTAATAAAAAGAGCTTTAATATAAAAAAGTTCGAATTCTCACTTTTCATGTCATGTGTTTTTTCTTTATTGAAATTAACTTTTACTATTCTCTTTTCTTTATTGAATGCGTTAGTTTAAGTTATTGAATCAAAACAAAATCAAAAGTTAATTTTGGAATAAAAATTTATAAATGGATAAAAGATTAATAAATATATACACTATATTAATATTTCAAAGTTAAATCAGTTTTTATATTTAATATATAATAACCCCACCACCCCACCAGACAGTTTTGGATCCCATGTTTCCTTACCCCTCTCAAATTCTCTCTCTACTGTTTTGATAACAAAAAGAGACAAAACCAAACAGCTACATGCATGAATTTCTGCTGCTATCAAATGTAACTGTAGTTAAAGAAACTCACCAGCCAGCTGTGCCAGGAGTAGTACATGAAAAATGTGATGCTTTGTTAAATAGAGTTTTGAGTTGTCCCAATTAATTCTTCACAAATTCACAATATGGGTTGTAGAAGCAGATGGAATTGCTGTGCTTGGTGGGGTTCAGAAGCATTTTCAACACTGAAGCTCTTGTTGTTCTTGGTGCCTCTCATTGTGGTTGCTGGCTTTGCTTCTGTAAAGGGTCCAAGCCTTTGCAGATGGGGTTTCATTGCAGATTGTTCTGTCTCATTTACTCCTCTTCTTTCTTCAAATTCCTCTTCACAAACACTTCATCAATCTGTAAGACCTCACTTCTTTCACTCTTTCTTAATTTCTCTGCTTTGGTAATGGTGATCGATTTTCTTTCAATTCTAATTTTACTGTTTAATTTATATTTTCTTAGCAAAATCTTTAATCTACGTAGAAACATCCCTTAGAGAATTAACTAAGAGTCCAATGATTATATACTGTCAGTATAAATAATTATTATAAAGTAAAAAGTTTATTATATATATATATATATGATAATTTATAATTAAATAAAATTGCTTTACACAGAAAGTATATAACTTATTTTTTTCGTTAATTAATGCAAGATTAGATGAAGTTATTATATTTAAAAAATAAACAAATGTAATTAATGCCACCCGTTTTTATTTAATTATCTTTCACTTAGTATTTTTTCCAATGAATAATAATAATGGTTTTGAATTAACTTATTTAAAAACAGAAAAGATAATATATATTAATCGTGTAAAATAATTATAGATTATTGTCTAATCACACATTATCATGTATAATATTATGTTTATTGATTTTTATTATAGTTGACTTAAAATCATACCAATAATAATTGGTAATTAGATGATAATTATTTTACACCATTTGCATATTTCCGTTACACTGTTAAAAAAAGGAAAAATCATTTTTCATTAGGTTCTTGAAATAGATTTTGTCAGAGATTATTTCTCAAAAACACGAAACATGCACAATTCTTCTTACTTTGAGAAGAGTAATGATGGTCATGGGTGACTAGAGCTAACTCTATACCTGCTATCCAAAATAAGAGTTTAGTCTTTAGCCTTTACAAGCTAACGAAACTCGAATTTTTGTACTCACAAATGCTTTTCTTCCCAATTCTACGCTAATACGCTTCCCCCTTTTCTCCTCTTATGTCCGTCATGCTTTTTCCTTTTCTTTTTCTTTTTTTGTTTCTTTTATGGGTAAACATTTGGCAAGCATTTTTTATACAAATTTTTTGCTGTTATAATTATAGCGATGTATGTTTTTGGTATTATTTCTTTTATGGCAGAAGTATTGTCATTAACTATTACAGCATCTTCTTGCAACAAAAACCCAATGAACTTATATGTTGCTAGTTCAAGTAGAACTGAGTCTCTTTAAAGAAAATTTTATGTTTGAACTTTATAGATGGAAATAAAGTTAAAAAGAAAGATTTCATTAAAAATCTCAATTAATTTTTAAAAAAAATAGTCAAAAGCTTTCTCTAGACCAATTTTAAAAAACAAAAAATTATGAATTTTCGTATTATTGCTTTACTTTGCCATGGAACTGCCAATTCGTTCTTTGTCAATGAAAGGATTTGAACCAACGCAAAGTTGTTTTTTAAAATTGGATGTTACTTTTTAGTCGTTGCTTAATTTATGTAGCAATCATAGGAACAACTTAATTGCGAATTTCAGGCATAAAGTTCTGAATTATTCTTTAATTTCTTTTCCCTCTTTCCCTTTCGTAAGTTTGTAAATTACGCAGCTTGTCTTGTAGTGTAACTTTTGAAGAATTTCCCTAGCTATTTCTTTTGTGAAAATGCTAAATGTTTTCTTTTATTTTATTTGTGGAGAAAACCCTGCTTCTCTGCTTGTACTTTCGATCTAGATCCCGTATTTGGGTTGAGTAATTTTATATTTTTTTAAAACCTTTCTAAAATATTTTATAGAAAAAGTATTAATTAAAACAAATAACTATTTTTTATGTTTTAGAACGTAAAAAAGATTGAATATTTTATATTTAGTAAGATAATTGATAGAAAGATTTTGTAGGAAGATTTGTAATTAATATTCACTTGGGTTTTAAAATATAAACTGTCTTAAGAGTTAAGAATACTCTTCATCCCATAAAAATTGTCGTCTTAAATTTTTTATATAATTTTTAAAAATTAATAAATATATGAAAAGGAATAATAATTTTACAAAATTAATATTATCACCATTAATTCATTTATAATTTCAGTTGCACATTTCATTAATATTATAAAGAATATACGAGAAAAAAATTAATAAAATTAATTTTGTTATAATGACAATTAGTTTGAAACTTATTTTTTAGGGTCTTATACTAACTAGTGTCCAAAGAAACATTAGTTAAGAAAATAAAAGTGAAAAGATTTTATTGAAAATCATGTGGGAGTTCATTTTAAAATAACAGGAAGTTCATTTTTCTATATTCCAATAATTTTTTTTTTCTTTTTACTTGCTTAATGAGTGTCCTTAAAGCACCCGTAACATTTGCTTATTTTTTGTTAGTCTAAATTGAAACTTTTGATTTCTTAATTTTTCAAATTCATGATTTTGATTTCCATGATTTTTAATTGAAACATTTGATCCCTTGATTTTAAAAATTAACAATTTTGGTTCATGTGTTAGATTATTAACTAATAATCGTGAATAGTAAAATTATTAAGTTAATTATATGAACCAAAATTATCAACTTATAAAATTAAAAAAATTAAATGTTACAATTTAAAATCAGGACTAAATTTTAGAAAATTAATGTGACCCACAAAATTAGAATTTACTTTTTTATTTTTACACGATAATTATAATGGAATAAAGAGAGGAGGATGAGATACATTAAATGTCTTGAAAATCATGATTGCACATTTTTAATGTGTTTTAGTTGTATTTATAAATGTTTGGAAAAAAATTTGATCTTTCCAAATCAGTTGTATATTATGTGAATCAATTTTAGTGGAAGTAATTATCTTGTTTGTGGTGTAATATTAATTAGGGTGTCAATACACCAAAAGAATTAATTAGAGTGTCAGGCTTATTATTTTAAAAAAAAATTGTTAAAAGCATTTGTTTTGTGGATTATTTCTTGATTCTCATAAATATTATTCGTGAGAATATACTATGAGAATGTTATACGTAGGTATTTTTAGATAAATGTGTTTTGGTTAACGGGTTGGAATCATTTGATAATCCCAGGAATAATTAAAGATGTGTTTGATGCAAAAAAATTTCAGGAATATGTATATTGTAATTAATAAAATATCAGTATTGTGTTAAAATTATTATTATTTCTTGCACTGAGAATCACCATTAAAAAAAAAAAAATACAACTGCATGTACGATTCAAGGGTGACACCGAGAATTAAAAGAAGCAAATTTCATATAATAAAACTGTAAAAAAATATTGATTGATTTTAAGGCAAAATATCGGGTAAATTGAAATAACAGAAATTGTTTGCATGAATATATGTTTGCACACTAGCTATTTGTTCATAGTAATTGCTGTTGTGTATTGATTTACCAACATGGGACAATTAATCTGGTATGAGTACAATATTTAAGTTAATTAGAGTGTAGTGAGTGTAATGGGTAGTTGGGAATTGGGAGAATATATATAAACTTTTACTCTTCAGGATGGATTCCAGTCGTATGGAAATAAATTTTCTCAACCCCCTCCTCTGGAATATATAAATAATGATTGAAGGTGAGATTATGACTTTTCTAGGAATAAATAATATATTCAGTAATAATTATTGTATTACCTTGAATGTGAAAGTAACCTTGTCCCTTAATCAGCATGTTGTGTGGCATGATAAATAATTTTGTCATTTAAGCATGTGTCATGAATTTTATTCATGGCCTGTGTAAAAACATATATTGAGAGAAATCAATCCCTTAATATATATTTCCATTATTTGTTCTTCCTAAGCTTTGTGATTAAGTGACTTGAATGATCATTTTTTATTGGTTTTGGAGCAAGAATGAGGAATTAGATAATTCTATATATCAAATTGTCATTTAAATTGAAATCTAAGCATATTTGACAGTTTAACAAAAGTTAATGACTTGTATTTTTTTTAATAGAACGAAACTGAAGTTTTCAATGTCTCCAAACCCGAGTTCAATTTAGCTCCTATGAATAAACCTGATGAATCTCACCCAAGACTGAAGCAGAAAAGAAAGTCCAGTTTCTTAGATAGAACCGAATTTGTTCTAGCACAAGCTCGAGCTGCAATCAGAGAAGCCAGAAACGGGAATCAAACACTAGATTCAGATTATGTTCCAATAGGTCCAATGTATTGGAATGCTAAGGCATTTCACAGGTATATAATGCACTATGCCATACTGCTCTTCACAATGACCAATTACAAATTTGCATAGTAATAGTTTACAAAATCCCAATCAATATTGGAGAATGGTCAAATGTGCACAACAATTCTTTCAATACCACAAGCACAATAAGTGAACAATGTGACATGCATTATTTTTTTAGCTATATTAATTTACTGCTCATAACAAATCACTCCTTGAAAAATTGCTGACAGGAGCTACTTAGAAATGGAGAAACAGTTCAAAGTATTTGTGTACGAAGAAGGGGAGACTCCAGTTTTCCACAATGGACCATGCAAAAGCATATACTCCATGGAGGGTAACTTCATACATGCTATCGAAATGAATGGCCATTTTCGAACTAAAGATCCCAAGAAAGCATATGTGTTTTTCCTTCCTTTTAGTGTAGTAATGATGGTTCGATTTGTGTATGAAGGAGACTCTCGTGACTTTGGCCCCATTAAAAAAAACAGTCATAGACTATGTCAATCTCATTGCTACAAGATACCCTTATTGGAATAGAAGCCTTGGAGCAGATCACTTCATGCTTGCATGCCATGACTGGGTAAACATACCTCAGCACCACTAATCCATTATTATCCCTACATTGTTTATTTAGAATGGATAAATAAATTATATTTTAATACCAACAAGTTATTAGATCAAGTAGTCCTAAATTTGGTCAAAGATTTTGAATTTTAGTTTTATTTATGAAAAAAACGTGATTTGGAAAAAAAGAAATTCATTAAAAGTAATTAGTTAATAAGTTAAATATTTTATATCGAAGATTAATCATCAATAAAATTAGTAAATATTTTATACCAATAACATGATTAGAAAAATTATAATTTAATATGCATGTAGTATTCATGTAAAAGTTTTTATATTATTAATTAATAAAAAATTAATATAACTTTTAAAATAATTATTATAAAAAAAAAAAACAATAAACTTACTGTAATTAATAGTTTGTGATTGGACACGATTGCATGTATTATTTATTTAATAATTTGAGTTATGAGAAGTTTACTAATTAATTTTTTATTGCTTTTTTTATATTATGTTTAGGGACCAGAAGCATCATTCTCCTTACCTTACCTGCACAAGAACTCTATTCGTGTACTTTGCAATGCCAACACCTCTGAAGGATTCAAGCCTGCAAAGGATGTTTCATTTCCTGAAATCAATCTCCAAACTGGTTCAATAAATGGTTTCGTTGGTGGGCCATCTGCATCTAAACGTTCAATTTTGGCTTTCTTTGCTGGGGGAGTTCATGGCCCCATCAGGCCAATTCTTCTTGAGCATTGGGAAAACAACGATGAAAATATTCAAGTTCACAAGTACCTCCCAAAGGGTGTTTCTTACTATGGCATGTTGAGGAAGAGCAAGTTTTGCCTCTGCCCTAGTGGGTATGAGGTCGCTAGCCCTAGAGTGGTGGAAGCAATTTACACAGGGTGTGTTCCTGTGCTCATTTCGGAGCACTATGTTCCTCCTTTTAGTGACGTTTTGAATTGGAAGTCGTTCTCAGTTGAGCTTTCAGTGAAAGACATACCCAACTTGAAGGAAATTTTGATGAGTATTTCCCCAAGGCAGTATATAAGAATGCAGAGAAGAGTAGGACAAATTCGAAGACACTTTGAGGTTCATTCTCCACCCAAGCGATTCGATGTGTTTCACATGATCCTTCATTCTGTATGGCTTAGGAGACTCAACTTTAGAGTCCATGATGATCAATGACTCTTAAGCTGTGACTTATGGCTTCGTGTTTAATAAATTACTTTACATTTGACAATGACAATGATGTACTTCTTCCATTTCCATCCCAGTTTAAGATTTTTTTTTTTACACAAAACAATAAAATAAATATTCCATGAGAATTCGTATTTAGTAGGGGATAATTTAACTAGAATACTCCTATTTTCTCTCTTAATTTCAATAAATATATTTTTAAGTTTTTTAAGATAATATTATTCAATGTATGTTAAATTAAAATAAATGTTTGAACATCTTATGGAAAATGAAAATATCAATTAATTTAAATGTTTTTCAAAAATTAAAATTACAGTCATTTTAGAATATAAAAGAGTAATATGGGAGTTATGTTAAATATACGTCAGAAAAATAAAACATGAAAATTTGTTAACCAACGAAACTTACAATAAGTTCAACAGTTATATTTTTTATCTCAATTTTTACAATTTTTTACATTTCTTTATTTGCTTTATTTTTTTTTAAATATCGCTTTTAGTTTATTATATATTAGTATTTTTTTACTTTACTACATTAAATTTTAAAAATTTGATTTGATTTTTTATTTTGTTAATTCTCTTTCATAAGAGTACTAATTCTTAGAAAAGAAAAAAAAAAGTTCGATGGAATTGAAGCTCATGACATTTTACGTTAAAAACATTAGTGATCCATTAATATTTTAAATTTTAAAATAAATAATTATTTTACTTATATTGAATAGTTGGTGAAAAATTAAAAAAAGATGCACGTTTAAACAAGGTTGGAATCGTTTTGATTTTTAATATCACCACTCCACTTGAATGCACATTTGGACAAGGATGGAATCGTTTGACTTCGATTTGGTTACTCCTTCCCCCAACACACTGCCACGATTTTGAGTTAACAATGTAGCATCTTCATATCATCATGTCAGCCTTCTAGGGAAGGTAAGGGACCGAGTAACCGACCTCTCCCCTAATAACACCGATTTCCAAATACCTCAATCCTAAGGTCACACACATTCATACAAATCCTTTTCCTTTTACATTATATTTCATTATCAGATGCTTTTAATCGTTAAGACACATGTCACCACCAAAAGAGCATCTCATAAGAACGTGTCACACCTCCCAAGCACACACGCCAAATGTCCCTCCACCTGGTTCCGCTTTCTGTGAAGCACACGTGTCTCTCACAAAACAACCCTCACCTATATATAAATTATCAAACCATCCTTCCATTCCTCCACATCTCAATATCTACACAAAAGTGTTCCACTTGAGTGAAAAGTAGTGTGTTGTAAGAGCTAAACAAATTTTCAATGGCCTCGAACCAAGAGGAGCGAGCTGAGGCAGCTGCGAAAGTTGCTGCCAAAGAACTCGAACAAGTCAACAGAGAAAGAAGAGACCGTGATTTCGGTGTTGTTGCAGAACAACAACAACAACATCATCAGCAAGATCAACAAAAGCGTGGTGTAATCGGGTCCATGTTTAAGGCGGTGCAAGATACCTACGAGAACGCCAAGGAAGCTGTCGTTGGCAAGAAAGAACATACGAATAACGCGTACAGTACTACAGAGGTTATTCACGATGTTAACATTCAGCCCGATGACGTGGCAGCAACAGGGGAAGTGAGGGACATATCAGCCACAAAGACTCCTGGTATCTACGATTCTGCCACGGACAACAACAACAACAAAACCGGTTCCAAGGTCGGAGAGTACGCAGATTACGCTTCTCAGAAGGCCAAGGAAACAAAAGATGCAACGAAGGAAAAAGCTGGAGAGTACACAGATTATGCTTCGCAGAAAGCGAAGGAAGCGAAGAAGACGACGATGGAGAAGGGTGGAGAATACAGGGATTACACTGCGGAGAAAGCTAAGGAAGGAAAAGATGCTACTGTGAATAAAATGGGAGAGTACAAGGACTATGCTGCTGAGAAGGCGAAAGAGGGGAAAGATGCTGCTGTGAATAAGATGGGAGAGTACAAGGACTATGCTGCTGAGAAGGCGAAAGAGGGGAAAGATGCTACTGTGAATAAGATGGGAGAGTACAAGGACTACACTGCGGAGAAGGCAAAAGAGGGGAAAGATACGACGTTGGGGAAGCTTGGGGAGCTGAAGGACACTGCTTCGGATGCGGCGAAGAGGGCCGTAGGTTACTTGAGCAGCAAGAAAGAGGAAACCAAAGAGATGGCTTCGGAGACCGCCGAGGCGACAGCGAATAAGGCGGCGGAGATGAAGGAGGCAACAAAGAACAAGACTGCGGAGACCACGGAGGCGGCGAAGAACAAGGCGGGGGAGATCAAGGAAAGAGCTGCGGAGACGGCGGAGGCCACGAAGAACAAGACCGCGGAGACCGCGGAAGCCGCGAAGAATAAGGCTGTGGAGATGAAGGATGCAGCGAAGGACAGGACCGCTGAGACAACGGATGCGGCGAAGCAGAAAACTGCACAGGCAAAGGAGAACACCAAGGTCATCTCACCTTTACATCTTTTAAAGGAATATTATTTGTTTATTTTTCCTTCGAGATTAGTTGAAATTACTTTTAATCTCTTTAAAATGGTGCATGTATCTGTGAAATGTAGTGGATTTCATCCTCATCCTACTTAAACTAAGTGACGAAATTCACTGCATTAATTTCTTAGATACAAGACTAAAGTTATCATTTTTAACATGCATATATCTGAAATGTGCTGATGTAAGTACATTTTGTCCATGAATCTCAGCACATATATCTGAAAATGTGTTAGATAATTAAGTAGATTAAATGGTGTGAAGTGTGGCAGAATAGTAGATTTTAATCTTGAATCTTTGAATGCTACTAATGAAATAGGTTGAGGATGAAAATCACTTTTTCTCACCATATTTAAATATATGAGATGAGGACTAAAATCACTATGAGATAACAATCTAGGTCGTTACTTATCTGCAGTGCCAGATCCACGTATGAATGAGGAATGAGGAATGAGAGTGTACTTGCATCTCTTTACTTTCAAAAATTGCATATAAATATTTTTATATCTGAATGTGTATGTTTTGTTTGTCTAATTTTATGTATTTGAACTTTCAGTCCTTAATTTTTTAATTTTTTATTTCCAGCTTTCACGGCAATAATTAAAATTGTCCCTGAATGCGTCACTCCTACGATCCGTCACTGATTATAGTGCGTACATTAATGTGTGTATATATATACTAATAATTGTTGATGTTTGAGAAAATTGACTAGGTTTTGTGGATGTGATGTGATGCAGGAAAATGTGAGTGGTGCAGGTGAAGCTGCAAGGAGGAATATGGAAGAGCTAAGGCTTCAAGGTAAAGAAGGGTATGGGGACCGTGGAGACAAGGTGGTGGTGAAAGTGGAAAAGAGTCGACCAGGGGCAATTGCGGAAACGCTGAAAGGCGCGGACCAGATTGCGGGACAGACCTTCAACGATGTCGGACGCTTCGATGAAGAGGGTGTCGTCAATGTGGAGCGCCGCAAGAAATAAGTAAAACGTGATCTATGATACAACAATATAGACGCATGCAGTTTATATAGTATATATTGTCATGATATATATTTTACTTTTTGGTTTGCTTTTTTTACATTCTCTTCAAAAAAAAAAAAAAAAAGTGTAGTCCTTGGGAACCATTTCAACAATAAACATTTTGCGCGTTCTTGTACACGTTGTGATGAGAAGAGATATCTTATGGGCACTATCATCTAAAACTTCTTTAATTTTCATCCATCATAGAATTTGGGTTGTTGGACTGAACTGAATGATCCTTCTTTTTTTTTTTTCTAACACAAACATAAAACACCAAAGTTAATTATTAAAATTACACTAAAATACATGAAAATATATGTGTAAAATTATGATTTTAATATTTTAAAATTTTATTATAATTTTAATTAACAAATATAAAGGTTTAATTTTACACATAAATAATATGAAAGAGAAATGAAATTAAAGATAACATCTTAAATATGATAATCATAACACTAATAATAGTTTAGAATTAGACAATTCTCTAATTGGATATTCAAGATGGAGTTATTTACTCATTTTTATTTGGGTCCAATTAGACAAATCTTACTTAAATTAATTAAAACAAGTAATATATTAGCAGTACACAATTATTTCTTAAATCGAAAATAGTCATATCAAGTCTTCCTTGATATCTTTCTTTAAAGAGACTCCAAGCTTGTATGGATTTTACTACTTATTAAACGTGTAATACTTGGTCTGTAGGACATAGTTTCTTAAATTGATGAAGAGCATTTTCCATATACGTACTAATTTCTTAAATTGATGAAGAGCATTTTCCATATACGTACTAATTAATTAGTCAATGCCTAGAGTACTTAAGGAGTGTCTAAATTACTAGCACTCCTTTAGATTTTTCTTGGAGACTCCAAGCTTCCCTTCTCTCATAACCCCGAATCTAGTTAAAATGTCAGCAAACTAATTTTCTGTACTGTAGTTCATAAGGCTTCCTTCATTCTATCATGCTTTCTTCTGACATATGTTTGATTTTGTCATTGATATGGCTGATTCGTTATCAACTAAATTATACAGTATCTTCAACTTGTTTTTCCCCTAGATTTTCCAAGATTTATTTAAAGCCAAATTGCCTAGTTTGCTGTTGGTGGTTAAACTATAACTTTTAACAGCGGATCGAGCTATAATCTTACTTATTTGACTTTCATAAAAAAAAACATTGCTGTCACTCTCTTACTCATATATTATGTATCTGATAAAAATAGCACTAATAAGATCCTAAACCCTCATTCCTCCCAACACAATTGTCCACTTTGTTACCAAGATCTAAAAAAATACAATGATTTATTATTTTTATTTTGTATAAATCTGGGAGGATTAACATGTGGAATCTATTATTGAATCATGTAACATTCATGCAATTAAGAAGGAGAAATTTATGGGAATAAAACAAAAGGGCCATTGTTATATAATAATTGTCAAAAATATTTAACTGACACATGTGAATTTAGGTAATTATTTCATCTTTTCTCTTATTTAGGACTTTACTTATGTCTTTTTGATGTAAATTGTTAATTTGTAGTTTGTTTTCTTTAACTTGTTATTTTGTTAGAATGCGTATGTTTATTGATGGACTATTTTGTAGGATATTGAATTGTATTTTTTGGAGTAAGGTTTAATGAAAATTTCAGCTCAACTATGCTTAAGTTGGGATTGGAGGGCTCAAATCGAAATTTCTTTTTGGAGAAGATGAAAAATAAAGTTGCAGAGAAAAAATTAACTTCAGCAAAACAGCTTTTGACTTAAGTTAAATTTGGACAGAGGTGCAGAACTATATAGCTACATTATTTGTTTAAGCTCAAAGTTTTTGGCTTGAACAGACATTCACTTAAGTGTAGTCTTTTGGATTTGTATAAATAGATTCTCTCTTTGTAGTTTTTTGGATTCGTATAAATAAATTCTCTCTTTATTTTGGGGGGACGCTTTCTCATTGTGTAAAATACCTCTTTTACTAAAGTTCTTCTTCTATCTTTCTTGTTTTTGGATACTATGCATGGAGATGGGTAGCTAAACCCTTCATTGTTGGGGTTAGATTATATCTAAACCTTATGCTCTCATGTATGCCTTTCGATATAGTGTGATATATTCATCTTGTTCTTCAATGTTAGCTTTTTACTTCTATGTTTCATGCTTGTTATGGATTGATCACACATAGTTTGATTCTTGGATGAGATTGCTATTGAAAAATATTTTCTTTATCTTGAACTGTAGTAAAATATCCATTAAACCTCGGAGCTAGGAATATGATGATGGATAATGGTTATCTTTGAGTCATTGAACTTAAACAAGTTTCTTTGTTAAATGTGCAAGGGATTGACATTTAATGGAGAAACTTAGGTCTTTGCACCTAAGGAATTAGGGATTAGAATATTGTTTTTGAATTGTGACCAATATTAATGTTGGATTACAAGTTGAATATCATGTTTTAATGTAAAGAGATTTTGGTTCGATGATATCTAACCCTGACAACCTTTGTCATCTGAAATCCATATTGTTTTATTGTGTGTTTATCGAAAATCCCAAAATATTGTAACTTGTAGCTTTGTTTTGCTTTAGTTTTATTGTTGAATGTTATGTTCAAATCATCAATGTTTATTTGTTAGTTTAGATAAAAACTTGTGATATTAGTTAAGTATTGTGCAAGTCTTCGTGGGAACAATAAATCTTATTTATTGAATACTACTTGACAACTTGGTATGCTTACCAACGATTCAACATTCTCCCTATTGACCCATAGCATTTTCATAAGACCCTTCGTATAGAAAAGGGACTCAATCTTTGTGAGTTACTACTTCCTATGAGGACATGTCTCATCAATTATTTTGGCAAAATATTTTTGAGGCTTTTCAGGAGACAAAGGGAGTATTAAATTCAAAGACTAGGAAAAATATTTGATGTTGGGTTAGATAGCCAATTCACTAATGGCATTTGAATTCTCCACCTTCTAACTTGTATCCCGTATCTTTCATTTTATTTGTATGGATAAAAATAGTCCTTTCATTAGGAATCTTCATTTCAAAATGATTATTCTAAAATATAAATTTTACCTCCTGGAATAGATTTCTGGAGCACTTATTCCTATTCCATAATAGCCAAAAGAATAATCATTCTAGAACACAGATTAAGTTCTAGCATAGGCTTTTTGGATAACATAACATATGTTTCCAAAATAGGTGTTTCAAAAAATGCTATCAACATTCTGCATTGTACGTTCCAAAACAAATATACATATTTTTGTAATAGGTATTTCGAAAGCTTTGTTTTACTATTATGGAACACCTATTCCAAATGAAAATTGTGTTCCTGAATGATCATTCTGTAACTAAAAATAAAAGCTTTTGGAATACCTGATCTAAATACGATTGTCACTATTCATCTTCTGGAAAGGATTGTTCCTAAAACAAAAGCTTAATAATAAAAAATGGGAGAAAATGCACCTGCACGTCAACCCAACCTCACCGAAGCTATGTAGCTGGAAGAAATCAATGGTGGAGTCGATGCAAATGGAGATGAAGAGGAAGACCTAACGATAGAGAAAACACATATGAAGTACAAGAACGGGTGGGACTCCCTCGTGGAGTAGCATGTTGAGGAAGTGGAAAGATATAATATGAAACGAATAGTTTGAGAATATTTAAAAATTGGGAGGTGTAGGATTCAAATGTCTTGCCCAGTGTTTTATTCGAGTTTCTACTTTATGACATCTCCCCATTATATTACAGTCATTGCCTTCTACACATCCCATGTTGTTTTCTGTAGTTTGTTTTTTTTTCTCGAATGTCCATTTTGGAATGTAAAATACATTTTTGAATGCACTCTCTTTTTGGCTCCCAAAATAACCATTTTGGAAAGCTAAGATACATTCCAAAAAGAGTGCAGGAAGCAAAATTGGAATACAGGTAGCAATAGCCTATATTACAGTACCCATTATTATTGGGCCTTTCCTCTTCCTAACTGGCCCAAATATTTTTCCTAGTCTTTAGGAGCTTTAAGTATGTTCTGTTCCAACCTTGGCCTTATTATTTATATTGAAATATAGGAACTGATTGGACATTAAAATACTTTTTATAGACACACAAGACCAAGAGTATAGAATTCCGGTGACCTCATAATATTAGCATACCAGTCACTCAAACAGACATAACCAGAAACACATGTATAATTTATTAAAAATATAAGTGATTTTTTTTTCTGAATAAATATGAGAAGTGAATACGCTTTTTAATACATATTTTACTATTAATTAAAATTTAGGCTTATGTGATTAGTCCCTCAAATATGAGTCATTTTTTTTAGTTCTCCAAATTTAAAGTTGCTTTTTTTATTTCCTCAAATCCGTAAAATATTTCTTTTGTCCTTCTGCAAAGTGAGTCAAACGGGAAATAAAATATTCACAATTTTTTACAATTTTATTGTCATAATTTGACTTTTTATTTTATATGTTAAAGTACGATTATTTGGTGGTTTAAAACTGTTAAAATTAGGTTAATAAAAAAGTTAAAATAATTTTTAAAGTGATTAATAAGTTTTTATTTTTTTATTTAAAGTGATTAATAAGTTTTTATTTTTTTACTGACTTAATTATGACAATTTTTAGTATATAAGAAGAAGTGTATTTTAAAATATAAAATAAAAAATCAAATTTTGACAATTAAATTTTGTCACAAATTATGAATTTTTTATTTTATGTTTACCTGTGTTATACATAAGGACTAAACAAAGTATTTTATATATTTTAAGAACTAAAAAAACAATTGTAAATTTGGATGATTAAAAAAAAAGACTCAACTTTAAATGATTTAAAATATATTTAAACCTAAAATTTGTAATAAACAAGATTCATTAAATTAGAATTGAAATCAATAAAATTTGGTGATTTGTAATAAATTTTATTCATAAAAAAGTTTATTGCTGTTTTTTCCCTACAAACACACGACAAAAAAGTGGTAAGGAATGTTGGTTCTTTTGCACCCAAAAAAAAAAAAGATAGCCTCTTTATTATATATTTTCTATTTCTGTTAGGCATCTTTAAGATGCATGAGTTTACAATAAGTCTTCTTACCCCTGGGGGCTGGGACCAACCTTTCCATTCACCGTTTGGATTCTTGCAACACATCAAAAATGTTAAATTGGAAAGGTTCTTCATTCACCTCATGTTGGTTGGTCATATCCATGTGTGGCTGCAGTACCGCTCCATTATTACACATCTATTATTGGACCACATGTGTTTGTACATATAAATCCTTACTTGCTCAGCAAGAGATTTGCCTTCATCTTACTAATATAAAAAAATATATCAAACTTGGCAGCTTGCATGAGGTACTAGTACAAGCAGTAGCCAATTTGATAAGCACAACATGGTAATTATAAACTCTAACAAAACTTTCAATTGCGGAATTAATGATACACCTGGATTCTGGAGATTAATTAATTTTCTGTGTCATGAGTATGAGTTAGATAGCAAATAACATATATATATTTATATTTATGTTGTTGAATTGGATTTGGATGGATTTAGAAAATATCCTTGTGGATTTTGATGTATATTTTTATGTAAAAACTATCGATTTGAATATATTTTGATACATAATTTGATTAAATTTTGAAACTACGGAATATAAGTTTGTTTTTATGAATTAGTATTAATGAATCATAATCTCTAATCACTTTTAATATTATTAGGTTAAATCTTTTTTTGCTATAGTTAATTAATTTTCTCTTAAAATCAAAAATCATAAAAATACTTCAAAATCTTTTTTTAATTATTTTGATTGTTTAGTTTAATAATTTTGATTATTTTTTAAATATAACTAGTTTGATATAATATCTAGATTTAGGTCCACAATACTTCTATCTAAGATACACTTATTCTTATGCAAGTACTATTTTTATGCATCACAATTTTTTAATATTATTATTCAATCACATCCTATCATATGTCATGAGTTAATTGCCTTTTAAAATATTTATTTTTATAATTTCTAATTGATTGTGTGTAAACTTTACTTATCATAACAATTCATAAAACCTAAATTTGAAGGAAAACAAAATTAATAGAGGGCACACTCACGAGTAGCACGGAATGTGGATGGCGGAGGAGGGGCAATTTCATTAGGATTTGAACTCCAAAGTCCAAAGTATTGAATCCAATGATAATTTCTTTGGCCATATTCTTATGTGCCAATGTGTAAAGGAGAGAAAATGACGCAACAGATTAAGACAATTAGAATGTATGAGAGAAAATTATCAAAAACACGAAGAAAAATATTTAAATGAAGAAAAAAAATTAAAGAGTTATTTTATAAAAAATATTTTATTCTCAAAAATAGAAAAAATCATTTAATAAAAATCAATTTTTAATATTTTAAAATTAAGTTTTAAAAGCTTGTTTCTAATTTTCTAAATATATATAAGAAAAAAACAATTTATCAACATGTTTGGTGACACTTATTTCCTTTTATAATTAGAGAAGAGTATTACTCATACTCATTAAACATATTTAGGTGGATTGAATAGTCTACTCGAAATCTAAAAAAATCTAACATATATAATTAAGATAAGAGGGAAGTTCTATTTTCTATCACAAAGATAAAGATATTTTCTAAAATTCAATATTATCCATTATTAGAGAAATTATAAAGATAAAATTATTTTTTTTTCTATTTACATTAACTTACAAAGATATTAAGGTCCTATCATCTAATTTTATCTCTATAAAAAAGTTATTAATCTTAAACTAATTTTTAATCCAACTTATATTCCGGTAATTGTTATACCTTAAATGTCAGAATATTTTAAGGTATATCCCACCATTATTAGTAGAGGAGCTCAGTAAATAATATCACTATAACTTTTTTTTTACCAAATTTGATAATAATATTTGGCGCTGATCGTGGGTCGGATAAAAAATTTTCCGGTCATGCAAATCAAGAGACTACGATTTCGTAATCATCCTACAAATTATTTGCTCACGCATTCGTGCCCCAACGAAACTATGAGGCTACTCGCCTCAGTTACGGCTCTATCTCTCCTTTTTTACGTTATTGCTTAATTCACCTTTACGGCATATTAAACTGTATTCAGTCATGATATATTCTTATCACGAAGAAATTTGAGTGAGAAATATGTGGATAATTCTTATCATTCATACAGTGTTATATAGATGAACGTTTTCACGATCAAAATGTTGACGAATCGATTATGTATATATGATAACTGTTGAAGTGTGGAATCCATGTACAAATATGTTGTATGTTGTTATGTTAAGCCATTATGTACGTGATCATGCTATCATCAAGCAATTAGTTTCCTGCTTATGCTATAATATTCTGCCACTGAATGATATATGATATTATCAAGATTCCTCGCTTACAAGCGAATGACATGAAAAATCGGTGCTAATATTTACTCGATCATGAAGCTGGTATTCGGTACATGCGCGACAGCAAACAGTGGTGTTTTTGGTGGCGCGCGTAATTTTCTGCAAGTCCAAATCAAATAGGGATATTATGTTATGTTGATATTCACCCTATATTAGCAACTTTTTAATTTGCTATATAACAACTCTCGGGAATAGACATCCTTACCAATATCTTCCTTAAAAAATATCTAACTTTAGATACATTATTATCATATAAAATTAACATAGCATAGATATAGTTTCCTGTTGCGGTAAGCGTAGTATTATGCCATGATTAAGACACTTGAAAGAAAAATTGTTATTATTTCATTAATAAAAAATAGGGATACCCTATTTGGTGGGTCGACCTTAAGTATTCCAAAAATATGTAATTATTATGTTTTTCTAAAAAATGTATGACAACATTTCATGCCTTCGAACCAAGTTGGAGTTGACAATATGTCTCTTTGAATAGTCAACCAAACGGATTCGCCAAATACCCTATCCATTTCCCTTTAAGATTAAGGTAATACTTGACTAAAGAGAAAATCAAAATCCCTCTTGGACTTGACTACTATTAGACTAGTATAAGTATCACTCAAATGCGAGATTGACAACGACGTCAGAGTAGAGGACGAAGAATTTTACAAAGCTCCCACAATCAGCTTTCAAAGCTTCGGGGGCATGTGTACTACTCAAACTCGACAAGCCTCCGTACTCAGTGGTTAACTAAGTAGCCTACTTAGAATCCAAAGAATCTGGCGGATATAATTAAGGTAAGAGAGAGATTCTATCTTCTACAAGAAAGATAGAGGTATCCCCTAAAATTGAATATTATCTATTATTATAGAAAAGATATATAAGATAAAATCTTATCTTTCCCTATTTACATGGTCTTACGAGGAAAATTAAGATCATATCATTCAATTTCACCTCTATAAAAAGGACTATCAAGGTTCAGGTATACTAATTCTTAATCCAACCTATATTATGATTCTTGTTATATCTCTATGCAGCTAACTTGAGCGTACGAGTGTTTTCACAAGTTCACCCCACCATCGTTCATGGAGGAGCTCACAAAAGAACATCATTGTGACGAAGTTCTCCCAAATTCAACAAGAACAAAAAATAAACAAACTATGTATGTGTAAAAGTAAAATGTTAAACTAATTTGGATTTAGGTAGTGTTTAGCTTATGTTTATAACCTATTTTGATAAATTTCAATCACATTTTTTCATACATGATGTTTGAATCTCAATTAATAATTTAAAATCAATTTCAATCACACCAACATAATGTTAGAATGTAGTAAAAAAAGTGTTATAATATCTCGATTTATTTCGTAAAAAATACACTAAACGTGTTTCTCATAAAAAAAGACTCAAGGTAGTATTAATTGTTGCATTTATTAAATACTATTATTTTATAAATATTTATTTTATATATCTAAAATTCATAATAAATAAGTACTTCTAATGATATAAATTATATTATAATTAAACTTTATGATAAATAAATATTTTATAAAGTATAAATTATATTTTAGATTCACAATATTCAATATATAGTTTTACAATGTTATTTTTAGATATTGATAAATTCTTTTAAGAATTATTGAACTTAGATCCACACAAGGAAAAATACTTATCATTTGTTGGTTATTTGGTTATTAGGGGCATCCCAAAAATGTGTGGATCAAAATATGGCTTTCAAATTAAGTTTCAAATTAGTGGATGTTATCAAAGGTAGTGACGATATCATACAAAAAAAGAAAAAGACTCAGAATGACAAAGACAAATAGAACTTTTACACATTTTTGTTAATGCATGAATATGATCATTAGAACTAAAAATATTAAAAATGATTGATGGAAAGAGATTAAGAAAACTAAATCAAATCCTAAACACTCTTGTCTATACTACAAGAAAAGTGATCTATGCCTATGGACAAAAATCATCACTAAATAGTAAAAATGCGTAAGTAAATATATCAAAGACTTTGTCCTACGGACATTTTGTCTATCAACTTTGAGGGGCGTATAGTGATGGATTATAGTCTACTAGTATAGGTTTTATCTATGGATTTACTTTCACCTACAATTACATTTAATTGTCACTATATGTGATTCCTACAATTCACAATGAGCGTATGTAAAAGTCATTAACTTATATCTACAACCTCTAACTATAGGTAAAGACATTAACTTGTACCTACAACCTCCAATGTAAGTAAAAGTCATTAACTTATGCCTACCATTGAAAGATTGTAGATACAAATCATTAACTTATACTTATAGGCTTTAACCGTAGGTAAATGTCACATAATAAAAAAAATCATGTTGCCCATTATCTATTGGGATGCTTTACGTTTCCAAATTATTATTATTATTATTTAGTTATCTATATAAAATGAATATCAATTTATATAAGTTAATCGTCTAAGCTTTTTACAAGTTCAAAGAACTAATCTATGCAATAAAGAAATTCCCTTACTTAAAAAATAAGTTCTAGTAATTTTGAAACATTGAGAAATACATTGAAAATTGATAAACACAGACTAATTAATGCCTAGAAAACAAAAAAGGCCAGAGACAAAGACCATAAGGTATGTACATGAGATCTATATTTTTAGTATATTTTTACTATTTATTAATATATATGTGACTTAAATCTAAATACATCCCCCAATATCAAATGACTCAAATCCATTACTTCAAAATTCAAATACCCAAAGGAACTACAACACAACATATTTTAATTATTAACAACAAGCATATTCTCATATCGGTAACAAAAACAAATAGACATGCATATACTCACCGATTGTCAATTGTCGTCAGTTGTAACAGCCCGTATGCATCCGGTTGTTAACATTACACTATGATCGTTAAGTGCAGTAATTAATTTAACAAAACTAATTAAGGAAGCGACAATTACAATGACGTCATCATACGTCCACAAGAAGATAAAAACTTTGCATTATGTATGATAATAGTTCACGAGTTTACAAGCATAAAAGACCTGGGTGTGATACCCTTCAGGGCCGGCTACAAGCATGCGTAAATACATAACCAAAAGTACAGAGACACATGCTCCCAAAAGACTAAGGTTCATGAAGAACTCGTCCTGACTTGGTCTCTCGTTCGGAATCCCTCGGACTGTCTCGCTATCCGGGCCTCTTGCCCCAGAATCCGTCGTCCTCTCTGTGCTCATCACCTGCAATAATAATATAATCTTCAACCGATGTGAGATAATGATCTTAGTAAACTCTGGGTTCTGGAGGCTTCTTCTTTTCTGGGTTCACTTCCACGACACAAAGTATCAAAACGGCATTACACAAGCTAGCCATCTCGGCTTACAAAAGAACATATCACATGTATATAATCATACAGATATAACAAGAGAGATCATCCAACTTAATGGGCACATTCCCCCAGGACTTCGTGCAGACACCCCTTGAGGAAGATCATCCAACTTAATGAGCACATTCCCTCTGGGTTTCGCACAGACGTCTATGGCTCAAAGTCCATGTTTGTCCATTCTACTGGCTAGAGAATCTCAAATATCACAACAAAGGGATCACAGTGCAAATCATATACATGTTATCAAACAGAAAGTAGTAACACCCAATTTCAATACATGCATCATGACATATAACAACCACCACTCCCTCGAAGTATGGTGGAACACGGTCTAGAGAAGGACTCTCAAGAATAGGGAGCTTACCTGTTCGGTGTTCCTCACTGGTTCGTCCGACCTCATGATTTCGAACACCACAATCTTCAGCGTCGCGCCCTACATACATGCATGCAAGAAATCAATAATGGTTTTCACCTATTACATGTAGAGGAACTCAATACATCTCCAGGTTACCAACATAAGTCACCCACAGGCGACATGCAAAACCCCAAAAGGTTCGTCATAACTAACCCAAAATCGATAGCAGTTACATTCTAAGGTTGGACTGGTGCCTCTTACCTCTAAGGTTGTTAACGAGTCTAGAGAGCAGTTTCTCAAGCTCGAACGCCCTAAGAATCACCTTCTCTTCTCTAGGCTCAAAGCTTCCCTTCATTCATTAATGGCAAAATGGAGAAGGAACGCCTTTTTGGTGAAGGGACAGAGGAAGAAAAATGAGTCATGCACGAAATAACCCACATGCACGCTATATAAATACTCTGAGAGTAACGCACGTCGCATACATCACTAAGTCAATACGTGTCACTCCAGTGACCTAATAGTCAACGCGGATCACGTGCGTAGGGTAAGCTTGGGAAGGTACCAATTACCGGGTTGGAGAGTCAGCGCGTACGACTTCCCAATGGTAAGTGTAACCCAGATGACCTTGTCCGGGATCCCGTCCTGGCCATCACTACCTAACCTCGTTCGGGTTCATTTCTTCTCAGCGCTTATTCTCAGGATACCTACGCGATAACCCGGTCACACCCTAACCCGATTCCCTTGTAAGTACTAACACACTCGGTACAAACCCGGCTTCAAAAGGTTCTATTTACACCCCTCTCTTATCCGAGTTCCAATTTGCACCCCCTTGTACGACACCCCGGTCACACAAATCTGGATTAGTCACAGGGTCATTAGCATAATTATACTTATCACTACTTAATTACAACACTATAACGTTAAAGTGCCATGTGGGCACCCGAGACCTTACATCAGTGGAGGAGATATTCCTTCGCTAATTTCATTTGTTATTTCTCTTGAAACACAGAAAAACACAAATCACTAACCAGTACATAGAACACAATTAACAACAAAGAAATCACCTTAATAGCAAAGTAGAGATGATCTATACAAAGGTAATAGGGTGTGGCAGTCAGATTCGAAAATCACGAGAAGTCAAGAGCTTTGGAAAAGAAAAAGAAAGCATAGAGGAAAACCTGGTGCTTAATCGATGAGATGAGATGAGATGAGAGAGAACAGAGAAGCTAGTGTAGAAGCCCAGAGAAGGAGATGAGATGAGAGATAACAAAGAAGCGCAGAAGAAAAAGAAAGTCGAATAGAAATCCAACCAAAATGGGTTGTCCTTCAATACATAACGCTCTATTATCAAATTATGGGCTGACCCTTCATTCGGCCTAGACATTTATAGGCCTTATTATCATATTATGTTGAATTAATTCATAGACAGTAGTTAAATTAGCTCTGTCTAAATTATTTACTGAGAAAAGTCGTGAAAGTGTCTGTAAAAAAAATTGGGTAAGTGATACTTATATTATCTTATCCATGACAAAAAAAAATTTATATTTCGCACAAGATGGTTGAAATAATTCAAGTTAAGTGTTAGGAATATATTCACTAATTAATTTAAATTTATTAAAAACTATAAAATTAGGAGGAAAAAATACTAAATGAGATGTGTGATTCACAAAATTTTATCATTTTCAATAGATTTTAACTAATAAAAAAAGTGTTTAAAAGGATATACTAAAAAATGTATTGTTAGTCTTTCTTACAATTCAATTAAAGAAGTATGATGATATTGTATCATTAATCATACATACAAAATGTATCGTGCTAACACAAATAATAACATTAAAAACATACATGACTTTATAGTTTCAATCATATTTTTTGGAGTATGTTAAAGGTAATAGAGTTTTACCTACACTAATCGACCATAGGCATTAGATTTTTGGAGTTTTACATGCATAAAGTTGTTGTAGGTAAAAGTTATTTTTAGTTTTAGTGAATTTTCTTACACCAAATAATGATAGGTACAAGTTGCTAAATTTTATCTACATTAATCAGTTGTAGGTAGATATATTTTTTAATTTTACTTACATTAATTCATACCTATGGACAAAAAAAGTTTGTAGGCATAGATATTTTTTTTTTATAGTGAACTAAGATAGTTATTCTAAATTCTAAATCATATATATAGGAGTATATTTCATGAATACAATAGATTTAATAAATTAAATAAATGTTTGTTAAATACATGACTTTTATATTAATTTATGTATGTTAAATGAAAAAGTAATCATTACAATTTTTATATCTAACATATATATATATATAGATAGATAGTTTATATTTATACTATATACATACAAAAATAATTTATAAAAGGATTTATACACGTAGAATTTTTTAGGGGTTTTAAGCAATAAATTTAATTATAATTGAAAAATAACAAAACGTCTCAGATTACATTCTTAACATCAGAATAGAAATATAATAATTATATTGATTGTTATGATTAATTGATTGCAATTAAAATCAATAATTGTTAGACTAAATAATGAGACTAATTTAATGATGATTTATTTATTTAATTAATTAGTTTATAACAAAAATTGAATCTATATATTAGTATAAAGGAACCTATTATAAATATAAATGTACTTAATTTTTAATAACACTAACCTAATTAGTCAGTTAATTCTATAAAATAATTAATTTTTAATAATTTGCTTATTATATAATTAGAGGAACGTATAAATTAAGACTCAAAAGAAAAATGAAACGTATTAAGCATGTTATAAATATCAGTTGAAAGTAGCCTAAATCCATTATCACTTTAATGTGTAGATTAAAAATATAGACACAGTTCTAATTAAAATTATGGAAGAGAAAATAGAATTAACCACTTTTCATTCTTGACAACTAGTAATCAAAGTTGTAATTAATGAGTTTTAAATAATTCCTCTCGTAATAAGACTGATATCAAATTATATTATAAATAATTGAACAAAGCCTTATTCTTTAATGTCTCTCTCGCATAATAAAATTAAAAATTTAAAAGAAACTTAAATATGTGGAAAAAAATTACAGTGGTGGGTGTAACTTTGAATAGACTCTGATGTTCAAGTTAGCGATTTAAAGATAAGAAGAGCAAATATCAAGAATAGATTGGATTAAAGTTGATTTAAATCTTGATAACCCCTTTTATATGATTTCAATTTCTCTCGTTAAATAGTATAATAATTAGGGAAAGATTTGATTTTGTTTATGTCAATGTGATCTTATATTTCTTCGTATGACAAATAACTCTGGGTATTAGGGAATATCTTGATGTTTCCGATAAAAGATAGAGTTTTGTTCTTATCTTAATTAGCTCTGCAGCCACGAATACTAAGTAAGCTACTACATCGGCCAATAAATATGAAGACTTGTCAACTTCAAGTAATATACAATGAACAAATTTAATCAATTTTGATGAGATATTTATTTCTTATATATAAGAGAAGGGGTAATATATATTATCGTTTATTTTGTATTTTTTAATTTTTTATATTTTTTCTGCATTTAAAGATTTCTGGTTGACTTTGAAGTTTATTTATTTAAAATAAATGCTTATAAAGAACATTTAAATTCCACCGTGAACGTTTTAGTCCAATCCTCATTAATCTTTTAACGTACAAACGTATCAAGTCATGCTCAATTTTGGTCGATTTTCTCTCCGCTCAAGAAGTAAGGTCACCAATTCCCGGCCTCATGTTGATTGCTTAGACGAACAAGGATTCCTCATACTTTTATAGAATATTCTGGTCTACACTAAATCTTAAAGCAATAGGAAAGAGAATAAAAGGAAAAAAATAAATATATAATAGTCAATCAATCAATGCGTGAGACAAAACTGATATTCATGAACCACCGTCCAGTGAGACGGTGCCACGTGACTAAACAAATAGCAGTTACATACAATTTGATATATGCACCCTGTGGAACACAACAAAACCACATAAATATAATACTTCTTCTTCTTACATTCACCATTGTTGTTGTTGCTGCTGCTTTTGTTCCTCGCCATGCCAATGTTGTCTTCAAGAGGCTTCATCGCTTATCTCCTATTTGCTTTCTCTTGTGCTGTTCTGTCTGCGCTTTTTATCACCAACCACATCCATGATGATGATAACAAGGCAGTTACTTTGCTAGCCTCTCGTGTGTCTGAAACTCTTAAAGTTTGGCCCGTAAGTACTTGCATCTTCTCAACCATTTTTCAGGTGTTATTGTGAACAAAAAAGGTTAATGCATACCAACATGGCAACATGGTATGGTATAGTTAGCAGATAATGCCTTTTAAATATAGGATCAGTTCAATCTTCGAAATCCGTGTATGAAAAAATATTTGTTAGAAAAAGTTAATTTCTTAAATGAATCTCATTAGCTAATGGAGTGATTAGTCTTTGACTCATGACCAAGAATATCCGGGGTAGCAAAAAAAATGGTTAATGCATGGTTGTGTTATGTGCAGGACTTGGAACCAAGTTGGAGACTTGTGTTGGCAACGGTTATTGGGTTTCTTGGATCAGCATGTGGAACCGTTGGTGGGGTTGGAGGGGGAGGCATTTTCGTTCCCATGCTCAATCTGCTTCTTGGCTTTGATACTAAGTCTGCTGCTGCTCTTTCTAAATGTAATTAACACTTTTTATTATGCCTATGGTGTTAATTTCTTGATTATGGTTCCTCAAAATTTGGTTGAAATATTTGTTCTAAATTGTTTTTTTTTTTTTTTGTGTGTGTGTGTGGCACTGTTCATTTATAATTGTTGGTTGTGGTTGGTGTTTTGAGTTGTGAAAAAGTTTGGTTTTGGTGTTATTGACTTGTTTGTTGTCCAGGTATGATAATGGGGGCATCAGCATCATCGGTTTGGTATAATGTGAGAGTGCCACATCCAACAAAAGAGGTGCCCATATTAGACTATGATCTGGCTCTTCTGTTTCAGCCTATGCTCATGCTTGGAATCACTGTTGGTGTTGCTCTCAGTGTTGTCTTCCCCTACTGGCTTATCACTGTTCTCATCATCATTCTCTTCATAGGTATGTGTAGTAAAATAAATTACTTGCAATTTTGAATAAATCAATTTTTTAGGCCACAATCATAAAACAGTGTTGTTTCATTTTTTGAAAAGAAATATTTTGTTTTTAATTTTTGTGCAGGGACTTCTTCAAGGTCTTTCTTCAAAGGAATCGAGATGTGGAGGGAAGAGACCATTTTCAAGGTAAAAAATTCATCATTTTAAGCCATCAACCCAAGTTTTTACTTTTTGGGAAAAGTCACCTATAAACTTTTTGTCTTTAATCTTTGTTTGCTATTTGCAGAGAGAAAAGACCAAACAGCGAGCGACTTTGGTTGATTCTCTGGATGAAGATAAGACAGGCATGTACACTTTCACAACAGTATCTCTGCATCATACTAAAGAGAGAAAAAAATTGAATAGAATAGAAAATTTTCTTTTCATGAAGGATTTCGATGTTTTAAGCATATGATTGTTTCTTTGACTGCGTATTGAGTGTTAATAATGACTTTGTTTTCTGAAATTTACAGTTAGAATCGACACAAAATATGAACCACTGATTCCTAAAGAAGAGAAATCAACTATAGTATGTAAATTTCTCTTATACATTTGACAAATTATTCATTTTGCTCTATATGAAATGAGTGATTAAATTTTGCTTACTCAACCTTTTTCTCACCTGAAAACTGTTCAGGAAATTTTATGTCTCAACCTTAGGTGGAAAAGGATTCTGGTACTGATTGTGGTGTGGGTTGGTTTCCTACTAGTTCAAGTCATCAAGGCAAGTTCCCTCACCCCTCTTTCTTCTCTCTGTCACTCACAAGTCTATTCAGTTGTTATAATGTATGTAACATTTGTTTATGGTCTGCAGAATGATGTAGAGGCATGCAGTGCATGGTATTGGGTGCTTTTTGGCTTGCAGGTTAGATGATGAGACCAATTACATAACCTCAACTTGTTACTGAACTTATTATGCAGTGAAGTTGGACTAATTTGCTTTGCACTTGTTCTCTTTCTGTTTCAGTTTCCAATTGCACTGTTGGTGTTTGGCTATGAAGCAGTGAAGTTGTACAAGGAGCACAAAAGGAGGATGAGCACAGGGAACTCAGAATGCATCTGTGAGGCTTCTATAGAATGGACTGCTATGAACCTTGCATTTTGTGCATTGTGTGGCATTGTAGGGGGAATTGTTGGAGGCCTACTTGGTTCTGGAGGTGGGTTTGTTTTAGGACCTCTTCTTCTAGAGATTGGTGTCATTCCTCAGGTAAAGTATATAGTATATATGCTCTCTTAATTGAGCTAACATAGTTAAATTTGGAGAACAATTCTAGAAACTTAACTTTAAAAGAATATTTGATCATAATCTTGTAGGTCGCTAGTGCTACAGCAACATTTGTGATGATGTTTTCATCATCTTTGTCAGTGGTTGAATTCTACCTTCTCAAGAGGTTCCCCATTCCTTATGGTAATTTACTTAAACTCTTTTACTTATTTTCTTCAATTTGCTAGGCCATTAATACTATCAATCTAGAGTCTCTTGATTTTGATGTGATCTTATTTATAAATATAAGTATAATAACTCTAGCATACTTCATTGTATTTCTTTGCAGCATTATACCTCACCTCAGTGTCTGTTTTGGCTGGGTTCTGGGGACAGTTCTTTGTAAGAAGATTGATTGCATGTCTTGGGAGGGCATCAATCATTGTATTCATCCTCTCAGGTGTCATTTTTGCCAGCGCCCTCACCATGGGTAAAGAAAACTAAACCGACCTCAATTATTGATCTATAATAGTTTTCTGCTTAAGTACTAACTATATATTAATATGCAACACATTTTGCATTGAAGTGTCTAATTGCAACATTTTTTTTTCTCAGGTGTCGTTGGCATTGAGAACAGCATTCAAATGATAAACAACCATGAGTTCATGGGATTCTTAGGCTTCTGTTCCAGTCAGTGATGTATTTTATTCTACAGTTCACTGCATTGGGCATAGTAAATAAAAAGAAAAATCCGAAGTTGGTTTGAAAAAAAAGCTTGTAAAATTAAGTGTGTAGGACAATGGCACTAACAAATGTTGGTCAATGCCTAGTTGACCAACAGGGAATATCAGTGTCAAATTATAAGGCTAGCTTCTTGCCTTACTATCAGTGAGAATAAATTTGTAAATGTGTTACTGTGTTAGCTCCTCGCTAACACAACATATATTATAGTGGTTTAATAAAATTGTGGATGAGTGTTAGCTCCTCGCTAACACATCTTAGTGGTTTCAGATGTGTTGAATTTGTGTCAGAGAAAATGAATAATGGAAATGATATCAGGTTGTTTTATATGTTTGGATGTTCAAAAAGATCAAGATACCTCTGCCCCAAAAGGTTCAGATATTCTCGTAAAATGAGTGGAGCACAAGAAGCTGAGATCTGAAAAGATTACTATAATATTCAGTATGCCTTAAAACTTATTTGACCTTGGAATGAACTAAGACAAATATTAATATATAAATTATATCCATACAACAAACATGTGCAATAATTCATCCACAACAATATCATATAACTCATAAAATTAACACAATGATCTAATATTTCAATACATTCATATATGAGGGAGCCATCTATTTAATAAAAATCTGTAATTAATTATTTAAATATATAAAAAAAAATTGGATTAATCACAATCGTACATCATAAACAAAATTAATATCTAATTAATCAAGTTATAGTCTTTGACCTATGAAAAAAAAGTTTAGCATATTTTAACCGACAACTAAATTGACTAATTTAACTAACAGACATTATATTTTCTTTAACACTATACTATAAAGTTCAAAAATATTCAAACTTATCTATCCTTCCAGGGCTACGGTGGACGAAATTTGTAGAGGTTCATCATTCATTTCATGCTATATGTATATCCTTCCAGCGTTACGGTTTTCAGTCAAAAGTGAAGTATGAAATTAAATAAATAAATAATATCGCTGTCCTAGTCACGGATTTTGGTCATAAATGTGTGTTTGGATTCTTTCAACAAATTGAATGAACCGAAATTTTGTATCCAGAATTCGTTTTAAGTGTGGAAATTGAGGTACGGTATGCATCGTTGGATTCTTGTCGTGCAGTACGTAGAGTGGTCATCCTCAATGTGGCCACGTTGCCGGATCAATAGTATCTCATTCAGCCTATCTTTTTTGCTACAATACTACAAAATTTAACTTTGTCGTTTTACGTGAATTTTTTACTATAAGGTATCAAAGAGGAAATTCTCTAGATTCACTAATATAAAAATGATGTTCTTTTTGTCAACTAAAGAATTACTTTTTTGGTAAAACATTTTAAAATTTTAATTTTCTCCATTTCTCTTCTCAATGAGATTTGATCAAATGCTTTGGAACTTAATTCTAGTGGTCCAGCCTCATTTAAACAACACAATTTATTATTTAAGAGATATCAATTGTTTTTATCCAAAATAATCAAATATATGTATTAAAGAGTTTATAATAGTCGGTGCACCTTATTGAATCGGTGAGCTAGATCCAATCAGTTAGATATCGATATTTTTTTTAATTTGCCCAAAAAAAGGAATTTTACTTACCATTATATATATATATATATATATATATATATATATAGCCATATATTTATAAAATATCTTTTATAGCTAAAGTGTCACTTGTCAAAAGGTCACTCGAAGGATTCTGATACGTACCCTACTTCCTCTTCGTAACTCCATTGAATAATGTTGTTTAAATTTAGAAAGAAACCGAGAGGCATAAACAAATCATATTGTTCCCAGACAATAATTGAATGTTGACTGTTGAGGGTGGCTTCTGGCCAATTGGTAATGGTTAATCTAACGTTGATTCAAGAATAAGGAACGTTAATTAATTAAGAAAACAATTTCGGAGGAAACAAATAAAATAAAATAAGTCTCTCTCAGCTTGTCTTTGAAGATCAACAATGAGCTACACTTGGTTAATAATTATTAGTATTTGAAGCAATAATGGTATATTCAATACCTATACAATATTTCTATCATTTTCTACTTTATTTTATTTTCTCTTTTTGTTACGTTACATAATTTATTATATCTTTTAAGTTTTCTCCCTTTTTTCTATCTATCTCTTCCTTCGATCTTCTTCTTCTTGCACCTAAAAAATAAAATGTACAAGAATTATTTTCCATTTAGCATTTCTTAAAAGATAGGTATCGGAAGGGATGTTTTTCCCTACGTCAGCATGAGAATCAGATGCTTCTCGTGGGCAAATTAAAACACGAAAAATGTTTGCTAACATATTGGACAGCTAAAAAAATCTCTTTAAATCTTTTTTTTAATGTATACATGAAAAAGATAGAAATTAGATGGAAAATAAAGATAAATTACAGAATTTGTAATGCTGGTTTTAATTTCTTACATTTAAATAATGAAATTGTTAAAACATCATTTTTTTTTACCGTCAAGCACGTAAATCATGTGATAAGAGATTTTTTTAATTTGACTAAAGAACTCAAGTATGCAGTCACTTTTAGGATACACCTAGTCTTAAAAAAAATCACTTCCCATAATACAAATTAAAAGACATGCACACAAATAAAAAGGATTTGGCTTTTTTTCATGTTTGCAGTCAAAAAATATTTGGCCAATTATTTAGCCGATTATTAGCATCAGCTTTTCTCAATGAATTTAGGAAAGGAAAAATGGTTTTTATTCTAGAGAGTATGTTATATTTTGCAGACCCAACTAACGAGTTTTAAGTAACTTACCCTTTCATCAAGAATTAGTCTCTCAACTAGGATTTTATAATTACTGCATCGAAGTAATACTAATAAATTAATAATGATAATCTGGAAAAACAAATCAATAAAAACATGAAGCAATGAAAATTGATTTAACTGGTGCAATCAAATAACATCAACAAAATTTACTTTAAGAACTTCGTACTCCTCATTCCTAGTTTCTGTGCTCCTTCATTACTAGATTCTGTGACAGACCGTAACCTCGGTACGAGACTAGTTTCCCCTCCATTTGCTCAATATAAAAGGAAAAGAAACGAAATACTAGAAACAAATCCACCATTGATTCAACATTCTTGTTCCTATAAAATTAAAAATGAAATTACTCAGAAACAGAACACAGAACCCAAAGACCAAAAATCGAAGAATGACTTGAAACATGTTTTAGAATAATATCATTCAGCATAATAGTACACGATAATGAACACTGTTCACAAACATGTCAATGGTACCAATTGACAAAGGCATCTTTGACCTATCGTAAGCATGAGAAACAAGGCACAGAGTATATCATAACGGTATTCTTAGTAGTGAGAGCTCTCGGAGTATCCCAACTTTTCGAAGATGCATTGTGGAAGACCTGCAAGCATTTAGCTGGCACCCGGCTTCAATCAAGTCCTACCCCATCCAAACCAGCAGTTCTGGAAACCAACCCAAGGCTAAATGAACATGCCCCCAAAACAATTCCCATGGACATTGATGAATGAGGGAAATGTGCAGAGGCACGCTAAGAACATAGAAACAGTATCACATGGGAAATAGCTCCTGCCAGATAAACTACTTCTGGCTGCTGCCTTGGAAGACTTTCTTTGATGGAGAATGCATTAGTGGTTTTGAATCTGAATTGATAACAATATTTCCCATTCCTGCCTCCATGGCCTCCCTCTCATCTATGTCCTTTTTCTTCTGATCCGAAGCAGGAGTTTCAGCAGCAGGGTTGTGATTAGAAGGCACAGATGGCTGCAAAACGCGTGGACCAGCATTCATCCATGGATGGAGAAGGCACTGACCAGCTGTTGGCCGCTTCTCAGGAACAAAGTCAAGGATAGAAACCAAAAAGTCTGTCATATCATTTGCATCTTTCTCACTGAAGTCATACTTCTCCACGAGGACTTTATTCAAGGGCCAGAATCGCAACCGCCGGATGTGCCTTAAGTCACCATATCTATTAAAGAAATCACGGGAATAACGGCCACCAAGTGCTATCTGAGAATTATAATCCGCACACTCAAGTTAATCATGAACCAATGAACCATAACTGTTAAGACCCAAGAAATGGATAGAACAATATTGTTACCTTACGTGGCATCATTCCAAGAAGTTCCATCATTAATGCTAAGTGGTCCTGAGATAAATTAAAAACAGAACACATATACATCAGACATTTTTTTTATAAGCACTTACATCAGACATTAACATCAAAACTGAAGTGCAAATACAAGTAAACTATTTCAAAATGTCAGTACTGAAAATAAAACTATCATAACAAAAAGAATGAAGTCACTCCCAAGCAAAGCATATTATGATGTAGACCTTGGAATAAATAAGCACATCCAATAAGTTCCATATGTAAAAGGCACACAGACCAATTTGCCTAAAATAATCTATTCTTTTAATAGAAATTTTGCATAATACTTAGGCAGGTTAAAACTCAAAATGGAACAAACTTCAGTATGTCTTGATGTTGTAGGAAAGGGATGTTGGTGGGATTTACTTTGAACTATGGTGCCACAACCCACAAGCTCTATTCCTTGCTGGTGATATGAAAGCTCATATCACATGTTGGAGATGTAATATAAAATCATTCATGTGTCTTTCAATTAACAACTTACATTTTTTCAATAGTATGTTTACAACACTGTACTCACAGCCTGTGACCATGAGATCTAAAGTTCAATCCTTGCAACCCTCATTCTTCCAATAAAATGTTGAATTTCAGCACAAGAATTCTGGTCATTGTCCATGCTTCACGTATGAAGAGCTCTTGTGTGTGGGACATGTTATGTTAGAGATGTAATATAAAACAATTCATGAGAGTTTAAATAACCACTTAAGTTTTTGGAATAGTATGTTCATGACATGGTGTCAAAATCTTTATGACTAATGTAGCCTATAGTTCAACAATCCATGTTATCCTCATTCTTTCATGTTTCAATAAAAAGTTGAATATCAGCACAAGATAAGTATGTTTATGCATTTTTCATGCTTTTGAGACAAATATCTTTTACATTTGGGGTATGTTAGAGATTTATCATAAAAAATAAAATAATATAAAATAAAAGCATTAATGTGTCTTCACCTAACAGCTTAAGCTTTCAAAATAATTGGTTCATGACAGAATTTTGCCATCATCTAAAGCCAACCACTAGGGTATCTAAAAGATTGGCAATCTCCATATCACAGTTGCAGTCTGTCTTGATATTATAGGAAGGGGACATCAGCAGTAGGTGGTTTACTACATACAGGCTATTATCACACAATGCTTGGGCCAAGCCCTCTTCCTTGAAAGGAGCTTAGTTTTGTATACTGCTTTTGTGCTCATCTGCAGGGGATTATTTCAATGCTTTGAAATTTCGTAATGAAAAATTAATAGGTGATGAGGTTACTCCTACTATGAGGGGCATTAATGCATTTCTATAGGAATGGTGACCTCCTGGATTTAACTTTACTTAATGGCCAGTTCACGAGGTCAACTAACAGAAAGCACACAATTTCCTGCTTTAGACGGATTATGTTACCAAGCATGATGTCAAAAACTCAAAATGCACATCTTGAGGTTGATTTTCAAACTTGTGGATCATCATGACTCAATGTTTTCCATCATAGGTTGATTTTCAAAATGCACTACTTTCACTCTCTCAAAGGGTGACTAGCAAATCAAATTGAATTGTGAAATTAATGGTTATACTGTTCACAAAAAATTGGGAAGATACATGTTGGCATCTTGTCTGAGAACTTCAGCTTGACATGTTTCTGATCAGCTCTTTCCACTTTAAGAATGTGTGGATAAATAACCATGCCTTTCTCATTTTCTCCCTAAGCAGAGATTTCAAATCTATCCCATCATTCCACACCAGCCAAAGGCATCAAATGACAGCATACAAAAAAAAAGAAATAGCCATAAACTTTATCCTTGCTTCCTCCAAACATTCAAACTCAATAAAGAACTGCTCCAAATTATCCAAGGAAACCTAAGCCAAAATTCATTAAGCTCACCAAAGGCCAACTCCATTTATAGTTGCCTGCTGGACTAAGTTCCTGCGCAACTAAATCAACAGCTGTCTTTGAATTTGAACAACACGTTAAAGATCTATTAACATTAAGATTCAAGAAATAAAATCTTTTTAGGTCTAGAGCCCCCAAGAAATTATGAGCCTTGATGCTATTTAGTGCTCAATTAGAAGTGAATGACTCCACTTTAGAGGGAGCTCTGAAATTTGGATTTTCAAAGGGCTTCTCAATAACAAATATCTTTCATTTGGAACTTAGGAAAGAAAATGGAAGGACATACAAGTTAACACAGCTGAAGAGAATGTAACTTTCAGCAACATCAATTCAACCCATAATGCTAGGGTTCAGCAACAATATGCTTAAGAAATTATATGAAATACTAAGCATTAATTCTTTATTGCCACTAACTACTATTTTAAGTGATAATGTTCTACAAAGTACTCATTTTCTTGCTAATGTATCACCCTAATAACTTTTACTTGGATAATTCTCCAATCTCCACCATCCTTTTATTTTCAATTTCTCTCCCCACATGTTCAATTGCATTCTGTTATACATATAGTCTATATTAGATTTTTCTACTTCATCCCACCTTCAATTGAGATTATCCCCTACACTTCACCACACATACATATATTCACTCCATATCACTACATATCCACTTTAAATTCAGTTTGTGGAAATATTATTTCTTAATACCCATCCTAGTAGTAATTTTTTTTATAGAACCATAATGTATCAATGAAGTAATAGGATATCACAGGTGCTTCAGATCACCAAAATTCACTTTCATTTTATCTATCACCACTTCATCACCTAATTCGACAGGAAAACCTTACCATAACCAGAGTCAGTGCTGTTAAAAAAGTGGCCATGTAATCACCATGGTGGATTATGGTGGCGGATTTTTAACAGGCCACCATTCTATGGCAGTGGCAGAGTGGGTTTCACATGGCAGCCACTTTTCATGTGGAGCCCATAGCAGAAGCAGCAGCCATGATAGAAATGGCAGAATCAAAGAAGATAAAGACAATAAAACAACAACGAGCAGCAGAAATCTGATGGGATAAAAAAGAAAAGATGGGTTTGGATCGTTTAACCCAATGTAGCCAAGATCGCTAGTTAAATCATGAAATCACACAATTTCACAATCTTACAGCCTTCTCCCAAGATATACTATATTCCTTTTAATGATAGAAATACAATATTATTATTAAGGAAAGAAGAGTTGCAAGGAACAAGGAGGACAAAAGAAAGGCAGAAAAAACATTCTTAAAATTAGATATTTTAACTCAAAAATATATAGACAATAGTTGTAAAACATTGGTTATTTTGGTAGCATGCTGGAATCCAATACATGATGGTCATGATTTTACAAATGCCAAGACTAGAAGTTATGACAACTAATTGTTGCTAGTCAATGATGTATATGAAATATCTAAACTCGGTTTCCACTACAGCCTATATATTTAAAAAATAAAAAAAAACTCCATAAACTAGCAACCAGATTGTATAATTACATCAGTAAATGCTCGTACAAAGACCTTCCATTTTAGTACTATTAAGAAGCTCTGAAACAAGGCATTTTATTTTACTCTAATTCATTATTCCACTCAGTTCTCAGGCAACATTTTTGGCATGGTAAATTAGTTCTTCCTTGTCAAGTGTACTTGTGTTCAGTGGTATACCAAACTCATTAAAAGGATATTTTAGAGCTGAAGTATCTCTTATGACAGAATTTAGATTTAACTTCTATTCAATGTTTAGCCCATGGTGTTTACTAATGCGTTGCTACTTTCCATTACTAATATTCAACAAGACTAGATAACTTTAGAGCAATAACAACAGCCAAGCCTTTTCCCACTAGATGGGGTCGACTACAAGGATCAAATAACATTATAATACTCTGTCATAAATTATGGATGCATTTAGAAAAGCTTATTTACAACTTATTTGAGCTTATCTTATGACACAAACACTTGTGTAAGTATTTGAGAGAGCTTACAAGAATAGCTTATGATATGTCCACAAGTTATTTTCAGCTTTTTTAGTATGCTCTTCAAGGTATGTTATGAAAACAACATACAACTTGTATGAGAAATGGGTTAACTCCATTTCCTCTTTGATTATAAAACAACTTATGATAAGCACTTAATTAAGTTGTTAGCACCCATGTCTATAAACAAATTATTGACTTCTGATTCTAAATACTTAATAATTGTTTCACCTATAGTTTCTCAGTCTCCCTCTACTTCTAACGCCTGACCTACCATCCATCAATCTAATCTCCTTATTACTAGGACTTTTACAAGTCTCTCCACACATGCCCAAACCAACTAAGACAAGATTCTACCATCTTTTCAGCTTTTCTACAGTGTGCTACCCCAACCTTTTTCCCAATGCTTACATTCCTAACCTATATTGTCTAGTAAGACAGGATAACTTTGTTAAGAAATTTGTCTCATTTCCCATTTCTCTATGTTAGAAGACACAACTTATCCTCTCTTATTTACTCCTCTCTAGTCTCTTCTAAAACTCTTTGTTTGCAACAAAAACAAAAATCTAAGTAAATTGTTGCTACATAAATGGAAAAAAGATCTTCCAAGACTGGGCTAGTCAGTTTATGTTTCACTGAAAGCTCACCAGAATCAAAGATGCCAATAGCCTGTTATATGTGGCCAGGACACATACACATCATGCACTCAAAAGCCACTACCATATAAACAAGGAAAGATGAAAAACTAACTTCATGAATAGGATATGATATGTTCCACACAATGAAGCATAAATAACTTGCTTTTTTTAATCAATGATATATTGGATGTTGCACAATAATTAAGAGTAATAAGTGTTGCACTCATTGAGAGCCATATATGGTTTTGATGCAGACTTGGGCTTTAACTGCAGCATTCTATGGGTTAACATTATGTGTTTTGGTTTACTGATAGTTTAAGAAAAAGGGTTTTCAGTGAAGGGGTTTAACTTCAGTCAGTGGTTCTATTTATGGTTTCTATGATATTTGAGCTTTTCATTGCAGGTTTATTAACTTCAGCTCTGAAGTATGATTCACATTAAGTAGTTTCAGTGTTAGGATTCAAAGACCTTCATGAATTTGAACTTGAAAAAGTCCATATATATAGTCCTTTCAACCACCAAAATGAACAAGTTTAAAAAATGAAGGGTAAATTATGTTCTATTCCATGTAAATATGGCTAAATTTGGTTTACATCGTCCAAAAAACTTTTGTTAATTTTGGTCCACATAAATTTTCCAAGTGGGATATCAACTCATTGAAAGTCGATGTCCTAGTGGTTGCATACTACAACACTTCACTTAGCCTTTTTTATCAACCCCTTCATTAGTAGCCCTTTCTAAGACATTGGCAACTAATTGTAATAGGCCATTATAAAAGCCAGGGGTGACTGCAATTAAAGTGGCTTTCCAACACATCCCTTCATGGCTAGAGCTATGTGCCTAGAGCATGACAATGTAGATGGCCCAACAATGGATCATGGATAGGCTATAATACTATCTTCAAATTTGGCCTAACTCAACCCCACAGAACTAACTTGTAAGACAGACTGTCCAAGCTTTATAAGGACTAAATATCAGAATCCAATTACAAGGTATGGGAATTGAGTCCCACATTGGACGGTGTATGGGATTTTAGAGTGGGGTTTATAAGACATTGGGCTCTCCAACTACAACAGCTAGCTTTTGTGATGTGATTCTCCCAAGGTTCTTATCACTACATTGTCCATATGTCTAGTCAATGTGGGATCTCAACCCACTGAGAATCAATGTCCTGATGGTTGCACACTACAATGCTTAACTTAGTCTTTCATGTTAGCTGCTTCTTAGGTAGCCCTTTCCGAAACATTCACAACTAACTTTGATAGGCTGCAAATAAGGCAGACTTGGCGTGACCACAATTAAGGTGGTTTTCTAATCCGCATCACATGCCACCATAGAATGGTTGCTAACATAGTAGGACTAAATGCATGTCATGTCACCACTAATTGGTGACAAGGACCATTTTCAAATTTTATGAGGATCAATTACAATAAAGAAAATGGAGAAAAACAAATTTAACCATATTTACAAAGACCAGAAACATACTTAAGCCAAAAATAAAGTAGCCATGAAAATCATCTACTTGGATAGTGCCACATTGGTCCTGCAGCCCATTTCATGATCAATACCAGACTTTCACAGATCTTATTCAGCCATCACCAAATGTACCTTACCATATGGCATATCTTTTATCTAGTACACCCTAAGTTTATGTCTAAACATCACAAGAAATCTTATTTCTTACTTTTTTTTTGGGGGGGGGAGGAAGAGAGAGAGAGTGGGGATATGCCAGCCAAAAAAACATAGGTTGATTCCAATAACTGGTAAGGATGGCAATCTCAAATTATTATTGAATATGTTATAATTTATATATTTCATTCAATTTCAACCTTCTTTTTGAAAAATCAAGGACCACAGAACCTAAAATTTCACTTCACGGAGTTAAAATGATTGGGTAGAAGATATAAAGAAGTAAACAAAATACACATACCTCATCCCTATCAAAGTTGTCACCACTGTGAGGATCAAATAACACATCTCCAGTTGCAAGCTCAAAACAAATGCAAGCAAAAGACCAAAGATCTGCAGAAGTAGAATATTTTGACCCAAGGATCACCTCAGGGCACCGATACTGTCTTGTCTGGATATCATTAGTAAACTGTTTATATGTCCAGCAGGCATTACCAAAGTCCACTAACTTGCACTTAAGATCAACCGATGCCAGCAGCTTCTGTCTCATAGAGCGGCTTCCTCTTTTGTTACCCTGCTCTTTCAACTTTGTTGCATCAGCATCCGATAACCGACTAGTTCCTGCAGAACTAGAAGCCTGTTCTCTCGCAGAACTCACATTGGGAGACAACTCCACAGCCCCAGAGGGTTCGGCATTACCCTCAACTCCTTCAGAAGCTTCTTTTTCAACACATCCATGGGCTGCTTGCTTAGCTTTTCTCTTAATCTTTTTCTTATGATTCTTGATCAAATCCCCATTCAACGTCTTCGTATCTTTCACCCCTGCTGACTCCAGTGCCATCTTATCTTTACTATCCGGAAGAATAAGCGGTGCACCAGACTTCCTAGGATCCTTAGACGGATCAATTGTCGACAAGAGCAGGATGTTTTCAGGCTTCAAGTCAGTATGTATGATAGAAAGCTGATTGTGCAAGTAATCCAATCCAACCAGAATATGAAAGCAAATCTCCTTAACCATGGCAATAGGCAACCCGCGATAATCTGAGTACTTAATAAGAGTCAAAAGATTGTCCCCGAGGTACTCAAACACCATGCAAACATGCTGACCATTGGGACCAGAATGCTTGAAATGGTCCAAAAGTTTCACCACGCATTTCTTATCATCAGGGTCTCCCTCCGCAATCTGCTGCAAAATTGTTATCTCATCCATGGCTGCCTCGGTGTAGTGCTGAGCACTCTTCTGAACTTTCAAAGCCACGTATCTCTGCAGATCTCCACACACAAAAAACAACAAAAACAAAACAAGTCAACAAAATTCAAAAATCAAAAACTGCTCCTAGTTTAGTGCCAAACCATCGCCTAATGCAATAATCTCTTCTATTGCTTCTAGATTATAAATTAATCAGACTAAAACAAAAACAAAACAAATCAACAAAATTCGGAAAACAAAAAATCACTCCTACAATTTAGTGTCAACCGTTGCTAAACGCCAATAATCTCTTGTAATGTTTCTAGACTAGAAATTAATCAGATTAAAACAAAAACCAAACATGTCAACGAAATTCGAAAATCAAAAATTGCTCCTATTTTAGTGCCAAAACCATTGTTAAATGCCTATAATCTCTTGTATTGTTTCTAGATTATAAACTAATCAGACTAAAACACAAACAAAACAACTCAACAAAATCGGAAAAACAAAAACTGCTCCTAGTTTAGGGTCAAACCATGGCTAAATGCCAATAATCTATTGAATTGTCTCTAGATTACAAATTAATCAAACTAAAAAAAAGAAAAACAAAGCAAGTCAAAAAAATTCGAATAAAAAAAAAAATTGCTCCTAATTTAGTGTCAACCGTTGCTAAATGCCAATAATTTCCCGTATTCTGTCTAGATTGGAAATTAAACAGACTAACACGCAACTGAACTCAAAAAAGAGAAAAACAAAAGCATTTCATGAGTTAACCTAAAACAACGAATTTGGGAAAGGAAAAAAAAAGATCCCAAACAAAAAGTTTAAGAGAGGGAGAGAGAGAGGAACAGACAGAATGTTTGGTGTCCCAAGCGAGCCAGACAGTGGAGAAATGGCCCCAACCGAGTTTACTCTGAACGACGTAGCGACCGACGTTGAAGGTGTCGCCGATTCGGACGGCGTGGTAGCCGCCGCGGCGGTAATCCTCCGTGCCTTCGTCCTCGGAGGTGAAATCGCTGCTGTCGTCCTGGTGCTGCTGGTGCTTATCCCCCATTTCATTCACTCATACACCGAAACAATTACGAGAACGAAAGAACAAGAACACGAACAAACAAGCACGCGCTGTATTTGATAGAAAGAAAAGAAGAGGGGTTTGGTTTTATTGAGAAAGAAAAGGGAAATGAGGAAGAGTGGATTTTCCTTGGTTTCACTTGGCTTCCTGGTTAATTTAATTCAGTGAGGTGTCATCTTCATTCACACCACAACACAACAACATTAATAGTATACTCATTCCCTTCCCTTTTTTTTTCATTGCACCCCACTACCTCCTCATGTGTCCTACCACTCTCTAACATAAAATATATATTCAAATAAATTATTAGCTTTTGTTTTGGCTCTTATTTATTGGCATTATCTGAATTCTGATATTGATATAATGTAAAGTATTTTATTAGCTTTTGTTTTGGCTTTTATTTAAATACATGCTGATTTATTTATATATTGGATGTTTTACATTATTGGTCTATGACTTTTTTTTCTCATAGAATTTAATCAAAATATGTTAAAACTATAAAAAAAATTATGCTATCATCTAATTAAATATTAATATAAATAATAATATTTTTTGATTTTATTATAATTTCTTTTTTAAGATAATTTTTAATTAATTAAAAATATTAAAAATATATATTTCAACAATACATAAAATTAAAACTCTATGCAGTAAAAAAATAAACTCTATTAATATTATTATCAACTTAATTTGCAAGTTTTTTCCTGTATAGTCTACTGCTATACTACTGTTTGTATTAAATAAATTAGGCTTTTTTGTATTTAATTGCAACAAACATTAAGTAAAAGTGTTTTTTTTTTCTTTTTGATAAACTAAACTGAGATATGTATTGCATTCAATCTCAGCACTTCGTTTTCTCAAGAAAACTGCAAGGCGCTTTACACACTGTCAAACAATTTTGAAGGCTTAATTTTTCTAAGGATTAGCCCAAAGATTAAACTTGAGAATGTCCCTTGAATTTGTTAGGGTACTTTATGCATACATTTTTTATATGTAGAATTCTATTAAAATATACTATTAAAATAATTATATTTCAACAGATTGTGGAGATCGAATTATCTATATATATATATATATATATATATATATATATATATATATATATATATATATATATATATATAT
>CM023960.1:6919672-7127756 GCA_013407115.1 Glycine latifolia
TACAAAAATTTAAAAAATAGTATAGATAAGTTTCTATGATAATAAAATGATGATATATAATATGATACATTGTATACATTGCACTATTTATAATATAAACTCGTAATGTTTATTAATTTAATTTTTGATAGATAAAACTTACTATTTAAAAAGACAAATTCCGCAATCATTTGATGTATAGCATTTTTTATTCTTTTTTGTGCTAATGTAGTGTTATTTAAAATTATATATGTTTCTGAAACTTCTGAAAAACTCCAACAACCATCATCAAAGATCAACTCCATATTACCAGAAAATGTTACTAATTGCATCAACAACTTGTGACGCATCAGAACCATTATCTTCAGAGGAGAGAGAGAGAGTTGCAGCAATGGTACCACATATCCCTGAAAAAACACTAAGCCAAGCAGCAATGGGTAAAAAAGCTAAAGCCTTTATTCTAGCTAGGTTGCCTTAGTCCCCAAATGATTTTGATCCTAGTGCTCTCCCACCAAAACTAAGATTGTAGAAATCAAGCATCCATTCCAAAGCCATTGCTAGAGTGTTTTGGATTAGCATCTCATGTTGAAAAATAATCAATTTTTTTCATAATGATGGTAAAATAATTGTTTCTATCTTTTAATGGTATCACCATAATTTTATGAAATAAAATTAATGTTTGTTTGTTATCCAAACACACTATATATACATTCTCAACAATGACTCTTAATTAGATATACCATTTGACACAAACATAATGAAATAAAATAAAATGCATCGAATTGAATAGAATGAAATGAGCTAGATATCATTGTTTAAAGTATTGTGATTAGTAATTATAAACCAAAACAATATCTTATATTCTATTGTATTTCGTGCTTATCAAACAAAACAACACACTTATTCAACACTATGAATGCATATTAATAAAATGATATTATATATATATATATATATATATATATATATATACTGTTTATTGTGTGATTTGATATTAATAATACAAATTAGTAATAAGAAAAATAGGAGGAAAGCTTAATTTAATGTATAACATATTTTATAATATAAAGTAAATGCCAACTACTATAAGATTACTTAATCACAAATGTTCAATTAGTTTATCTAAAATTTAGTGTATAAGATAGTTGAGATAATACTAAAAATATTCAATATAATATATGATCATTTAATTTATTAAAAAGTTATTAAGTAATAAGGCAACTTTATCAAGAATTATTATACTTAAAGAAACTACTTGACCCCTAGTAACATATCACTGAAACAATATGATCCTATTTGAATAAACAAATATTTATAGAAGAAAATAAAAAAAACTAATTTTGTCTAATAAGCTAAAATTAATTTGTGTATAAATTAAAATAAGTTGTTGGACAAACTAAATGAGAAAGATGTATGAATTAATTTATGTATAATCTAATTTTAGTTTATAAAAGAAATTTATTTTATTTCAACTTCTAATTTTCCTTTTTAAAAATATTTATGGAGAAATTTATTCAAATAATATATATATATATATATATATTACTAATGTATAATTAAATTGGAAAATGCGAAGATATTTTAACGTGAAATTTCCCATGTTGATGATGATGAGTCCTTTCTCAATATGCGTGACGTGTTGTGCGTGCGTGCAGCCGGTGCAGATATGGTTGGTAGCAAGAATCAGACGCAACGTTCATATAATGGCGTAGGAAAATTAATCAAACTCATTTATGTCATCGTCCATGGCCAGGTTTGAAGAAGCAAGAAGAAAACAGAGAGCAATTAAATGAGTAAATCATCATCACTTCTCACATCCCTGAAAATTTGTAGCAGTATCTATATCATTGATTGTTTTGCCAACTTGAAGAGTAGATATTAATTTTTATAATCAAAATACTATCAAGTACATTAATTCCTCAACGTAGTAATAAAAAAATTAAAATATATCTTTTATCCTAGTAAATAAAATGATATTCGGAATCCGTTTTTGAAATTTATTTAGAATCTTTCATTCACATTCCCATGAGATTGAAATTTGTTACTTTTTATTCAGACGTTAGATACATTTGAATATATGATTTTTAATTTAATTTTAAATTATAATTTTTGGGACTGAAAAATCATCACAAAATATATAAAAAAAATGTCACAAATTTTTAAGGGTAATCACAAAAATCAAACAACATAGATCTGGTATAATTCACAAAATTCAAAACAATGCAGATCTAGTAAAAATCACAAAAATACCTTGGGAAGAAAACATTGAACTCCAAAGCCTTGATAGATTGTGGAGGCATGACGATCATGTGTGGGCCCTAGGGAGACTAACATCAGCGTCTAGCAAGGCACACAACATTTGTCTACGAATATCTTGGGAAGACAATTACAATAATACAAAAATCCAATTGTTCCCGGCATCATGGAAGCCACGTTACCCTCTAACTAGAAGAGCTTAACCATAGAGAAATATGACGACGTCGACGTTTATGTCACCCAAGTCAACCTATACACCACGAATAATATATGGTTTTGTTGCTTTTTACCGACTTTGTTGAAAGGACAGGCCCTAGAGCTAGGCATTTAGGTTTGAGCCCGTGGATTATTACTTGCAAAATCCGTATATCGGTCTTGATATTTTTAAGTCATTTAAATTACAGAATTTTTTACTTTATTTATTTAACTCATGGGTTAAACAGGTTTTATTTATGAATCCATGGACTTTTTACAATTTAACCTAAAAATATATATAATACTAATAGATAAGAAATGTAAACGGAATAAATTTTTTTTATAGAATTTAAGTATTTTTTATATGATTTAATGATTAGTTAATATGATATAATATTTTAATTTAGTATAAAATTAATAAATTATAGATTAAATAAACATGCTATAGAAAAATATTTTTTTAGGTAAGTTAAGATACAAATTATGCTATTATTTTGAACAAATATTTTTTATTAGACAATTCATAGTTTTTAAAATGTGCTATAAAAATTTACATTTTAAAATTTAATTTTCTGTTTTTTCTTTTAGTTTTTTTTTTTTGTCAAATTCCGGTCAGCCTGCATTGCAAATTAAAGTCTGAATGAATTAAGCTAAAGGGTTTAGGCTCAAATTGCACAGGGGGGGCATTATTTTTAAGTTATTTTTTACTCAACACATCACACTTCTAATACAAATTAATTATTCTCAGACATTGCAATTTAATAACATACTAGAAATTTATATGTGATAATCTGGCACACCACATATCATATGAATCAATCAAGCAGAAAATGATGCAATTTCATAAATGTTAAATACAAAAAGTCTTTGATTACAATACCCTTTTCCCCACAAAACATTTTTTTTTGTCATTACAATTTTATTATATGCAAATGATATTTTAATTTCAACCCCTTCCAATAGTACTATAAAAATTAAATTAACTCTAATAAAGAGCAAACATAACAATTCTATTGATAAATTTCAATATTTAAAATTCAACTGATGCCAAGTTTTTTTCTTGTGAAATAATAGCTATAAATGAATTTTTTACCATAAAAAATAAAAAGAGATTCCCTTCTCTTTGTTTTTACTTTTTATAGATATTCTTATTGATCAATAATAGTATTGACACTAATTTTAAATTTTTTATATAAATCTGAATTTACTTAAGAATCGTTGGTTTTTTTACAATTGAATTAATTCTTATAAATAATAAATTGAATTAATTCAATTTAAATAGATATAAATGATACAATTTTTATGGACTTAAAAAAAGAGAATTTTGTTTATTCTTTTTTATCTAACGTATACATTGAATTAGTATCAATTTCATAACATGATGCTTATCTTTGTTTTGTTACGTATCTATATCTTAAAATCAAGGTTTTTTCAAATGTGAGCTGCAAAAGAATCTTCTTATCTTTTTCATCTCCTATAGGGGTGTAGAAGGTAAATTAGCACATATATGTCACCTACCTTAGAATCTAGGTTTTTCTAAAACAAATTATATATAATTTTTTAAGTACAGCTTTTAATAATAGTTTTTTTAAGTTCTAGCCCTAACTTAATTAAAAATATATCTTTTAAAACACAAATTTTTAATTAAAAATTTCAAATAGGCTTAATTTTTGTTTGGATTAGATTCAATTTAGTCAAGGCAAGATTCATCAGAAACAACCAGCCAGTGTCCTACCATTTGAAATCCACTATTTGGTCTGGGATCAAACTGTTGGGTAAAAACAGCGCATGATCGTGCTCTCAAAATCAAATGTGAGTTATCGTCAACCCTCAAATCAAATGCGGAAATGTAAACAATCAAATGCAGGAGAGTAGAGATAGAGAAAAACACAATCAATATGTTTTACATGAGAAAACTTTCCTTCAATTTGGAGAAGAAAAACTCACGGGACATTGTCCAGAATCAAATATCCACTATGACGGAGAACAGTTACAATGAATCAAATACACCAGGTTGGTGGTTCACTCAACCTCTCCAACAATGGTGATAATTAACTCTCAAAGTGTTTCACTCTGATCTCTCAAATATGCAGGCACGCAGGCTTGCTCAAGAATGGCACTCAAGAATGTCACTTGAGGCTCTCAAAATGCTGAGTCACCCTCAACGCTCAATCTTTCTCGACGTCTATGTCTTTTCGACTTCTACGTCCTCTCTCTCTAATTCCACCATTAACTAAAGTTTTTATAGTAGTAAATTAGGTTTAGGATTTTAGACCCCTTAATGGGCTTGGGCAAGCATTGAAGGAGTAATGTCCAACACAGACATTGTTTTGTTTCAGCTTTAGAGGGCAATCGGTGGTGCATTGGAGATGGTACCAACATCAACTTCTGGATTGATCACTGGTTATCCAAACCCTTGGTGGAAGAATTTGTTATTCCTAGGCATCTTCACTCCCGCTTAAATGTTAAGGTTGTCGACTTTATTCATAATGGTGAGTGGTGTATCCCACTTTCTTTTCTTGAAAGGTGCCCTACCATTTCTGCTGAAATATTCTTAGCCATGGTAATTTCGCTAGATCCTTGTAATGATAAGTTGGTCTTGACTCACTCCTCAGATGGAGTTCTTTCTCATAAATTGGCGGTCATTTGGTAATCACATTTGCATTTTTAGGAACTCTATTTGATCTTTCACGGTAGCCTTTGTTGAACCTTATAGAGTGTCCTCTTCCTTCCAAGTTGAGTTGATGGTGACAATGAAGGCTATTGAGCTTGCTTAAACCAAGGGTTGGTTCTATTAGAAAATTAATTTTTTTTTACATTATTATGTACTAAATATTGTATTAATAATTATATTATGTTATTTAATATATATTAGGTAAATTAAAGTGATCAATTAAATATGTCCAAATAGATTCCTAAGTAAATATGGGATAAATGAGTGAATATCAATGTTGGACCAATTAGGTTTAATGGGAGTTTACTGACCCAACAATAAAGAAAAACACTATATATAGGGTTATGGTCCCAATATGTCAAATCAAACTTTCTTTTTTTTCCATCTTGACAGAATAACCTCCAATGAGTGATTTAACTGAGGAAGACTAAAGTTCATAAGAAAATGTTAAAAGACTACAAGAACAAAATGATAACTCATTGCTGCAGTGGAAATAGTAAGGAGTGATTTGACTAAGGAAGACTAAAGCTTATAAGGAAAGGCTAAAGGTTAGAAGATTAAAAATAAATCACTGGTGCGATGGAAACATGTGCGTATTATTTGTTTAAGATTTCTTGATTCTTCAATATGATACTTCTGGGGTTTCATTGGGTGATGATTTTCACTATAAGAATTTAGCAATTAATTTTTCAACAATTGGTATCAAAGCCATATCATATTGAATTATCAAGAAATTAAATGATTTGCAAAAACAAAATATTTGAACTCTGCTTTGTGGGTTTCTTGGTTACAAATAGGGAAGAGATTAGAAAAATAATGAAACCCATAGGTTGATTAGTGCATTAGAAGATGTTGTTGACAAATAATTTTTCACTTCCGGTAAATCAAAAGGTAATCTTTCACATTCTGCTAGGGAAGAGATTAAAAAATAATGAAACTCATAGGTTGATTACTGCATTAGAAGATGTTGCTGACAAATAATTTGCTGATTTTTTTTTATTATTTAAAATTATTATTATCAATAATTAAATGATAATTTGTTATCAGGAATGACATTCAATCCATTATGATAAAGTTTGGATAATTTTATTATAATCTCATTCAAAAAATTGAGAGCAATAAAATTAAGGAACTTAGGCATTTAAATTAACTCAAATAAACATTTGATTTATGTTTGTTTTATTTAATTATTATTGCTTTTAATTGTCTTGTATTTCATAATAAATTAATTGAAACAATATTGTTGCCAAAGTAACCTCTATTGTGAATAATTCATTATTGTGAAGTATAAAGATGAGTATATTTGTTATTTATGTTAATAACCATCGGCCTAAAGAAAGATTATTATTTGGCCAAATAATATATATACATGTGGTGATAAATATGTGATAATTATAAATATTTTCATGTAAGTAGTAGTCGGCCTAAAGGAAGACTATAGCTTGACAAAATTTATTGTCAATGTTTGATTACTGCGTTGAGAGTACCACACTTACAAATTGATATTTTTGGTCCAAAAATCAAATGTTAATGTTATGTTAGGTGTCTTGTAAATGGGCCCACGTTGGTTTGGATTGTTTGTTAATGTCATGTATATACATTTTGTTTTAATTATGCATTTGGTATGACATGGATGTTTAAGAAAGAGAATGTGGAAATTGTTCTTAGTTGCATGGATCTAGACCTTGCGCTAAGGATGGAGAAACCCACTTCCACTCTGGAAAATCCAAATTTGGATTACATAGAAAAGTGATAGTGCTCTAACCACATGAGTTTGATGATCATGAAACGCTTAATTTTGAAGGTGTTTCGAGGCTCTATTACTGGTAGCACTGGTGCTAGGAAGTTTCTCAAAGAAATTGAGCAATATTTTGCTAAAAATGAAAAAGTGGAAACAAGTAACACATTAGCAAAACTCGTAACCATGAAGTATAAAGGAAAAGTGAACATAAAGGAGTACATTATTGAGATGTCTAATCTTGCTAGAAAACTCAAGGCATTAAAGTTAGAACTATCTGATGATTTGTTTGTGCACTTGGTTCTCATTTTTCTTCATGCACAATATGACCAATTTGTAGTGAGTTACAATGCACAAAAGAATAAATGGACTCTTAATGAGCTCATTGCTCACTGTGTGCAAGAGGAAGAAATGTTTCAGTGAAAAAACACTAATAGTGGATTTTCTTAAGGACACATATCAGAGGTTAGATGAATTAGAGATCATTAGGTATACTGACTGATTTTGTTGGATGCCAAGATAGTAAAAGATCCACATCAGGTTATGTCTACATGTTGGTTAGAGGAGCTATTTCTTGGAAGAGTGTTAAGTATATACTTGTAGCTTCCTCTACTATCGTTGCTGAATTTGTAGCTTGTTTTGAGGTGTCCAACCATGGGGTATGGCTGCGTATAGTAAGTGGTGTTGAAAGGCCACTAAAGATTTATTATGACAATAAGTCAGCAGTGTTGTACTCCAACAATAACATAAGCTTTTCAAAATCGAAGCACATCCATATAAAGTTTCTGGTTGCTAAATAAAGAGTTCAGAGTGGTTAGATTTCCATATAACACATAGGGACAAACTTCATGCTTGTAGATCCGGTTACTAAAGGCTTAGTGCCTAAGGTCTTTCACGAGCATATTGCTCATATGGGTGTTGTTTTGTTTGATGACACTATGGTTTAGTGAGAATTCTTTATGTTGGTGTTCTATGTAAAAAACATTTATATGTTTATTTTTTGCAGAATAAAAATTTTGATGTTATTTTTCCTCTGAATGTGTATTTTTGTACTTGTGTTTCTGCTTTGTGTATGCGAAAAATTAAGGATTGATCTCATAAGGACTAAAGAATGACTAATTGGAAATAAGCATGGTAGATATCACATTACATGTAATTTCCATGTCACTCATCCATACTTGATCTATGTTGAATATATTTGTGTGATGACCATGAAAGGTTTAGTTACGCCTAAGAGTGACAAAAGTCGTCATGATCTCATATTGATATAGGGGATGGACTAGATTGTATATGACGAGGAATCTAAGGATAAATAGCATATATGATATATGATATCTCTTAGGAATATCACATTACAGATTGTATTAAGAATATATGATATAATTATCTCAAGTTAATATGTATCTCAAGTGGAAGATTGATAGCAAATTAAATTTCCTGATATAAATGGGTGGATATTGCGCCACAAGTATCGAACTTGTGACCTTCAAGTTATTAATCCGTATTTTTTGAGTTAATAGACCAATTATGTTAAAATTTAATTAATATTGATACATATAACATTAAATTTATTTAATTTAAAATAATTTATTATGTTAAAATTATATGTTGTTATAAAATTTTAGCATATAATTTTGTTACAGATGTGTATGCATGCATTAATTAAACATATAAATTTAACATATAATATTATTACAAAATTTAACATAATAAATTAAACTATAAATTAATAGCTGTTAAAAAATAATTAATGTTGATATATATATAACACTAAATTTTTTAATGTATATTTAATACACATATAATTTTAATATAATAAATTATTTTAAATTAAATAAATTTAGTGATATATATATATATATATATATATATATATATATATATTAATAATTTTTTTAACATAATTGGTCTATTAGAGTTCAATTGATTGGAGCATCACATTAATAACTTGAAGGTCACAAGTTTGATACCTGCATGTATCATTATTTTCTAAAATATATTTTAACTTACAAAAAAAAAAAAAACTTAAGAATTGGACTTACAAATTATCCAATCCATATATATAAAAAAAGAACTATTTACCAGCTGACTTTTGTCTCTCCCCTCAAGCCATTATTCAAAATTTTTCTCAAAAATAAATCCAATTCCATATTAGCCAAAATAAGAAATAATTGCTTCTATTTTATCAATCTTTCATCATGATTTAGGAGCTAAAATTAATTATATAGCTATTTTTTTATTAGTATTATGATGGTTATTTTTTTATCCATAGATATAAAAGACAAATATTAAGAGATTTATATTAATTTATATATTTATTCAACCAATTAAACTAAATCTCATCCCGTATTATGATATATAGATTTAAAATTCTCCCATTGATTAATCCCTTGAACTTTTCTTCTTTTTTTTCCATTTTGGGTTTCCCAACTTGTTTCTTGATTTGGGTGATTTCGTCCTCCATATATTTACATTGGTGTCCAGGCTTTGTTTTAACTTGTCAACATCCACGGGCCTTTAGGCCAAGGACATGGCAAAAGGTTCAGATAGTAGACCTTTCGTCATAGCATGTATAGAGTTACCTTTTTACTAATGTTCTTCATCTACAGTGCTTTCAAATTCAAGCGTGTAACGTTCTCATTCCTTTTCTTGTTCCATGTTAATTAATGCATGCTGTTGTGTCTTGGTGGTAGGCCAAACTAGCTAGTAGAGAAATGTGTCAACAACTTCCTTTTGAGCTTAGGCTGAATTTGTTTATTATAGGTTAGGTTAGTGAAGCCTAGTACTTCAAATTTTTACTGTAATGGAAAGTTTAGGTCGAGAACTTACGACAATATATAGCATTTGATGAAATTCATGTTTGGATTCAGGTTGAATTATTCAAAATCATATTTTAGGTATATTTGATTTAATGTTGAGAAATTTATTCTGAGTTTATAATTAATTTTGAGTTAAAATAATTTTAAATAATTATCAAATTTTGTATACTATATTACTTTTTAACATAACATGTTCAAACATAAATAAATATAATTTAAAATTAATTTCATTTAATTTTACAAACAATTACCCAAATACACACAAAGCATCGGGTATTTGAGTTACCACTCTTCAACTCAAAATGTTGAACAGTAGATTGAAGTTGCTTAGCTGGAACTGAAAATAGTCATTATTAGCTCTGAGAAGAACGAGTAGACGATAAATTGTAGTTAACAGTCATCAATTAATTAAAAAGTTAATGATTAAAATTGTGGTTATATGTATAAACCAAAATATTATAAAGTTGTTAAAATCATGTGAATAATATCATGGACGTAGAGGGTCTTATATTATTGGTTTTACATTCATTCTTACAATTTAAGAGAAAGATAAGAAGAGAGATAAAAAAATTGTGAAGATTTATTATAAGTATAACATTACGTATAAGAAAAGTCCTTTTTTTAAAGATAAGAAAAATACGTTACGTAGCTCTCAAATGTGTGATACATATGCCTTTGGATTCAATAAATGCGGTGATTTGAATGAACTAGTATCATTGTGTAAGAAGTCTGAGACTGGGTCGTTAGGGTTGGTAAGCAATCGAAAGTTACTGCTCTAGATCGATTCCATTGAAGTCTAGGCCCAAGTTTTCTGACATTTGCTCTTGCACTGTGTACTTCTAGCTAGGACTGCTTGAGCTCGATTGTATCATTTAAGCCATAGCATTGGTTTAGGTTTAGGTTTAGCTAGGTTGAAATTGAAACAGTGAAGAGTCTAAGTTTTTGCCACTTTGGTCAAAGATTCTTGGGCTTTAAGGGAAGTTTGGTCTATTTTGGGGTGACCACTTTACCAACTGTGCCAAGTGTTTGGATAAGGGAAACTTAGGTCAAAAAAAGCATCTCCGAATTGACTGAAAAAGTATACGGATTGACACTATGGTTGTGTCTAGCATGGAATGTGGTCTCAAGTCTCTTGTTCATGTGTAGGGGTACTTGCAATGATGAGATGGGTGAGGAGTTACCTAGCCCCACACCATGGCCTAGTAAGCTCAGATTTGCATCCTCTATGAAAAGCATAAAAGAAAATATGTATAAAAAGCTTTTTTTTAAGGGATGTACAAAAAAGTCTCATTAACTAAATACATTTATAACCTCAATTTAACATTGTAAATTATATATATATGGAAAATTATGATCATTTTTTTCTTTAATATATCATTTATCATATTTATCGTTTTTCTTCTCTTTCATTTTTTTATGTCTTTGTATCACCCAAATTTACTCAAAATAGGGGTGAATAATTATATTTTTCTTTAGGTTGTGTTTAGTAGAAATGCCAAAATAGAAAGAGTGGAAATAGGTTGAAGAAGACAATAATATAAGAAATAGAGTGAACATAGTCATTGTTTGATTTAAGAAAAATAGAGTCAAAATAAGATTAAAAAAAGTTGTTTGGTTTGGAGAAAAAGGGAAAAAGAATGAGATTTGATAATTATTAAAAATGACATTTTACCTTTACAAAGAAAACATTGTTTTTGCTTAAAAATATTTTTAGTCAATACTAAATGATTAAATTTTGTTTTTAGTCCCTAATAATTTTTTTATTGTTGATCCTTGACAAATTAAAAATCTTATTTTTGGTCCCTAAATTTGTTTAGATTTCACTTTAATATTAAACAAAGTGATTTAGGGATTAAGAGAAAAATTTTAAATTTTTCAACAACAAAAAAAATTAATTAGGCACCAAAAATAAAGTTCAATCATTTATTATGAACTAAAACACATATTTAAGTGTTTTTTTTACCGTTGACTCATATATGATCAGATTGTTTAAATATATTTATTAAAAAATATTATTTTAATAAGATAAGCAGTTTTATGGGTCAACTTATTTAAGTTTATCTGTTGAAAAAACTCTTATTTAATAAAATAAGCAATTAAATATTTTTTTTATATATTTCTAAAAATTTTAACAGAATAAAAATATATATATTATTTTAAGAAACAAATCATATTTTGCTTATAAAAATTTCTTTTTTAAAAAATCGTTTATTTTAAAATTATTTGTAATTTTAAACAAATTAGATTTTGTCTAAACTTCTGCTTAAAAAGTAATTTTTATTTATTTTAAGAAACAAATTATATCTATTTATTAAAAAAAGCACTTTGTTTAAAAATTGATTATTTTAAAATTAATTTTTTTTAAATTAAACAACCCATGATCGATTATGTTAAATAAATAATCAATCAACTATATATTGGAAATCCAAAGTTGGAGTTTGCCAGGAAAACGAAGATTCCAGCCGCGCACGAAATCAAAAGTTGGGGTTAAAAAGGAAGAAGACACGGGGACACGAGGTCATGAAGAGCCGGATTTGGATCCTCTATAGTTTTTAGAAAATGATAATTAAAATATTTGTTAAGAAATTTAAAAAAAATCATTGTAAAAAAACTATAAATAATGTAATTTTGTGTTTCTCAAGTTTTTTAACTAATATACTAAGAGCATTGATTAACATCTTCAAAAAAACTCTATGAATCCTAGCCATTTATTTTATTTTATTTTATTAAATTAATCTTTAAATTAATATTTAATTTTAATGATTGGACTTGGATTAGAACTGTACATCGTGCAGTTTTTTTTTTGTTCTGCAAAGCACATGTAGTAGCTCACTTGGGTGATGTGGAACTCTATACATTACTATCACAAGCAGTTTAATTTTATAGTTTCGTAATTCACTCGCAATCTATAATATACCGACGTGACTTCGATAAGAATTAACTCATCAAAGCAGGATGCCCGATGTGGTACCTTGGGACAAAAATCAACATTAAGGATAATGTTATATGGCTCTAGACTCTACACTTTGGTGAAGGCAATTTATTCCCTTGATCCTAATACAATTTGGTATTTGGTATCTCATTTTCCAGATCAACACCTTAATTCGAGGAGTCATTTGGTATGTAATCCTAAACTAGCATCTTTTTGTCACCTTCCTAGCATAATTCGTGGATCCTAACAAGATCAACATGTTATTGTCCTTTTTGTGCTAACTCGAAGATAATTTAGTCGGCCAAGTAAATTGATGACGACATATACTATACTCTCTAGAAACTTGTGAGTTTTCATTTTTCATTTTTTGTTGAATTTAATAGCATATATCAAAATTCTTTTTAAGACTTACGTCTAACTTAGTTGGAGAAATAAGACCAAAATTTAACTATTATTGTTTAATATATTATACTAAAGTTTTAAAAAATAGTATTTAATTACTATCAATTCAATCACAGTTGAAAAATAAATCTCGACCCAATATCTTCCCTGGTTTGATACTATCTTATCCAGTGCATCAAACAATGCCTTGAACAAAAATGTTGTGTACCTACATTGTCACATATAACACGGTTTTTCCAAAATGTTTATAATCAACGAAATATACTTTTGCAACTAGGTTTCAGAAGGCATAAAGAACAACCGAGGCAGGCAAAGAAAGTCTTTTTTCCCTCGAAAGAAATAAATTTATAAGCCTAATCTGGAAACAACTAAAATACATTGAATAGAAATTACAATTACACAGCTGTAGAGAATACACACCTACTGGCAAAAAAAATAAATTAAAAAACCAGAAAATATGACATTCTCCAAATTGTAGACTTTTTTCAGTGTATAAGCTGCTGTGTGATAGATCCCCAAGAGAGTATTCTGGGATGTCTGACATCACTAAAAAAACAAGCTTCCTATTCTGCACATGGCTATTTCAAAATGCCTCTTCTCTTGCGCTCTCTCAAATCAGTAGGTACAATAAATACAGAATCTACACAAAGCCCACCTTTGGAATGTGTACAATCGATCTGTTTCATTGAAAATCTAACTTGAGTTGTAGGCTCTGATCCACTGACAATAAACTCACCCACCTTGTAATCTACCCAGCATCCACGCTTATGATTGCCATATGTATCATTGATCTCAGTTTCATTCAAACAGCATTCACATGATGCTTGCTGACCATCTGAAGTAGAAAACTCAAATTTCAGAGGTTTTATATCCCAACCATGGGTGTGTTCATAATTACAAACACGTCGCCCAAGCCTTTTGGAAAACCGTCCGAGGTGAAGCCTAAAGGAGAGAGTATAAATATCAGCAGGAAATGGGAACGTTACCTCCCCATCCACTTCAAACCACCATATTTGCTGCAAATATGCCACAGTGTGAAACCTGAAAATCATCTAAGGTATAACAGAATGCTGACAAATTACAAGAACAAATGGAGAGCAAAACAGCTTCAACATCAAGATTTGCAACAGTGCTACAATTTGCAAAAGAAATGCAAATAGAATATAAGCAGTAAGTTGACATAATTGAAGTCTGACAATGAGAATTACAAGTGTCTGTTTATTAACTAGGTGGTGCAAATCAACCTACATTACATCATTAAGAGAATGGGTACTTTGGTTCAATCAGAATCTATATGGAACCAAATTGCAATTAATAATTAAAAACATCATTCCATGTTACAAATATTTAAAGATCTGTCCTTATCCAGATTAAGGCCTGTATTTACAAGTAGAGAAGTGTACCATTCAAATTGTTTTTACATGTAATGGATTCATGAATCTAAGACAATCTTGTGAAATGTTTTTTTTTCAAGATTGATGTAGCTTTTATATATTTAATAATAGTTTTTTTTATGGAAAAGAATGTTAAATTTTTTAGCAAAGTAATTTGTTTGCGAGAGAACAAAGTAGTACAGCTGCCAAGTTGTTTGTATAATTCAAATGAGTTTATATTAGATTCAGGCCAAATAAGAGAACCCAAATCAAAGAACTATGTCATTTGGTTTAGCTCCAAGATGGAGATCAGCTTGATCCCTTTTAAGTAGTTTTAGGAATTGTTCAAACATTTTGGTACTTGTTTAAAATCAGAATTAAACCAAGCATCACCAAACAATTTAACACCCCCATTACAAAAAAGGTTTTGCTACTTTTAAACAGCGCATTAAAGATTTAACAGCAAAGGCCAGGAAGTAAACAAAGTCATGATCCATACACAATTAACAAACAATCTTGAACTTAATGCATTTGTCATCATAGAAACATTCTCCTATTTATTCATGCAAAAAATCACCAATCATGAACAAGATAAATAAGTCATGATACAATAATAAAGTAAATGTACGCAATTCCCACTTTCTCAAAAAGACGACCATAAACAATTAAACATACAAGACAAGCCACTCGGACGTGAGAGAACAATTACACTAACAAGCAAATCTGCACAATTTAAGCAAATCTGTGCATTTGGATCTTAAACTGAGATTATGGAATTTTCAACAAATAGGTAGCTTTACAAGTTAAACACTAAGTGCTTAATTGGTGTCTTGGGTGGTGGGGGGGGGGGGGGGGATGATTTTATTCAGTCGTACATACAAAGCTCATCCAGGAAAGCTCCAGTAAAATGAGTATGTTACAATACATGATCAGAGGACGGAACTTGATTGAAATGGCTAGGGGGTCAATTTTAAAATTTGCAGTGAAAAATAATAAATATAAAAATTTGAGGAGGATCTTCCCCAAGGAATACGAGGTGCCACCCATATGAATAATGACATTACTCCAATTTAAATTCAGAACTAAAAATTAACACAAGTTATTGTCTGAGTAACATGATCTGTTATTATTACATGCAGTTAAGCTCAAGTCTCGAGATGATAAACGTAACTTTAATATGAGAAACAAACTTCAAGTTTGGTAAGCCTATAAAAAGCAACAATCAGCAGCATCTTTGATTGTTTTACTTGAATTGTTATATATTGGCAATGCTCTAGGATTCCCGACCAATGTATAGATAAGATAAAATAATAGTCAGTTTACATGGAGAGAATGGCAAGAAAGGTCAAACACCTTATGATTTATCTTTACAACATTCAACAGTACTAATTAAGGAATATGACAATCAAAAGCTCATATCCTTCTATTAGTCATAAATCATACTAAGAAAGGCCAAATATCTAATGATTTATCCACATTGAACAATGTTTGGCTGCCTAGTGAAGTGGCAGGAAATCACAATTTCTATTTTCATACTCCAAGCACGAGTAAGTTACTATTGCATTTCTTCACTTTATATTTATAAAACAGAGTTGTTCTACACTCTACAGCCTCACTGAAAAGGATAAACCTGTTGAGCATCCTCTTACACCAAATTTAAGTACACTTGGAAAAGTGACATAAAATTCTTAAGGTTCAATTATTTATGATGCTAAGACCAGTTTATCATTTTGCGCATTTGCTAATAGCCACGGCTAAACCAATATACTAACATTGAATAAAAATAACTTAGTTAGGTCCTAATATTCTTACTCATAATTCAAGTTCAACACACCCACCAAATGCCCATTTACACCATACCAGATACACTATCCTTTTTCTAGGAATCTGGTCCAGTAATGATGCACAAACTAAACATCTCACCTTATATATATATCATGATTTAAGCCTTTTGAGAATATACAGCCTCGTATAAATACACAAAGAATAAGACTATTTTAATAATTACAGCTATAGTCTTAGAGGAGTCAAATAAGCACCAAACAAATCATACACTTCCAATCCACAATAAATTTAACACCAAATCCGCAACTAACTATATTATACAACATTAAAATGAGCTTAAATTGAAGAACCCGGGGTACTGAGAGTGCGCGAAAGCATTTTAACTTCAAATTCCAAAAAAAATATAATTTCTTCAAAGTTCCCAGGTCACGTGTTCTTACATAATTGGTATATACAGATGAAACTTCCACTTGTTTGAGTTTTTTTAATTTTCAATGTGTGAAAATCAGAAGTAATCTCCAATTTCAGAGGATTTAAACATCCAAGCAAAGGGAAGAAAACCAATTACTTCTTAAACCATGTTTGGTAGAGTGAAAAGAAAATAAGCCAAAGAGAAAAGGTTTAAAATTAAATTAAAGAGAAAACAAAGAAAATAAACAAATAGAGTTCCATTTATACAATATCAATGTAAAAGCCATTATCCTGTCAACAAAAACAAAAATCATTGTTGGTTTGCTTTTAAGATAGGATATAGTAAAAGTCAACAAACTATACTGTACATGTGATGTGATATCTAATTAGATAACAATGTAAAAAAAAACGCTTTACATTATCATTACATAGTCTATGTAGTCAAATAAATTTTTGTTGCTAAAGTCAACTCTACTATTTTCTTCTCATTTTCCTTTCAATCAAACAGTAAACAACGCATCATCATCATCAGTATTTCCTTTCTTCTCTATTTTCTTGTTTTTTTCCGACACAGTTTTCATATATCCATATTCAGCCTTAAAGCAAACAACTAAAGCCAATTAAATCTAACCTAGATTCTTCAGTAGGAATCCAATTCCAGTATCTCCGGTCATCAATTCCGTTAATAGTCATCGCCTTCGCCGAAATGGACATGCAAACCTTCCCGGTGACTCTATCCAGCCATACTTCCTGCAAAACCCTCGCCACCATCAACAAAAATCCTAAGTTACCAAAAACCCTAATAAACCTATATAAAAAAAAGCAAACAATGACTGACCTGAAGAGCAGCACCCACCTTATGGCCGTGGTCGAAGGGGAGGGGACGGGAGAGGAGCGCGAAGATGTCCTTTTTCGAGAGGCTGCGGTGGCGCTCCGGCGGAACGAGATCGAGCAGATCCTGGTAGTTGCGCGGCAGCTTGGTCTCCCAGACGGAGTCCGACGAGGCGGCGCCTCGGAACGCGCGGCTGAGGCGGGCGAGGTTGCAGATCTCCGGCGGTGTCAGGTGGAGGAACACGCACGCCACGCAGCTCTCCGGTATGTCCCCGAGGCCCGGGCCGATGCTGGAACCGTTCGACGACAGCGACGCGCCCATGGCAGGCGCCGAAACGGAACAGGGAGAGGGGAAAGGAAGGAAGTAAGCGCGCGTGGGAGTGAAAATATACTGATATTGAAATTGCTTTAGTGATGTTGTTGCTGTTGCATGTAAGAGGAGTTGTATGTTGTTGGTTAGGGAGTGTTGGCGTGGGATTTTGAGTTTGGAATGTAGGTTTGGGATGAAATATTTAAAGAGAAATGTCAAAACACATTCAGACATGTTCTTTTAAATATATTATTATTTTTTATTTGAAATTGATTAAAAATAAAGTCTTACTAGCCCAATGTTCTTAGAGTTAAAAAATTAAAAAAATATATAAAAATTATGTAAGAGTATAAAAAGAATCATAACCAATATAATTTTATGTATCCAAAAAAAAAATTGTTCCTTAATTAGGATAGTCAGTTAGTATTTGTTTTAAAAATAATAAAATTTTAGGCAAAATGTAATTTATATCTCTTATTTTTCAAATTCACAATTTTAGTTTTTTTAATTTATCTCTCACTTTTAAAATTTTATGATTTTAATTTTGTAATTTTTAATTAAAAATTTTTATTCTTATTTTTAAAAAATCTATAATTTAATTTCATAGAAAATTTCGGACATTAATTTATATTTTTTATTTTTATATATAAATTAAGCTTATCACAATTAAATAAAAATACATGAATCATGTGACTAATAAATAAGTATGTGTCGCCCAATATTAATTGGATATAAAGATTAGCATTTGAAAATCACATAAATCAAAATAATTTATTTTTAATATAATAAAAATAAAATGATTTAATTAAAATAAAAATAAAAATTGTAAATTTTAAAAAATGACAGGTAAAATATTTTATTAAAAAAGAAAATAATTAAAATTAAAATTTGAAAAAATAAAAATAAAAATATATTTTATGGGTGAGTCTCATGTCTATTAATTTTTATTTTATTTTATAATTTGTAATAAATATTTAAAGGAGTTACCTGTTAAAAAAATGTGTTATTACTCCTCCTTAATCCTCATTTAAATTGTGAACCGTGAGGAAGCTGGGGTGGGTCCGGGTTTTGAATGTTGTGTTGGACTGGACAGCGGGGATACGGTGTGGACAGGTCTACAGTGGAGGAGTAGCGATTTGCGGTGGATTTTTTACCACGTGGCAGTCGGTGGAGAATTAGGAAAAGGCAGCTACTCGGGCACGTTCTGGGTTTCTGATTATGTGTTATCAACCTCACTTTATTCCTAACTAACTGTTGCATTTGGTGTTCAGGGTGATGTAGGTTGCAAGTGCTGTTCAGGGTGGTGATGTAGATATTATTTTGTATTAATTTATTTATTATAGTTTTTTCGTTTTAAGTTTAAGTATTTATAAGAAAAAATTGTTCATGGTTTCTCAACCTCACTTTATTCCTAACTAACTCTTGTAAGTGGTATCCAAGGTGATGCAGATATTATTTTATATTAATTTATTTGTTTAGTTTTTATAGTTCTTTTCATTTTAAATTTAAGTGTTTATAAGAAAAAATCGTCCATGGTTTCTCAACCTCACTTTATTCCTAACCAACCCCTGGAAGTGGTGCCCAAGGTGATGTAGATATTATTTTGTATTAATATCAATTAAAAAATTAAATATATTTTTCTCTCTTAAATTTAATGACGTTTATTTTTGTATTTGTAATTTTAGTTCATCAATTCCAAAAATATTCTATTTAGTCTCTCTTTATAAAAAAAATCTCATTAATTTTCGGATAACTATAATATTATTTATTAATTTTGGATAATTATAATATTATTTTATGAAGATGGATTAAACAAAACATATTTCAACAAAATTTGACAAGAAAGATATTTATATTATTTCATTTATAATCAAATAATTTTTTTAGATCATTATGTGAAATATTTATCAACTTTATTGATGATTAATCTTTCCTTGAAAAGTCTAATTGGCCACTTGTAATGAATTTTTCTTTCCAATTACATTTTTTTCATCTAAAAGATTTGAACCGAAATATTGTTAAGAAGACACGGTAGCTCTCATATCAACGACTTATTGATATTCATAATTAACGATTATTGATTTTCATAATTAAGGAATGAATACAAGTAGCTATGTGAAAATAAAAGTTCAATTGCTAGTATAAAATATTAACACTCTAGCTAAGGAATTTAAAGGACAAAATTAAGTGACTAAAAAAATAAATTTAAATTTAGGGATATCAAAAATAAAAGTGATCCAAAAAGTTACGCATGATTTTTGTTTATGTATTCTCAACCTCACTTTATTCCTAACTACCTGTTGCAAGTAGTGTTGGGTGATGTAGATATTTTTTTCCAAAAAATACTTTTTTATCAATTAAATTATTTTTTTTGTTTTTGTAGTTAATTTCATCCTAAATTATAGTGCTACTATAATTTAAATTTTAGTCTCTATCTATACAATTTATTATGCCAATCTATTGATAATCTTTTTCCACCAAAAAAATCTACTGATAATCTTTCAAAAAAAAAAGTAATACGTTGTTACAAAATTTTCTCCAATGTTAACAATGGGGTAAAAAAAATTTAAACTTTTATGATTAAAATTTACAGTTTTTTTTACAGGGAATAAACTTAAAATAAAGATAAGTATAGAGACTAAATGACTAGTTTAATTTTTTGTATTTTATTTTTAGGTGAATTCTCATTTTGTTCTCATTGATTTTATTTTAGGCTTTAACACAATTTTGATTTTTTATATTTTTGAATTTGTAATTTTGGTCAATTTATTTTATAATAAAAATATTTGGTCTTCTATTATAATAGATCTACACTTTCATTTAATCCTCAATTTTGTCTATATTTTATTTTTTTTATTTTGATCTGATTGAAACTTAAACCTACCATACTTATATAAGATACCATCAAGAAATTATTTAACTAACTAAAATGTAAAAATATAAAAGAAATAAATATAGACAAAATTGAAGATTGAACTAAAATTGTGCATTTTCTAAAATAAGAAAATTAAATGTCTATTGTGAAATAAAGGAACCCAATTTATGAATTTGGAAAAATAGGGAACAAAATATTTACATTAAACTAGTATAACATTTAGTATTGAATTTATATATGCTAGCAAAATAATTATTAGATTTAAGAGCATTTTAAAAAATGAAACTACATTTAGTTATTTATATTAGCCTAAAACTTGATGTTTGTTAGTTAATATTGTTAACAATGTAGATGTTACATAAAAAATATCACATAGTGTCTCAATTCTCCTATCACGTCCATTTCATGCCAAAATATGCTATAATAAAAAATAATTTTATGGAAGTTGAAGACCCCTTGGTCAAAACCATTTTCTCCTATTTTTCACTCAATCTTAATTAACTTATGTTTTCTCAATGTGAATTTTAAACCATGCAACCTTTGTGTTTCATTTTTTTTCCTGACGCATTGGACATTCTTCACCAGCACATATAGAATAATATTTTGATTACATTGGTTGTGGATTATAAGAGAAGGATTGTTGTTTTGTTGGTCAATTATGTTTTTTTTTTTTTACTATTGATGTTTTATTGAAATTCATTTAGGCTACTTGTGAAATGGTGGTCCCTTTATGAAGCTATGTCATATGTTGTTTCTTTTTTTCTTGTTTGGTACCCTTTTTTAGTTTTGAACTTATGATTGTAGTTGTTATTTTTGTATGGTTTAGAATATGTGTTTGTGGTTGTTTGGGTTTAGCATTAAAATAAGGTGAATGGATTTCATTTTTATACCTTATCTAGACATAGGTACATGTTTTTGGTATTGTTAGTGCAAGATAGTTTTTTAAATCACATTGGTTATGCATCACAAGAAAAAGGTTTAAGAGGAATGAAATGGAAGAGGTAAAGTATAATGATGGTGAAATTTGTGTGAAATAAACAGTGACTGATTACATAAACATATTCATCCTTGCAAACTTGGTGGAAGGATGCAAAGTTCATTACAAGATTGATCACATATCCTTTTTGGTGTATAAGAAAGGGTTAGAGAATAGGGTAAAGGAGACATTGAGTGATGAAGGTGTACTTGACCAGTGCTTATCATAAGAATTATGAGATTCACATTTATTAGGAACACCTAGTAAATTGAGAGTTAAAAAATATTTGCAAAATTGGTGATCTATGCCACTCGAGGAAGAAATAAACATGATAAAAGTGGAGGAAGAAGGCCAAACATAGGCCAAAATAATATAGACATTAATGATGCAAACATAGACAAAGACATTTGTGATGAAAATGAAGAGGTTGGTGATGGATAGCAATACGGTGATGCAAAAATAACAAATGATTATGGAGACAAAGAAAAGGAATCACAAGATTACAAAGTGCAAAAAATAACATGTATATGTCACATTGAGTATGGAGATGAGTCTAATGATGATGTTGAAATTGAAGAAAATGATTATCATGGTGAGAGTGAGAAAGGGAAATGTAAGAGCAATGAGAAGACATTCAGATGTTGCACAAGTTGCTACCTTGGAATGGAAAATGTTCCATAATCTTCTACACTTTGAGGGATGGTTAAGATAACCATGAATAAGTTTGCAACCCTTACTGAGGATGAGACTTCCTTTAATAATGACAATATTAGTGAACAATTTGTGGACCATGGAGAAAAACATAGGAGAGGTAAGATATGCATCATGCAAGCAAAGGATAATGCGTTGAATTTCAAAATTACATTTGAACGAGCTTATACTCCAATTAGCACACATGAGAAAGATTAGGGAAGTGAGAGATCTATTCTCTCATAATTCATTGACTGTGCATAATTTAGGTGTGTATATTTAGAGGTAGGTATGGAGTCAAAGACTTTGTCCACCTCAAATTAACTTTAAAGGACTAGACTACAATGTCTTACTAACATCACATGAAATTAATAACAAAAAACACCAAAATAAGTTAACTTTAAGATAAGGTGATTTAGGGCATGTTGTTTTCCTCATTTTTTTTATTTCCATTTTCATTGAAAACATAAAATGATAGAGAAAAATTGTCTAGTTTTATTTTAGAAAATATTTTATATAAAAATATTTGTAAAATGCATCTTAAAATTGAAAAAGAAAAATAATTGTTTTCATCATTTTCTATTAAAACGAATCTATTTAAAAATGAAAAGGCAAAAACATAGTGACACTAATTTAAATATAATATTTAATTAATTTCTCATTAGTACACTACTTTCTCTTTCATTTGTATATTCTTTTGTGTGTCTCTCTTTCTCGTTCCACCACAATAAATAAATTAGTAATGCAAATTCTTTCATTTGAAGTAATAAGTGTCTTGTAACTACTTATCATGGATTTCATGGCAAAACTTTCTTAAAAAATATGTCTTTTTTTTTTATTTCTTAAAAGCAAAAATGCATTTTGGTTGTATCATATTTATATTCTATAACATTTTTAATACTTGACAATAATCAACATATATTTTATGTACATAACTAACATATATTTATAATTAAATATGATAAGTATATAAATAATTTTATTACAAAACGTATTTGTAAACTTTATAAATTAATGTTCTTTTTGAATCATGATTAAACATATATTTCGATATTTTTATTTTCTGAAAACAAAAACAAAAAAGAAATTAAACCAAATATATTTTTAAATGTAAATAATTGAAAATCAAAATGGAAAATAAAAAAAATATTTTTTCTCAAACCAAACAAACTCTTAATTTGATTTTAAAATGCGTGTAAAATTTATGTGATGCAAAAAATGAGATAATTGCATGTAATAATCCATTCAAGCAAAATGTTTTTCAATTTAAAAAATTTTAAGTGAGTTGGGTTCCTTGTGTTTATCAAGGTCAAGACAAGCCTCGAAATACAAAAAAGTATTTATAAAAGTACTTACATGTTATCCACTAACAAGTTTTCTCACATTGACAACGAGAATAATTGAACAACCAAATTAAACTATCGTAACACATTCATTGAATACAATTTCATGCACAATTAAAGTAAATGCATTGAATAAGTCATGCGTGTATTACATTTAAAAGGTACACCATATCTAATAATTAACATCATACCTCATAACATAGGGCTAACAAAAGAGAATATAAGTGCTAGAATGATGTGGGGTTGGGGTTTTAAAGTTATATTGCCTTAGAAAATTGGTTTGGACTTGAAACTAATATGAAAATGAATGAAAAAAATATTCAAAGTTCACTCCTACTTTGGGGTTAATTACATGGATTGATTCAAAGGTTAACACAACTGGGTAAGTTGTAGACATCTTATCCAAGGTTAAAGACTTTTTGCTTAACCATTTTAGTGAAATATCCATGCTAACCAAGTTTAATGTGTAATATTATCCCATTAGGCTACATAAGACAAATGAAGGGTAAAATGCTAGTTTATACTAATGTCGTGAGTGATTTTAAGTGTTGTTCTAATCTTAAAATGCTCATCATAAAATGTGTATTTGACACTAAATAAAATAATATTATTTTAATTCAAGGAGACAAAAATGATCTAAAACCTTATAAAAGCTTAAATATGATTAATAAAAAATATTTATATTAATTTCTATGTTGCCTACTAAAAAAAATATAAGCTTTTAATATTTTTTTCACAATGCAATCCAAGTTTAAGTTAAATTAAGGTTAAATTAATCCGAGTCTCTATACTTCTACACAATTTTCAATTAGATCTCTAAACTTTTCTTCTTCTTTTGATTAGATCCTAAACTCTCCTTTTTTTCAATTGGATCCTTTCTTCTAATTGTTGTTATGAAAATTTAACTGCAAACACCTAATTAGAGGCTCAAATAGTGGACTGATGCTCTTAATTGTGTTGTAAGCACAATTGTAAAATATTTTTGCAAAGTTTCAACTTTTGCATGCCAATTCAACCCAAATATTCTTTCATAAATTTCTCACAATTGTTTGACTCTTAAAGATCGAAACTCTACAATAATTGACACAATTGTGCTTACATCACACTCTAAAAGCTCAAGTCCATTGTTTGCACCTCTAAATAGGTGTATGCAATCAATTTTTCTTAACAACAATTAGGCAAAAGAACCCAATTTTTTTAAAAAATTTCAAGAACACAATTAAAAGAAAAAAGAGTTTAGGGTCCTAAATAAATATTTATGTAAAAGTGTGGGGAACCACAAAACAATTAAACCATAAATAATTTGTTGAAACTTAACTGGAAATTAACAAAAACTCTAATAAATTAAATTTAATGCTTTAATGTATGTTTTCACTTATAATTTATGTAAATTAAGTAAATTAAAGATTAATAAAAACATGGGCATTACACTTCTCCCTAAAAAGAAAAAAAATTCTAAAAAATAATTGGTCATGAATAAGATATAAAAGCCATTCCAATTTCTAATCCTCCATTTCAACTAAATTTTAGTTGTTTTATCTTTTTCTTGACGTGATCAAACATCTTTTTTAGACATCTAATATCTTTTGTCTTCAATCCATGTAAGTGGATATATTGACGAGTCTCTATTTAATTGTATTGTAGTAATTATAAGATTTCCAAGACACAAAAAATGATTTAAAATACAATTCATCATTAACAAGAACATGAAAAAATAACGAACATCAAGAAGAACAACAATATACATCCGGATGATAGTTTATAGGTTTCCCATAAAAGGAATCAATTACACGAAAGTAATACACATACTTCTTCAACCACAAGATACATACAAGAACATTATAAATTATAAATTATAAATAATTATAAAGAGAATATTAAAAAAAATTAACAACTATAGGATTTCTCTTGAAGAAGGATTGGATATGAAAGGTATCAGATCCAAGAATGCACACAGCAAAGGAAGACAAAGAAAAGTAAAAGAAGAAGAAATATTATTGATTGAATTGAAATGTATGTGCATAAGGTAGCTTTATATATATATATATATATATATATATATATATATAAACTAACTATCATAACTAACTTCTAGTTATTCTATTGTCATCCACCCTCAAACTCAGCGGAGATGAAATGACTCTGAGTTTGTGACGAAAACGATGAAAAGCTGAAGTAGAAATCGGTTTTGTAAGAATGTCTGCAACTTGTTCAGTGCCAGGGATATGTTGAACAAAAACATGTTTGTGTAATACACGATCACGAACAAAATAGAGATCCAATTCAAAATGCTTGGTTCTTTGATGCATAATTAGATTTGCTGCTAACATAACTGCACTTGAATTATTACAAAAAATAGTTGGAAGAGCTGTGCAAGAAATGTGAAGTTCAAAAAGCCAAGCAATCTCTGCCATTGTGGCTGCCAGGCTTCGAAACTCAGCTTCTGTGCTGGATTTGGAAACTGCTTGTTGCTTTTTACTAGTCCATGAGATAAGGTTGGAACCGAAATAAACACAAAAACCACTTGTAGATTTCCTATCATCAATGTCAGACCCCAATCAAAATCACAAAAAGCTATGAGTCTTGAATCCTTGGATTGATGGAAAACTAGGCCATGAGTAATTGTACCTGTCAGATATCTTAAGATCCTTTTGATAGCTTTCCAATGAACTTCAAGCGGTTGATGCATAAATTGACTGACTTTATTAACAGCAAAGGAAAGATCTGGACGAGTAATTGTAGCATATTGAAGTCCACCAACAATGGATCGATATAGGGTAGGATTGGAAAAAGATGTATCACCATGAATAGATAGCTTCTGATTTGCAACCATGGGAGTGGGCATTGGTGTGGCAGAGAGCATATTAGCTTTGACTAGGAGATCAGTAATGTATTTGGTTTGAGTCAAATGGAGAGTAGTAGGAGAAGTGTAAACTGCTTCCAAACCAAGAAAATACTGGAGGTGACCAAGATCTTTAAGTGAGAATTGACTGTTGAGTTGAGAAATAAGTAAGGAAATTGCAGAGGAATCATTGCCTATGATGAGGATATCATCTACATAAACAAGGATATAAATAGTAGAGGAAAAAGTGAATCTGGTACACAAAGATGCATCAGATTTGTATTCTGGAATCCAAATTTCTGTAGTGTGAGACTGAGAGTGTGAAACCATGCACGGGGGGCTTGTTTGAGACCATAGATTGCTTTGTTTAATTTGCAAACAAGTTGAGGATTGACACTGTGAAACCCAGTTGGTTGATGCATATAAACATCTTCTTGTAGAACACCACTTAGAAAGGCATTGTTGAAATCAAACTGTCGGATGAGCCAGCCATTTGTGAGAGTTATGGAAAGAATGAGACGAACTGTGGATGGTTTAACAACTGGGCTGAATACTTCACTAAAATCAAAGCCTTCTCTTTGTTGGAAACCCTTTGCAACTAGGCGGGCCTTATATCTGTGAATTTTGCCATCAAGGTGTCTTTTGATTCAAAAAATCCACTTGTAGTCTATAGGTTGAATGTGAGGTGGTGGTGAAACAAGAGACCAAGTATTATTGTTGATAAGAGCTGTATATTCGTCAATCATTGCTTGTTTCCAGTGTGGACAGTTTAGAGCTTGAGAGACAGTGAGAGGTTCTGAGTTGACTAAATCAGGAGCTTTAGAAGTAGATGTTGTTGCATAGGATTTGGGTTTGAAGATGCCAGACTTGCTGCGGGTTTGCATAGGGTGACTTGGAGCTGTAATGACTGCATCTATATTAGGAACAAATGGAGAAGTGGATTGCAAAGCTGGTGCAGTGAGAGAATCTGAAACAGAAACACTTAAAAGACCATTAGAAGTACATGTTGGACCATTTAATGGTGTAACAGGAGAATGTGCAATAATTTTATCCTTAGGAAGAATTTGGATTTGAGGTGTTGAAGAAGAATGAGGGGATAGAGAAGTGACAGAAGCAGTGGTGAACAAATCAGAATAAGGAAAATGTAACTCATCAAATATAACATCCCTAGAGATAAACATTTTTCCAGTGGGGGATAGGTACTTATAACCCTTATGATTAATAGCATATCCAAGGAAGAGACATTTTGTGGATCGAAAATCAAGCTTGTGTTTATTATATGGACGCAGTAAGGGAAAACAAGCACAACCAAACACCTTCATAAAGCTGTAATCTGGTGTATTATGATGAATGATTTCAAAAGGTGATTTAAATTCAAGAACATGGGATGGTAAGCGGTTTATAAGGTAAATAGCAGTGGTAAAGGCTTCTTCCCAATAAAATAAAGGTAGCTTAGCATTGGCTAGAAGAGCTAATCCAACTTCAGTGATATGGCGGTGTTTTCTTTCAACCTTACCATTTTGTTGATGAGAGTAGGGGTAGGTGAGCCTATGGGTAATGCCATTGAGTTGAAGAAACTGTGTAAAGTGATGTGAAGTGAATTCTTTTGCATTGTCGATTTGAATGTTTTTAATTTTAAAACCAGTAAGATTTTCAATAGTAGTTTTGTATTGTAGAAATATATGATAAACTTGAGATTTGTTTTGCAATAGGTAAAGATAATTGAATCTTGTGAGAGCATCAACAAACAACACATAATATTTGCATCCAGATGTACCAGAAATTGGGGCAGGACCCCAAATGTCAATGAAAATTAAATCAAGAGGAGAATTGTACTTAGTAGAGGAAAGAAAATGAGGTAACTGATGTATTTTGCCTAAGTAACAAGCTTCACAAACAGAGGAAGCTGAAGAATTCTTATTAACAAGAGAAGGAAGGTTACATTTGTTTAAAACAGTTCTAACAATATGAGGACCAGCATGTCCCAATCTTTTGTGCCACAGATCAAATGAATCAAACTTAGAAAACAAAGCAATAGGAAGATTTTGGACAGAAGATGGTTGATTCACATGAACATTTGTAAACTGATAGAGACCATCTTTAAGAATGCCCTTGAGGACAATTTTCTTGGTGACCTAGGATTTTACAAGACAATGATCAGAGTAAAATTCAAAAAACACATTGTTATCCTTTGCCAACTGAGAGACACTTATCAGATTTTTAGTTATGGATGGTACATGTAAAAGATTATCAAGTTTAAAAACAATAGATGAATTAGAAGTTGTTAAAAAAGAATGGGCAACATGTTGTATAGGCATACTTGCACCATTACCAACATGAACCTGATCAGATCCATTATACTCAAAACTAGAGGAAAGGTTACCAAGATCATTAGTCAAATGGTGAGTTGTCCTAGAATCTAGATACCAGGATGTATCAACAAGAGATGCAGGTCCTGCTACATAAGCTGTAGGATTATGAAATGAAGGAGGTGGGGGTGGAGGTGGTGTTCTTTGATTCTAAGTTGGAGAAGATTGATGATGAGGTCCTTGATAGGTGTTTTGGTATGTTGTGTCATAGCGATAGAAGCACCTTGATGCAGAGTGTCCATTTCTGCCATAGATTTGACATTGTAGCCGATTTTGATTCCAAGATGAACCTTGATTTATGTTGCTTCTGAAGGTGCAACCCCCTCTGCCTCTTCGTCCACCAAAGGCTCGACCACTAGTGTATTCTTGTGTCATGTTGCTTTGATTGAAGTTAGCTTGAATAGGTGTAAGGTCTGATTTCTTGAAACGATCAAGCATGTCTTCTTGAGCTAGTAAAAAAGCTCCCAATTCAATTATTGAAAAAAGAGGAGATCTGGACATTGCTGATGTAATTAAAGGAGCATATTTTTCACTTAATCCATCAAGGATAACCTCAGAATATTCTGCATTAGTGAGAGGAGATCCTATAGCTCCTAGAGAATCAACAACTTTCTTGATTTGAAGAAGATACTCAGATGCTGGACCTTTCTTTTTGATAGATTTCAGTTGATTTTTGAGTTGCTTGACTTTGGCTTGTGTGTGGGAGGAGAAATAAGTCTGGAGTTTTGTCCAGATCTCATGAGCGAACTTGCAGCCCACCATTTTGTTTTTGAATGACATATTCATTGATGAGAGAAGCCAAGAAACAAGAAGATTATCTTGGTGATACCAATAAGTGTATGTTGCATTCTCAATTCTGTTTTCTTGATTTTCAGTTGTCTGATATTGAGTGGGAATTTTATCTTTGTTGAGATGATCTTGAAGATTATGGCCATAGATGGAGGCTAAAGCAAGTTGTTGCCAAGGCAGAAAACTTTCTTCATCGAGTTTATCTGCAATTGGGATTGAGAAAGACTTCATGATAGCTTTGTTGCAGGTGTGCTTGTGTTACTCGTTTCAAATCGTGGAGAATCTGGATTGGAGTCCATGGATCGTTGCTGAGCTCTGATACCGTGAAAGGTATCAGACCCAAGAATGCACACAGCAAAGAAAGACAAAGAAAAATAAAAGAAGAAGAAATATTATTGATTGAATTGAAATGTATGTGCATAAGGTAGCTTTATATATATATATATATATATATATATATATATATATATACATACACACCATATATAAACTAACTATCATAACTAACTTCTAGTTATTCTATTGTCAGGATAAAGTCAGAAAGGATCCAAGAGTGACATTTCTAGATTATATAACTTTTATCTTAATCATATGACTTTATTTTTAATCTTAGGATATGTTTAGGTAATCAATGAGAGGACACAAAATTACATTTGCAAAAGAATATTAACCGTTACTTATGTGTTACAAGTGCATCAAAATGTGTGATACAACATTTCACAAACAAATCAAACATGCATTTAACTATTCTTGATTTAATCCAATAGTTAAGATTTACGATTCTAACAAGGATCCAAATCCTCTCCTTCTAAAAATGCCTCCAATATCTCTCCAGTAATTATGCTGACCATTGGATATATCTCATGGTCTTGGTTAACCTCAGACTCATCTTAGACACAGTGACTTGATTAATGTTAAAAAAAATAATTTTCTACTTTATATTTTAATTGTCAATTTTTCTATCTTAAACTCAAATTGATAATAAATATCATATTAAAAATATAAGAATTTTTTTAAAAAAAAATGAAAATTTTATTATACATTTTAATTTTTTTAAAACTATTTCAATAGAAAAATTATATATTTTATGTGAAAATATTAAAATGAGTAACAATAATAATTACTGAAGTGTATTTTAAAAAAAAAAATATATATATATATATATATATTAATTATAATATAAAATGGATTATATGAATTAGTTATAGTGTTCATCTAAAGTTAAATTCTAAATTATTAGATTATAATTTTTATTAAAAATTATTATTTGAAAATTGAAAAATAAGATAAAAATGAATAAAGATTAGAGTTAAAGGCATTATTTAGACAAATAAAATTACAAAAATTGGAAAATTGTCTTCTTTGATATTAAATATAGAATTGTTCTATTGTAATCATTTAAAAATATTTGAAATATATAATATAATTTTTTTTACATTTTTTAAAATGATGTTTATTAATTACTATCATTGCTAAGTTTAGGATAGGAAAAATAGTCAACTGGAATATCACAGCATATTAAAAAAAGTAACCTCAATGTGCTTTGAGATTTGAGAAGGAGAAGTATTTTTTTTCTTAACAATGATCGTGAGATATATCCAACCGTCAACATGATTGCTGGAGAGAGGCCGGAGGCATATTCAGAAGGAGAGGATCCGGATCCTTCTAGCAATCTCATAATAAAAAGTTAGATTCAAATGTATTTTTTATCCTTAACTTTCTTCTTTTTAGCAAATTTATTAATTTAGCATACTTTATTTCTAATTTTTTAAAAACTTGCCAAGTTGTGTCTTCTATCATTTGTTCGTTTAGTAAACATAAACATTGGAAAAGTAAAATTTGCCAAAAAGATAAAATGTTAAGAATAAAATTTGCTAAAAAATAAAAAAGTTAGGTAAAAATTTACCAAAAAATAAAGATTTAAGAGTAAAAAGTATAACTATATTAAGGATAAAATGACAGAAAGGTAAAATCTATAATTTTCTTAAAATATAAGAGATAAAATATGTCAAGTTAATTTATTAGAGGTTAAATTCATAAAAATTAAAAATTAAGATAAAAAATACAATCAACTCAAAATTCTATTAATTTGATATGAGAAGAAATTAAGATTATACAACTATATATTGATGATTGAGATTAAATCACAAAGTCATTTAACAATTTGATGAAGACTAAAGACCGGATACTCCAATGTTTTAAAGAGTTCCATGCTATGGTGGAAAGGGAGATCGGTAAGAAGTTGAAAGTGGTTCGATCAGATAACGGTGGTGAGTACCGGGGTCCCTTTGAAGCTTACTGTAGAGAAGCCGAGATCCGACTTGAGAAGACACCTCCCAAGACTCCGCAGTTGAATGTACTTGTTGAGAGGATGAACATGACTATTGAAGAGAAGGTCCGGAGTATGCTATCCAATGCCAGATTGTCGAAAGCATACTGGGGAGAAGCCGTCATGACAGTTGTTGACTTGATTAATTTGTCACCATTAAGACCACTTGAAGGAGACATTCCTGAAGAAGTCTGGACAGGTCGGAAAGCGACCTATGACCACCTGAAGGTGTTTGAATGCCGAGCTTTTGTGCATGTCCCCAAAGATGAAAGGGCGAAGCTCGACGCGAAGATCAAGGAATGTATTTACCTCGGTTCACCGAAAATCGAGTTCGGGTTCAAACTTTGGGATCCGATTAGCAAGAAGATTGTGAGAAGTCAAGATGTAGTATTTCATGAAGATGAGACAATTCATGACATCTCGAAGCCCGAAGTCCGGGTTTCTATTTGACGTGAAGAACCTGTCCCTCCTGTTCGAGTTGAAGTAGGGGGAGAGCCTGAGGAAAGAAATGTTGACCAGCAACAAGCTGATGACGACCGAGATACTGAGGTTCGAGTTGATGTGGAGAACCGTGATGCACCGGGTTCTCAAGCGGCTGAAGAAGAACAGCTGAGATACCCCACTAGAGACAGAAGACCATCTACAAGGTACTCTTCTGATGAATATGCCATCATTGCTGAAGATGGTGAGCCTCAGAGTTATGATGAGGTCGTGATGAGCTCAGACAAAGAAGAATGGTTGAAGGCAATGCAGGACGAGATGAATTCCTTGCATGAGAATCAGACTTATGAGTTGACTGAGTTACCTAAAGGAAGACGAGCTCTAAAGAACAAGTGGATGTACAAGATTAAACCTGAAGAGAACGGGCAGAAGCCGAGATATAAAGCCCGGATTGTAGTGAAAGGCTGCAATCAAAAGAAGGGGATTGATTTTGAGGAAATTTTCTCTCCTGTTGTGAAGATGACCTTAGTTCGGACTGTGTTAGCTATGACAGCTACAATGGACCTCGAGGTAGAACAGATGGATGTGAAGACCGCATTCCTTCACGGTGAGTTGGAGGAGGAGATATATATGGAGCAACCTGAAGGGTTCCAAGCTCCAGGATGCGACGGCATGGTATGCCGATTGAAGAAGAGTCTCTATGGCTTGAAGCAAGCACCTCGGCAGTGGTACAAGAAGTTTGATTCCTTCATGACAGAACATAAGTTCATGAAGACGGAGACCGACCATTGTGTATTTGTGAAGAGGTATGAAAATAGAGACTTCCTGATCCTTCTGTTATATGTTGACGATATGTTGATTGTAGGGCAAAGCAAAGAGAAGATTGCCGCCTTGAAGAAGGCATTGAGCTCATCCTTCGCTATGAAGGACCTTGGTCCTGCAAGACAGATTCTCGGAATGAAGATCATCCGGGATAGAATGAAAAAGCTACTGTCGCTAAGTCAAGAAAAATATGTTGAGAAGATCTTGAAGAGATTCAGCATGGACAAAGCCAAGATAGTTAGCACCCCCTTGGCTGGGCACATGAAGCTGAGTAAGAAGCAGTGTCCAAGATCTGATGAAGACAGAAAAGAGATGCTGAAGATCCCGTACCAATCCGCCGTCGGAAGTTTGATGTATGCAATGGTTTGCACAAGACCCGACCTGGCGTTTGCAGTTGGAATGGTGAGCCGGTTTCTTTCAGACCCTGACAGAGAGCACTGGGAAACAGTGAAGTGGATCTTCAGGTACTTGAAAGGTACATCCGATTTTTGCCTCCAATTTGGAGAAGGTGAAGCCGAGTTGCAAGGCTACTCGGATGCCGATTTAGGGGGAGATTCCGACTCGAGGAAGTCGACAATTGAATATTTGATGAGATTTGCTGGAGGAGTAGTCTCTTGGCAATCAAAATTGCAGAAGTGTGTGACACTTTCAACGACCGAGGCCGAGTACATTGTCGTGACCGAGGCAAGCAAGGAGATGCTGTGGATGAAGAAGTTCTTCATGGAACTCGGCCATGAACAAGATAAGTACGAGCTGATGTGTGACAATCAGAGCGCAATTCATCTTGCGAAGAACTCGATCTATCACTCCCGCACCAAACATATTGATGTGAGATATCACTGGATCCGGGATGTGGTGGAGGCTGAACAGCTCGAACTTGGCAAAGTGCACACCGATTTGAACTAGTCCGATATGATGACCAAGTCGGTACCAGCATGAAAATTTGAAGATTGCTGTGAAGGAGCCGGGCTGATGAATTTAGCACATTGAAGCCAAGAAAGAAGGTCGGGTTGTGGAAGTTGAAGACCCCGGTCTCACTGAAAAACGGAAGGGGGAAATTTGTTGGATAATTTCCATTTTTTAGTTGATTGACAATCTTGTTTTATTTGATAAGATATAATCTTGTTTTCTATTTGATAAGATATAATCTTGTTTTTATTTGATAAGATATAAATCAAATAATATTTGATAGCTTAGGCCCAGCCCATTTCATCCTATAAATAGATGAGTAAGGGTGGAGGCAAGACACACAGAAATTTGAGAGTCTCAAGTGACAGTCTTGAGTGTCATATTTGAACAAACCACCGTGCCTGCATATTTGAGAGCTGAGAGTAAAACACTGTGAGCGTTTGAGTGAGCACCATTGTTGGAGAGGTTGAGTGTACCACCACATTGGTGTGTTTTTTGATTCATTGTAACCGATTATTGTTATAGTGGATTTTGATACTGGACTAGGTCCCGTAAGTTTTTCTTTTCTCACATTGAAGAATGTTTTCTCACGTAAAACAAATTCAGATTGTCTCTCTCTCTTCCTTTTGATTTTATTTCCGCTTCCGTAAATTGATTTGAGGGTCCAAAATACCCAACAGATAGTAAATCAAAGTTTCAAAATTGAAGGAAAAAGTCTTATTCTCCTTTGCACCGCTATGAATTCGTGATAATTGAAGTTTTGGTGTTTCTGACACAGACGAAGTATATTGAGATTGTCACGTAATTAACAGACTTTGATCTTGTGATTACTTTTTTTTTTCAGATTTTTAAAATAATGTTGATTGTTTCTGCATTACAGTATTAAAATTGTCTTCCCTTAAAATTAAATATTTTCAATAACTTTTTTGAGACACATGGTTATCGCTTGCTGGAATGCTTACTATAATTTAATATAGTAACTCTTGTGAGCGAGAAAGGGAGGTAACTATTCGGAAATTGCCAAGGTCAAAGGCGGGGATCGATCCGGAAGGTACGGAGCGTGAAATCAAAACCACGTGACTTATTAGGGTGTTTTATTTGAACCGTTAGATGATAATAAAATTAATGGATGAGATCAAATGGAACTCTTTTGAAATTACATCTATTACCTCCATATTCATATATTTATACGCTTAATTTATTATAATGTCTATTAATGTGATATTTGCTCATTTTCAATTAAAATGAATATATTTATTGAATTATTTATAATATAAGTCATATTTATTGGTTGAAATAATTATCTCTTAAAATATAATATTTTTTTGTCTTAACCTTCAATTTACAGAGAAAAAATGATCATAATTAATTTAAAGTTCTATTAAGGGATTAGTAAAATTTAATAAAAAAATATTTTTATTAAATATTAAAATCATATATTATTCAAACAATTCAACCTTAAATTTAGCACATCAACTACTTATATCTACTAATATAATTTATCAACTTAACAATTTTAATTAATCTTTCATAAATTAAATTTTTATTGCTTATATATATAAAAACAATAAAAAAAATTAATACATACAGCACAACATACACACAAAACCACATTTTTTAATACATACAAAACCATATATTTTAATGTTTATATGTTGTATCACTTATATACAAGTTAGATATAAATTGATTTAATAAAAAAAACAAGATGTAAATTAATGAATTAATTATAAAGGTGATACGATTTAAAAATTATGAATTCAAATTATTTGTACGAATACAAAAATAATAAATTAATAATTAATATTTTTTTATCCATAAAAGGAGAAGTTATTATGATGTTGTAAAAAGAAGAAGCCAAATGTTAGAGAGAGAAACAGAGCCCTCACATGGTAAGGTTTACGGTTTTAGTTAACGAAATATCCAGCACGTATACAAAAAGCAGCATCCTTGTTGGCGTTTTGAAACGGCACATAGTCGCCGTGGCTCCCTAGTTTTGAACAAAACCTGTGGGTTGGTAGATTTGGTTCTCTTTTTCTATCCCATTTTCTCCCAAACCCTCTTACTCTGACCAAACACAAAACCATGGGCAGTTTCTGTCTGCTCCAACAAAACCAGTTGCTTCTTAAACCAATACATAATACAACACACGCTCACCCTCTCTCTCTCTCTCTTTTCTCTCTTATTATAACCTTAACCCATTCTCTTTCCCCGACAATCCAATCCATCACCAACTCCTATGTAATCCCATCCTTAAGCTCACTCTGCCATTTCACTTTCTTCTCTCTCAACAAAACCTTCATTGATGTTCTTATGCTTGTGCACCCTTTTGGCACTGTTCAACCACTCGATTAAAGGGTAAGCGCCTTTCATCCAAAGTTTGTTCCTTTTTGCTTATTTTGAAAATATTGGTGTTTTTGTGGATGGAACCCAATGGACTAGGTGGTGGAATGTTCTCTGGGTTGGTAGGAGTGGAAAACCCTTTACAACAACAGCAGCCACAACTTCAAAACCTTCATCATTTGCAACACCCCCACCCCCAAATGGTTCCCTATGCCACACAACATGACACTGAAAACCCTCATCATCCACACCTTCACCAATCAATCAAACAAGGGTACCCTCCCTTTTCATCCAAGACCAAACAACAACAACAACAACAACAATCTCCTCTCAGTGATGATGATGAACCAGGGTTCCCTGCTGATGAGGACCCCAAGAGAAAGTCTCACCATGGCAGAGAATGAAGTGGACTGACACCATGGTGAGGCTCTTGATAATGGCGGTTTATTACATTGGTGATGAGGCTGGTTCTGAAGGGACTGATAAGAAGAAGTCATCTGGTTTGATGCAGAAGAAAGGGAAGTGGAAATCGGTTTCAAGGGCTATGATGGAGAAGGGGTTCTATGTTTCTCCTCAGCAGTGTGAGGACAAGTTCAATGACTTGAACAAGAGGTACAAGAGGGTGAATGACATTCTTGGCAAAGGAACTGCCTGCAGGGTTGTGGAGAACCAGAGTTTGTTGGATTCAATGGACTTGTCTCCAAAGATGAAAGAGGAGGTTAAGAAGTTGCTCAATTCCAAGCACTTGTTCTTCAGGGAAATGTGTGCTTACCATAACAGTTGTGGACATGGGAATAACAATGCTCCACAGCAAGGAGATTCTGGGGGTGAAGTGTCCCAGCCTCAGTCTCAGGCTCAACCTCATCAGCAGCTACAACAACCGCAACAACGATGTTTTCATTCATCAGAGGTTGGGAATTTGGGGGGTTCAGGTGTTGAGGGTTTGAGGATGTTGAAAGTGGGAAATGGGGAAGAGGGTGATGATGACTCCGAGGATGATGATGACTCCGAGGATGATTCGGACGAGGACGAAGATGATTCGGGAGAAGGTGGTTCAAGGGGTCATGTGGGGCATGGACATGAAGATATTGAGGATGAGAATGATGGAAGGTCAAAAAGAAAGAGGGCAAGGAAAGTAGGAGGGTTTTCTATGTCACCACAGTTGATGCAACAGCTGAGTGCTGAGGTGAGTGGTGTGTTCCAAGATGTAGGTAAGAGTGCTTGGGACAAGAAGCAATGGATGAGGAGCAGGATAATGCAGTTGGAGGAGCAGCAAATAAGCTACCATACTCAAGCATTTGAGTTGGAGAAACAAAGATTGAAATGGGCAAGGTTTAGCAGCAAGAAGGAGAGGGAAATGGAGACAGCCAAACTTGAAAATGAACGCAGGAGGCTTGAGAATGAGAGAATGGTTTTGCTCATTCGCCAGAAGGAGTTTGAATTGATGAGTCTTCAACACCAACAACAGCAGCAGCATCAACAACAACAACAACATTCTTCCACCTAGATCTAGGGGAGATGATTTTGCTGCGGTTAATTGTATTGATAATGAAACTAAGGTATAGAAAGGATGTAGATCGATTAGGCCTAATAGAGGAAAGTGGTTGTTCTCTTTTTGGGGTACTTATTTAGTTGTTATTGAAGAAAAGAAAAATAGTAAATTTCTGTATCTACCATTAGATACCCTTTTGTTTATTTAAACATGCTTTGGTTATTACTATCATTTTTGTTTTAAACTAAGCTTAACTAAATCTGTCACTTCCGCCTTCAAGTTGGATAATAAAACTAAGCAAAGCCACTTGACCCGGGATCAACTTGCATAACATTTGTGCAACAAAAACAAAATATAAACTGTAGAAACGTGTCGTTGTGTATTTTATTTGGCAATTGGCAGCATTCAATTAAATTTGATAAAATTTAGGAGGAATTTATATAATAATATATATAGATGGCTAAGTGTACAACTCAAATTTCAAATTCATTTCAAGCAGATGCAGAGTACTAGGGAGGGGGCTACAAAATATGGTTATCTTTTGGAAAAACTAGCTGAAGTTTAACAAATAACTAAAAAATGTTAAAGGATTAAAAAAATTGATTTATTTAAAAAAAAGTAATAAAGAAATTGAATAAATATATCGAAGATAAAAATTAAAAATACAAAAAATTAGAAAATAACATTTTAAAAAATACTTCAAGTATCGTTTAACAAAAAATCTATTAATAAAAGTTTATTTATCAAACAATTAAACAAAATTTTTAATTAATAAAAAATTAAAAATTAACTAAAATATCTTATCAATCAACATATATATATATATATATTGTAACATAACAAGCGCCATAGCCAGATTATATAATAACTGAGGATTTGTAATGTTTTCCTCTCCCCATTATTTCCTGCAAATATTTGGCGCCAAATTACTTAACCACACCTTGAAGCCACGGTTAAGTCCTTTTTTGCAGGAAGTAGGTCCCATTCCAGCATGTCCCTTTCGCTATGCCAAAATAAGTTAATTCTGTAAAGTTGAATCCTAACCTAATACGAGTACTGTAATTAATGTTGACTGAAATATTTTCAATTTCGGGTGTAGCTCTAAAGCTTCCCTATGTGATTGATTATTCATAGTTTAGCTCTTCCAACGGATTCTAGATCCTAACTTGCTCGAGTAAATTGGCTTGGACAATCTATAGCAGCCGTGCATCAATGTATATTACTCCAATTAATTCCTAGTTCTTTTTTATGTATATATAGAAAATGAGATATTATTGTAAATTCCATCCCGAATATAAAATCCAAATGTTTACATTTCATTAATCCTCCCACCCAATATCCACATTAGAAGTGATATTTTAGCAAAAATTGTCACATGGTATAGGTCCTCAAAGATGGAACTGGTGAGTTGAAAAATATCAATACCCCTTCAGAGAAAAAAGTGCCTCCCACCTGCAGAATTGTGCAGCAGCCTCTAAACTTGATAAATACTTTCCATCTAGCTTATAAAGATGATGCTGTCACTATGAGTTGGAAGATTGAACAGCTTAGTAGAGTATAAAAAACTGACCAAGAAAAAACAGGAACTGAGCTAAATATTCTCTATAGATAATGGGGGTTCTTGTCTTGAGTCAACTTCAATTGTGGAGACTAGTCAAAGTTTAAGATCATCTCACTGCAAAAATATATTAAGTGGCTCTCATTATCTCAACTCCAGGGACTGCAGAGAATCCAAATCCAATAACTGAAGGTTAAAATTTTTTAACACACTTGACCGGGAATATAACTCACATTACAATTGTGGAATAAAAACAAAATACAGAAGACTGTAGTAACGTGTGTCTTTATGCACATTGTTTGGCAGCATTCAATTGATATAAAGTTTGGGAGGATTTTATATATAGATGATGCCTAACTGTACTACTCAATTCTCAAAATCATTTCAAGCATATGCAGAGTACCAACAACTTAACACGTGCCATAACAGATTGTGTGATAACTGAAGGTTAACAGTATTTTGCTCATGCCGGGTGGGACTTGAACCCACAATCGCCTGATTAGATATCTCATCATGGATCCAAGGTTAAGCGTTGGAATGACTTATTGGTTTTTCATTGTAGTCGGGTTATCATTCACAGCTTTTAATCTGAGTCTCTAGGCTTTGAAACTCATTTTTCACGAAACCAGTTTCCCTATTGAGGTCCCACATCGCAAAATGATCCCTTGTTTCAATGGTTTATAATCTGATTTTGAAAGCTAATGGCTAAAATTGGGGTGGAGGATGGATGGATGTCGCTTATGATTTAGATTAAACCCTAAACCAGTTTAATAATGGGGGTTTTTCTCCAATGTTTCCCCCGTGTGGTGAAAAAAGAAACATTGATGCCTTTGCATATGTTGACATCCAACGGTATCCATGGAGTGGTTTGCAGGTGTGGTTGCCTACATCATTATCCACATGATGACTCGCGATTCACTTTCTCCTCGCCTCTCAACCTACTCCCCACTTTTTTTTTTCATCAAATCATTTTTAAATTGTCAAATTTATTTAGAAAAATTGAAAATCGCTTAAACCAAAAATCTAAAATAAAGAATCTAAAAAAATCATTTTTTTGGTTTAATTCGATTTTTGGATTTACAATTATAATTATATTGAATTTATTTAATGAACATTTAACATTATATAGCTAATATTATTTATAATTATTATAGTATCTTGTTCATAGTGTACTACTTTTTGTGATAAGTTTGTAATATGTGATTTTTATTATGATAATTAATAATGTATTGAATAATTTATTATATTTTCTTTGTTTTATCATTAAGATGCATATTTTATTTTTAGGTTAAAAAATGATGTATCAATATGTTAAAATATATTAAATATAAAGTGATATATAAATTACTATTATGTTAAAAAAGAGTTGGTAATATTATTTTATAATAAGACTAAATATAAGTGAAAATAATAATTTTTAATTAAAATATGTTAAATAAAATTTAATAAAAAGTAAAAATTATTTTTAGAATAATCTAATATAATAATTATGTAAATTCAATTGATAAATTTTAAATTATAAAGGAACTCAAATTGAATCTAATGAACTCATAAAAGATTTAGTTTGAATGATTTTTTTTTTAAAAAGAAGAAGAAACAACCCACTCCGAGGACACCTGGTTGTAAGTGCCATAACAGATTATATCATATCATAACTGTAGGTTAAAAAACATCTCAAGCTCACGCCACGCCAGTCAGGTGCCTTATCCATTAGGCCACAGGCGCTTTACATTCGATTTTAGTCAATTTTTCATTAAAAATAAACATTTCAGAGCTGCTAAACAACTTCCACCTTTAATGGATCTTGACCAGTCCTAGCTTCCTAGGATATTTGTTCTTTATTATAAGACACACAAATTTTCTAGAGTTGACCAATTTATCAAGTGGCACACTTAACATTCGAAATTGTAATTGTTGCTATGCTACTTTAATTATGTAGAGTCCCCTTTTTATTTTTATCTTCTTTTTTTGGATTTATTTATTTTATCACTTTACAGCGTTCAAATTGCATCATATTACTAATTCAGGTTGTTTACTGCTTTAAAGCCAACTAATGGGGTGCATGTCAAGTAAGATGCATACATTCCATTATTGGAAATTTATACATACCAATATAGCACAAAGCATCAGTAATAGTATACTTCTCATGCTGAACTATCACAGATTATGCGCTACAGCAATGTAACCAGATGTGGTATCATAAGTGGTAGCCAACAAAAAACAATCTCAACAGAACAATGCCTATCAACTCAAAAATGAATTAAATAACTGAGTAGAATTCCAAAAAGAAAACCTTAAGTGATTGTCTTGCCTGTGTCAAAATTTGATTTTTTTTAGTATGGTGAACAAGGTAAGCCAATGCCAAAAATACAAACACATCTTGGTAAATAAAATTTTCCAATCATTAGATGGAAATGGAATTAAGGGTGCCAAGAATGTACAGTAGCCTCTTCCAAAGATCAATATCATGGCTGTACGTATTTACTTTACACAGGATATTAATATAATACTTATGATATGATGAGAGTACTTTAAATTAAATTATGTACTATAATTAAATTATAATTATAATTAATATTATTTATAAAATATTCACTTCAGTAGTATATTAATTGCATTAGACGTGAGTCTTCCCGAGAATGAAGTTGGAAATTGGTCTCAGAAATGACAAAGTGAAACAACAGAACAAATTGTTCTTTAGAAGTAAAAGGGAGCAAAACATATCAAAAACACAATTTACTTAGCATTTCTTAGCACCCAAGTCTTCATACTGAATACACATTCAATCCAATCTAACAGCCACAGATAGCTAACAGAAAATAAGCAACGAAAGCATCTTAAAATTCAAATTAGAAACGGAAATGGATGGATTTTAGCAATTTACACAACCAATTATTGTTGAAACAGAATGTTTGATAGAAATTGTGTATTTTGTACACAGTCTATCTTTTTCATACTTATGAGTGCTCTAAGTACAGGATCTAATCAAGGACTGGTTAAACCATTTACCACAGTCATTAACAAGTGTCATAATAGATTATATCACAACTGAAGGTTAAAATTGTTTTTCTCATGCAGGGTGGGACTTGAACCCACAATCACCTGATTAGATCGTCATGGATCCAAGCCTAAGCGTTCAAATGACTTATTTGGTTTTTCAATGTAGTCGGATTATCATTCAGAGCGTTTGATTTGAGTCTCTAGGCATTGAGACTCATTTTTTCACGAAACCATTCTTCCTATTAATATTTTAAGATCCCACATTGGAAAATGATCTCTTGTTTCAATGGTTTATATACAGGTTTATAAAGCGGGGGATAACTCCTGGGGTGTGAAGGGTGGATTAGTGTCACTCTAGGTTTAGGTTATACTCCCATTTTTTTTTATACAAAAACATAATTCAATTTCATTTTACCTTGTTTAAATTTAACTAAAATTAACTTAAATACACATTTTATTATATTCAATAACTGAAAATTAATTTTATTTCTACCTATTTACCGGATAGACCTAAAGGTCTGGCAAATTAAACATGTTAGTGTCATTACCTATCTACCAGAGTACTAGGGGGCTGCAAGTGCAAAATATGTTAAGTGCCATAGCTAAAACCCACAAAGAGATGTTCAATACCAAACCGATTTAAAATGAAAACAAATAATCTTTAAAAAATCAAAAATCAAACTAAATGCCAAGTTTTTGGATGATTTTGTGTTCATACTAATTGATTTGATTTGATTTACGATTTATGTTTCTAAAATTAAATTAAACTATAATACTTATATTACTTTAGTATTATATATTTTATGTGCACAACATTATATAATGTTATACATGCAAAACACTCAATTTAGAATTGACCAAGTTATCAAGTCACGAATTTGTAATAGTTGCTATGCCACTTTGATCATGTAGAGTTCCCCTTTTATTTTTATAACTTGACAGCCGGCAAATTGCATCATCTCGCTAATTCAGGTTCTTTGCTTCTTAACAGCCAACATCCCTTAATGTAGGCTTAATGCTTTTACCAAAGTTCATTTCGCATCTATGGCTTCCTTGCCAAGGACTAGTTTATGTGCTAGGAGTTTGATCCAAATACTTTTCATTTAATGTTATATATATAAAAAAAAAAATCATGTGCACTACGTATAACATAGGTCCATATTTCTTTCAACAATATAAAATAGAGTACTACTCAAATCAAATCAACTACGGCTTCACAAGTAAATCATTCTGATCCACACTCCATTCATTATTAAACACATACTTGTTCATATGACCACGAAGACCAGACAATAAAAATATGCTTATAAACAATTGGTGTCTAAAGAAACAAGCTATTAGCATCATTAGGTTGGTAACCCAATTCAATAATCATATTTTCGTACCGTGTTCTAGTATGAATCTTAAACTCAAAAAATTGGCATCAAGGGCACATTGCCTTGATTTTATGTTTGACAGCCATTAACAATTTGCATCAAAATTCGTTTCATCAAAACCAAGTAGAGGAGATAACTTCTACTTGTGGCAGAATGACCTACATCTTTAAATAACTAGACAAAGTTGTAAAAATAAATAACACTAAAACTGTAGTTGGTTGAATGCGCTTTAATAGATTAATCTTCAAGCTCAATAATCTTAACCACAGATGCATCCCCAAGTTTCTGGCAAACAACTACCCGGTCATGTGACTTAATAACTCCCAATACTTTTCCATGATCAAGGGCAACCTTAAGAATAGACTCATTTGTAGCACTTGTTGATTCAGCCTGCAAGCATAGAGTATGAGATTATATCATTAAGTAATGGGATGCGTATTACAAAAGATGCATAACATTATTGGACATTTATACAGGCCACTATAGCATAAAGCATCCGTAATATATGTCTTATGCAGAATGAAGATCAAGTGTTTCAACAATGTAACCAGAGGTGGCATCATAAGTGCTAGCCACAAGGTTGATCATAATTAAAATAATAATAATAATAATAATGCTTGGATCCAAACAAATCCTGCCTCTAGATCTAACTAGAGAGACAAGAAACTCTAGAGCCAGAATATGCATTGAAGATGTCACTACGTCACTGTTGGTACATAACCCCAAGTCCAGCTCACCCTGATCCGTTTTCAGCATCTAATTCTAACCCCAAAGGACAATCTCAACAGAACAATGTCCATCAACTCAAGAATGAATTATAACTGAGTAGAATTCCAAAAAGAAAAACTTACAGGATGTCGAGGATCTGCAAGCATAGGAAAGAGACCTCTCACGATAAGTGATTGTCTTGCCTGCATCACAAATTGAATTTCTTAGTAAGTTTGGTAAGCAAGGTGTAAGCCAATGTAAACACAACACATCCTGGTAAATAAATTTTTCTAAACATTAGATGGAATTAGGGGTGTCCATATCCAAGAAAGTACAATAGCATCTTCCAGATATAAACACAATTCGTGGTTGTATCTACTTACTTTACACAGGATATAAATATCATAATTATGATATGCGGAGAATACTTAACAGTAAAATTAAGATGTATTAATATTATTTACAAATATTCATTACGGTTGTATATTAATCGCATTAGATGTAAGCCTCCCCAAGAATGAAAGTTGGCAGTTGATCTATTCAACCCAATAGGGGGAATTAATAGCAGCCACAGATAGTTAACAGAAAATAAGCAGCTAAACTCAATTTAAAATTCAACCTCAAAAGCTCCACTAAAGCTCCACTTTAGCTGGTTTGTCTTAAGTCGGGGGATCACAACAGATAGTACTGGCATTGTTGGCCTATACTTTGCAATCAATCTGGCAAGTAGATAAGTACATATAACATCTTTAGACAGGAAGAATTAAGGATAAAGGTGAAATGAAGATGCAGGAGAGAAGGAAATGATATGGATATTAATTGAAGGATATCTAATTACTAAAGAACATACCTTGCAGCCCTTCCAGATGAAGTGAAACAAATTATAATAGATGCTTTCACCTTAATTGCAGCTCGTACCTAACAAGTAAAGATTAGCATGTAAGAAGCACACTTTAGAATCAACCACACCATGTCAATAAAGCAAAAGCAATAGGCATAAACCCCACCCCCCCCCCCCCCCCCCTCTTCTTATCTCTAAAAGAAAGAAAGGCGCACAAGAAAATACTATTAAAAATATAAGAGAAAAATGTAAATTACCGCAGAGGATGCAATAGATTCCAAGTGGGTCATGGGTTCTCCAACATACTTGACTGTCCTTTTAAAATAAAGATCTTGATTGAAAACTTTCTCAGCCTACAAGGACATGAAATGGAAGGCAGAGACTTGAGCCAACATTTTGAGGGACATTTCAAATAGGAGAACAACTCATATGATTCAAAGGAATTCCCAATAAATGATTTGCAGAAGAATGCCACACTGAGATAAACCAACATAAGATAGAAAAAAGTAAAAGTGGGAAAAAGGAAAGGGAAGTTAGGAACCCAGAATAGAAAACAGAAAATATAATGGTTTTATTTCTTAATTGAAAATGAACTGAAGTAGAAAGATCACTCCTCCAAGGGTCACCCCTTTGCGACAGTTTCCCTTTTTCTACAACAAAGCTAATGCTCAATTCTCAATTGATATAAAAACATAATGTCCCTCCATTCCACCCATCCTATTTAAGCTTTACCCCTGTCCTTCCACCCTCTCTAACTATTGAAATCTGGGAATCACTAACTGACAAAAAGAGAATAACATACTTTTCCTGTTATAATTCAAGATTTGATATGAAAGCATCTTAAAATTCAAATTAGAACCAGAAATGAAAGGATTTTAACAATATACACAACCAATTCTTGTTGAAACAGAACTTGATACAAATTGTGTATTGTGTACACAGAGTCCATCTTAATCATACTATGAGTTCACCTTTGACAGTTGCAGGAGTCAATCACTATCAGTTTACAAGAAAGCTATCAAACATCAAAACTATAAGATTTCAGATCATTTAGGTAACAGAGGTCCAACATAAAGAGAAAACATTTTGGTCAGAAACCATAAAACCTGCATCAACACATCAGAACATATCCAATTTATTGAACAAAATTAATGAGCTATGAAACAAACTTACCTCTGAACAAATTCTGCCAACAGTAGATATAGTCTCAATAGGGTACAACCCACGTAAAGTCTCAGCACCCAGAAGAATGGCATCACTTCCATCTAAAACAGCATTGGCAACATCTGTTGCTTCAGCACGGGTTGGTCTCAAGTTGTCAGTCATGCTATCCACAACACGTGTAAGCACAGCAGGTTTCCCAGCCATATTACACTTGTAAAGGGCAGATTTTTGAAATAAAAAAACCTACAAAAGCAAATGGGAAATTATTAACAGTAATATCTATGCAACAGTCAGTCTTAGAACTATTCAGCATTCACTAACGTGGACAGTTGCAAACATATAATTGTCATAAGGGGCAATGGCATAGGCAGCAATTCATTAAGCTGATTCAACTAAAAACATATTATATTTTTCCTCACAGCATGCATATATTAAATTTTCAAGTTCTTTCCAACATAGACATCTAGATTCTGGAATAATTGTGCAAATACAAAGAATTAGTTAGACCAAAACTAATCTTATTTGGTCATGAGACTGCACGACAACAAGAAGTACAAACTACAAAATAAATTATAACAAGGAAATTTACCTTCTCTGGTGGAAGATCGATACCCAAATTCCCACGGGAAAGGATAATACCATCAGCTTCTTGTAGAATCTCATCAAAATGGGTCAATCCCTAAGAAACAAGAGAGATTACATATATAAATGAATAGGTATAAGCCAATAAAAATATAATTTACACAAAAATGAAGTCCATCAGTACATTATGAAGATATGCAAACTCACCTCAACATTTTCAATCTTTGCAAAAATTTGAGTTTGGCTGAGATCACCTAACTTTGAAAGAAATTCACGAGCCTGCATCACAAACAAATAAAGGTTTGTTAATAGAAAACCAAAAACATCTCTTAGAATGTGAGTTTCTGAGATGACATATAAAAGATTTGGATCTCAAATTACCTGGCGAACGTCTTCAGCATGTCGAGTATATGACAATGACAGAAAATCAATTTTGTTTTTAACACCCCAGGTGCTTATAACCTGAAACAAATAAAGTAAAAGTGTAAAATAAACCCAAAACTAAGGAAACCTATTTTCTAGGCACAGACAAATGTTCCATGAGCAATGAAAGGTAAATCATTCTAACATGCTAATTAAAGGCAGAACTTACCTCCTGGTCTTTCTCAGTGAGAGTAGGCAAATCAATATGAATCTGAGAGGCATGCAAAGTGAACAATGACCCAGCCAATGTAGCTGTGTTCTTTATAATACAAACAACATCTTGCCCTTTGACTTCAGATACCTGCACAACGTCAGGCAGAACTCATCATGCAAGTAGAAGGTTGAATATTCCTTTTTATGCCTAGAGCCACACTTAGGTTTAGAGCATATCAATTCAACAAAATTAATTTCAACTACAGGAAATCACAGTATTGACTAAAATAAATGGTTCATGAACATTAAAAATATGTAAATACAAACTCATAACCCAAATGAAAAGGCACAATATAAATCGTTTGAAAAGATACTGAGGAACACTGAAATAATAGTAAAGAGGGACCTATTGCAGTAAACTTTGAATTCTGGGTTCAATAATATTACCTCTAGCCATACAGAAGTAGTTTCACTTCCTGTGAACAAGTATTGACCAATAAAAATAGTGTCTCCCTTCTTCACTGCCTATAAACAACAAGAATAAAGATAAATATTGAGGTTCAAAACAGTGCAAAATATTGCTCTGAAACAAAAAATTTACAAATTATGCAAGCAACAAATTACAATTCAAGATGTCTAAAGATATTTTGGATCACGAATAGAAAATTTCCATGTAGGAATCAAGTAAAAATCAGAGTTAACAGCTACTAAGACCTAAGCAAGAGTTAAATCATACACAGACAAAATTTATAGCTAATTCAAGCCAGGCAACTTAGAAGGGAAAAAACAATTGACTCCAAGCATGCACTGCATAGGCAGTAAAATGTAGAAAGTCAATCAGATGAAGCCATTTGAGTTAATATTCCGTGGAAACAATGTACATGCGGGAAAGTCACCTCATTATGACAAGATTGAAAATATCAACAAACCTTAGCCAGTCCATCAAAATTGATAGGCAATATCTCTGAAGAGGCTTCTTGTCCCTGATCGGGAGTTAGAACAACCTGACCATTTGCCTCAAGTGAGATTGCTCTCTCACTTTTGTTAACAACCTGCATCTCTGCACCCACCGTGTCCAGCATAACCTGTTAAAATCAAATAACAAACTCTCAGCTCCTTCCCCATTATCTATTTTCAACATAAAACCCAAGAGAAGTGGAAAAATACAATAACGCAGAAACCAAAGATTCCTCACGCAGTTGCTTAAAAAAGCTTCACTTCACCTTGACAAAACAAACAGTAAACAAACATACAAAGACAGTAGGTTTCAAGTTCTATTACTTTTAACCAAAGCAACAAACTTTCAAAAGGGAAAAAGAGGAAAACTGTTATTTTGGCATGGCCATCTTTCAGCCACATTTTGTCATTTTCCTCATGAAACAAACTAGACCCTCTATCTACTCTCCAGCACCAAGGCAACAAAAGATACCATGAGACAAAAACAGAGAAGGAAAAAACTCACAGCACAAAGCTTCTTAGTACTCTTGATAGCAGCCTTCAAATTCTCCAAAGTCTCCTGGTGGTACTCAGGGTCATGCCATGAAAAGTCAAAACGAGCCACTACACACAACAACAACAACAACAACAAAAACATTAGAAAATCCATAACAATACATCACATAAACATAACCCTTTTACCAATTCTTCACTAAAACTGTAAAGTTTCACAATTTAAGAAAAAACATTAAACAAAAAAAGCGAAAAAAGTGCGACATACCAGACATGCCAGCCTTGAGACAACCAGAAATAGTTTCGACGGATCTAGATTTAGGCCCCAGGGTACCAACAATCTTTGTCATTGCAGAGAAAAAACTCTACAAAAAAAAATCACAATAAGTATAAAAAAAAAATTGATCCATAGATTGAAAAGTAAAAGGGAAAGAGAAACTAACAGGCTTGGATGGTTCAAGGATGGAGACCATCCTAATAGGTTCCTCGAGAAGCAAGTGACTAGAAGGCATGTTTGGCGATGGATCGATGAATATTGTTTCAAATGGAACAAAACCTAATCAAAACCAGATAGCGAAGAAGACACAGTTTGAGGGTTGAAACAGTGGGTGGCGTGCTGCGTCTAAGACCAAACGCAAAAGCTGTTTTAGAAATACAAAAGAAGAAAACCTTGGAAGAATATGCTTTTGCCTTTTGCTCTGATCTCTCTCTTTAACAGTAATATATGTTTTGTTGCTCTAGTTTCAACTTCCCTATGTCACCGTTCCCCTAGTAGGGTGTTGTGGTGTTCTATTTTTTGTTTCTTTTTTATATTTTAGAGTAAATTAAACTTGTATAATTGTATTTTCTGTGTTTTTTAAAATTATATATGATATTTTAAAAAATTACTTTTATTCTCTTATGTTTAATATCATATCGTCAAGATATTTTAGAATAAATTATATATCCACTATATTTTATTCAAATTACACCTTATATCATAAGGTGTTGTATATAATGTTCCTATTCTTTTGTATTCTTTATGTTTTTTTATTGGAATTTTCTGCCTTTTGATAACCATGGTTGGCATATTCCTTAAAGTTTGGATTATGATGTAGCTATATTTATGTACCTGAATTGAATTATAATTATAATTAAAGTCCAATTGTTATTTAGTTGAGTATTTATTTATCATGATGCTTATTGTTAATTTAGAACTGATAATTCTAAATCTTAATTAATTGTGTTACGGATAGGCCCATTCAAATATTTAAACTCTACAACTACCAAAAGATAGAAGATAAAACAGAAGATATATTTATAACCAATGTCGTTCATATATTAGATAATCTGAATATCTTTACAAAAGATAATGGGCCTCAACAAATATCTTCCCAGGGTCCAGGTATTCTGCTATAAATACAGCTTTATTCATGGTGAAAGGTACACAACAATCCTAACTCTCTCTTTTCCATTCACACTGCACACACAGCACACCACTTGTGTTGTTTCCGCAGTGATCATCTTCCTGGGGGTGCTTCATCTCCATAGGCATCTTCAGAGAGGGAGAGTTTGATCCCATAGCAAATCCCAGCAAACCTTGCTGGGTACATTCTGTTTCTCGTAAACGGAACAAATTGCTTATCAATTACCGTCTATAGGTGCTTAATTGATTTGTCAAGAATTTGAATTTGTATAAGATGCATGACAAAACTCGTTGTATGAATTTCCAATAGATTAATATGTTTAATTAACCTCTTTATGAATTATCCTTTGTTCTAATATAAGGTTTTATGATTAATTGAGAATTAAAGTAGGGGAAAAAGTATTGTTAAACCATGCCCATAGGTTTTAATGATTTTAATATGTAACTAGCGAAGTATAATTTAGGGTTTTGATTAGAATATGACTTGGGGGAAAAAAGGTAAGTAAAGTCACAATCCTAGGCTTGCTTTTCCGATAAGTTCTTTTACATGATACGGTTAGCTTGTTCTATTATATTTTTGCAGAGTAATTGATAACCTATTTTCTCAAACTATTGATTAAAAATTAAATTGTTTAATTTATTGCAAAATTAGATTAGTTTGAAACTTCCTTTAGTTTTTTGGGTATATGATATCCAGGGGGACTTTAATACCTAAAATGAAAAGGAGTCTTAAAAATTGACTAAATGGAACATAATGGACAATATTAAACACAACTTAGTCAAGTAATAAGATCTTAGAGTCAAAATTCATAAGCTTGAAAATTGAACTAATATAAGTAATTTATAGTTTTATTCGAGATGGACCAAATTGATATGTTTATGATGGACTAAGTTAATGTAATGATTTGTCTAAAATGGACTAAGTTGGTGTCCTATCCAAACTAGACTAAGCTAATGTCTTAAAGTGAAATGGGCTAAGTTGATGTCTTGGCAGAATTTCAAGTCTTTTGGGGACAAGGATAAAACTATGTGGTAAATAGTATTTGTAGAAGATATTTCGATACTAAGTTAATAAATATTCTTTCACATTGATGATATGTAAAAGAAAAACACAGACCGTATTCAATAAGTTGATTGTTATTTGAAGGTGCCTACAATAGACTAAATTCCTTGAGAGTCGAAAGTAACATTCTCTCATCACGATAACATTGAAAATCTTAATTTTTGATTATTCTAGATTGGTTCAATATATGGGAATAGATGATCCTTTATATGAATAATGTAACCCTTTATACATTTTGGGCCTGGAACAATTATTATAATCCCTACTTGATTATTAAAATTTTAAATTTAGTGTTATTTCAAACAAATTCAGCACCATAAAAATACGAAAGTGCGAAATATTTTTAATCTTCAAGTAATAAAATATTTTATAAAAAAATACGAATATAATATACATGTATATTTTTTTTTAATATCAAACTGAAGAAACGTTGGCCCATTCAAGTTGGTGGAGCATGGCCCGTCACCAGCAAGTCCAAATCTCCCCCACTCGAGAAAGACTAGCAAAAGCGCGTACAACGCACTCGTTCTCGGCACTTAACGGGACCGTCACCACGCGTGACGGCAGATACGAGACCAACTCACGGAAGGCACGCTCCGTCAAACCCTCCCACACATACCTTCTCTCAACGCCCCATTCTCTTTCTCTTTCCCTAACGTCCCCGACGACGCCGTAACGTCCTCCCCTTCATGGCCTCTTGCGACGACGACGACGACTTCTCTCTCCTCGGCGATGACAACCACCACCACCTACACCAACCCTACGCACCACACCACCACCACTTTTCTCCCTCCGCCGTCGCCGCCTCCGTGCCGCCCAAGCCCGTTGTCGACGCCACCGACGAGGCCGAGGGCTTTACCAACGCCTTCGAAGACGACGACGGTAGCGCCAGCGAGAAGCGCAAGGAGCGCGACGAGATCGGTGAGGGAGCCGCCTCATACGGATTCAACAAGAGATCTAAGGCGACTCCGTCGAACGGCGCCGTGTCCGGCAGCGCCGAGTACCGCAAGGACCGGGAGGAGTGGAGCGACACGGCGATTGTGTGCCTCCTCGAGGCGTACACGGAGAAGTTCACGCAGCTGAACCGGGGGAACCTGAGGGGAAGGGATTGGGAGGAGGTTGCGGCGGTGGTGAGCAAACGGTGCGACAACCAATCGAAGAGCGTGGAACAGTGTAAGAACAAGGTCGATAACCTGAAGAAGAGGTACAAATTGGAGCGGCACAGAATGAGCAGTGGCTGCATTTCTACCAGTCACTGGCCTTGGTTCAAGCAATTGGAGCAGATCGTCGGAAATTCTCTTCCGGCGAAGTTCTCCGACGAGGATAAAGCAGTGGTTTCCACCGGAACTACTCCCAGGCAATCGAAGAGGTATTTGGCACTCAGCACCGTGATAATGTTTAATAATTGTGTTGTTGCATTTGCATGCAAGTGCTAGTAGTTCACACTTTGACATTTTGGTGATTTGTTTAATAATTGTTGTGGTGTTTTATTTGCCTCAGGATTTGTTTATTTGTTTTCTGATTCTGGTTTGGTATATTTCTTGCCTAATCTAACTAGTGCCTGAATTTGTTTATTTGCTGCATCATAAATACTTTAGTTTACTCGAGATGCTTGAAGATTGTGGAATATTGTAAAGCTTTATGACATTGCTTTGTAGTACAACTGTGCAGCATGTTATGGTTAGTACTTTGTAGAATGTTTGTTTGGTTTTTTTTTTTTTTTTTTTGTTAGGTGATGGTAGGCTTTTGTCATGTTATTTGTGGGCAAGTTTAGACTTTAGAAATTAGAATCAGTTCTTGGAATAAATAAAGGATCTATGCTTTTGACTGAACTTAATCTGAGAACTTGTTTTCTCTGGAGGTATTGCTGCATTTTAACAAGTGTCGTGCTGTCTTCACTGGCACACTTTTAGTTTAGAAATCACATGGGAACTTAAAACGGTTATGGCGTTACTTTGGTCGTTATCAGTAGTGCATTATTATCTCGATGTAGCATCCATGGGTAAGTTAATTGGTGTATTGTTACATTACGTTTCACTGTGCTTTTGTCTATTTTGTTTATGGTCTGAGTACTTGCTTATCCTTGTACTTAATTTTAACAAGTGTCATGCTGTCTTCATTGGCACACTTCTTGTTTACAAATTACATGGAAACTTAAAACGGCTATGGTGTTACTTTAGTCATTTTCTTAGTGCCTTATTATCTCGATGTAGCATCCATTAGTAAACTAATTCATGTATTGCTACGTTACATTTGACTGTGCTTTATGTCAAGAGGATTTGTCCATTTTGTTTGCGATCTGAGTACCTTGTTTATCCTTGTACTTAATTTATGTAGATGGTTACAAATTGGAATGATGAAAAACTTCATTACTTTTTATTAGTACTGGTGTGCACATTATACTTTGTAGAATCTTAGTATTAAATGTATTGGCTTTTTGTCATGTTATTTATGCATAAGTTTGGGCTTTAGAATAGGATTTTGGAATAAATAATAGGTTTATGGGTTTGACTGGTGCTGAAAATTTGAAGTTCTCTTTAGTGTTGTTGCAAATAAGCTAATGCTATCTTCACTGGCACACTTCTGGATCACAAATCACATGGATATCATAATGGAAGGTGGTGTTACTAATATGGTGTAGCAAATTGATTGTGTTGTCATTATTTGGAGTATTTTATGTTGAATCACATTAAAGATGAAGTGTTTTTCTCTTTCCTTTTCCTGTCATGTGAATATTGAGCATTCCCCTGTTCTATGTATAGATATGGAGTGGCAACACCCAGCACTGGAGGTCAAGCAAATAGCATGAAGTCCAAAGCATTCTCAAACCTTAGATGGCGGAGGGTAGTTCTCAAAATTAGCGGGGCAGCTCTTACTGGATCTGATACCTGCAATATTGATCCTAAGGTTTGTGGTTTTGTTACACATATGTGTGAAGTTTGATAAAATTGTTTGACTCATGACCTCTTTTTACCAAGTTTCTAATTGTTATCTGGATGTTGTGACAACACTTATTCCATTTGTTTGTTTAATTAATTATCAGGTGGCCATGTTAGTTTCAAGAGAAGTTGCCATAGCTTCCCGCCTTGGTGTGGAGGTATCAGTTCTGTTGATTGTTCTCTGGAGTCTGTTATTCTGCTACCATTTTCAGTTTAGCTGAAGCATCTTGTGATATTTCAGGTGGCAATTGTTGTTGGAGGTCGTAATTTCTTCTCTGGAGATGCATGGGTAAATGCGACAGGTTTAGAAAGATGTACTGCATACCAAGTTGGGTAAGGTTAATCACAAGAATTTCTATGCAAGTTCTGTCTACACCATTGTAATTTTACTAGAGATCAATCACAAAGAAAATAAATGGAAAAATAGATTTAGGTATCAGTGCAACCATCCACATCCTGATCACAAATGGATGGTCCCAAAAAAGAAGAGATATATTTAAGTTGTGAAGTGGGATAGAAAGTACCTAGGTGGCAGTTCTGGAGAAGGCCACAGCTGGGGAGTGAACTCTGACTTGACCAGTATGGGATATTGGTAGTGGCATTGTAGAGCACTTGTCTGGGTCATAAGACTACAAAGAGGACAAAGATTCTTTTCACTTTAAAAAACTAAATTGGAAATCTGATATTTGAAGATCTGGGTAGAACTGTAAAATGGGGTGTGGTTAGAATCACCAGGAGAATTTATCTGTCCTTTGTTTTGTCTATGCTAATTTTCTCTTTCAACTGTATGTGCCTCAGCCGATAATTTGCATCAACCCGTTCTTCCCCCTTCTAGAGTTTCACTTCTGACCTTTCATTTAGTTTCATATTCAAATTTGGGGAAGCTTTTGATCTATGATGAATAAATTTATATTGAAATATGTATGACAATTATTTCTTTTGTAACAGTTTAAGTTTTCAACTTATGTTGCTTTTTTATTTGATTTCTCTGTTTCTTTTTCTTGGAAAACATGAATGTCTTTTGATGCTTTAATTTTGAGACATCCTATTGTGCTCTGGCAAGTATCTTCTTGATGCCTTCATGGTCATTACTTCATTGCTTATATACTTATGTTGCCATGAGATATTTTTAATCTTTCTGGTTAATATATTATTTTTCAAAGTGATTTACTTTTGTTCCTACTTTTCTTTAAAACATTGACCTAATTAAGTACTATTTTCTTGAACTTGAATATTCCAGCATGATGGCCACTGTGATGAATTCAATATTGCTCCAATCGACTCTAGAGAAGATGGGTGTTCAGACTCGTGTACAAACTTCAGTTGCCATGCAGGAGTTTGCTGAACCATACAATAGGCAGCGGGCCATCAGACATCTTGAGAAAGGAAGGGTTGTTATATTTGGTGGCATTGGTTTTGGTGCTGGCACTCCTCTTTTCTCAACTGACATAGCTGCAGCTCTTCGTGCTTCAGAGCGTATGCTGCTGTCCTATTTTTGTTTTTAAAACAAATTTTTAATTACCTTTTTTCCCCACATTATCTTTAGTTTATGCGAAGGGGCAACACATGTATCTCTGTTTTGGGTTTTGGTTTTTGCAAGCATCAGCATATATCTCTTGTATCTTGCAGTTAATGCTGAAGCAGTCCTCAAGGGTACTAACGTAGATGGTGTATATGACTGCAACTCACGAGACAACAATTTCACTTTTGAGCACATATCCTTCAGAGAGCTGGGTTCAAGAGGTGTCACCTCTATGGATATGTCAGCACTGACATTCTGTGAGGAAAATGCCATTCCTGGTTAGCAAGTTGTTGCATTTGGTCCCTATTATGAGAGCGTGTTTTAGCTCTTAGTGCTTTAGATATTCTTGCATGGACAATACAAATGCACAGTCATTATGATGTGTGCCTTGCAGTGGATCCCAAATAGTCCCTATTGCATGCTTAAACCACCAGGCACTATCTATGCAAAGAAAATCCTCGATGGTGCTTAGTCATGGTTTTCCTAGAGTTATCATTTTTGCTTTTATATTGAGGTTTATGAGTATTCAACATTATTTTTATAAACTGATATCGAAGTAACCGACAAAGTGGATATTTTATTACATATTTTGTTTGATGAATTTCTTTGGCCATTTACTTGTACAGTTGTGGTTTTTAATCTACTGGAGCCTGGGAACATCTCAAAAGCTTTGTGTGGAGAACAGGTTGGCACACTCATTGACCAAACTGGAGCAATAAGCTAACAGTTAATTCAGCCAATTCAATTATTATTAGGCACACCGGAGCCATCAAGTGGAGTGGGAGATACTTGCCATGATTGAGATTCTTGAAGAATAAAATATCAAATCTTGACAGATTCAGCGTGTGTGACCAAGTTAGTGGAAATTGTACTTTGGAACTGTAATCACAAATTCCCTATCACGAATTTTAGGTGGTGGTTGTACTTTTAATAAGTTTATGTGAAAAAGAAAAAAAATGCTTTTGTATATTATTCCTAGATGAGTTGTAGCATAGTAAATGTATTAGCCGTAGTCATCCTTTGTTAGTAAATGTAAACAGATACAGAGTAATTCAACTTTATTTATTATTGCAACTGTACTAGTCATTTCCCCTTAGTTCAAGAGATGAAAAAAATAGTAACTTTTTATTTTGGTTCAAGGAGTACCAACCTACTTGGACCTAGGATAAATTTCATGAAACAAGGAGGTGCATTGCAAAACTTGAGTTCACGCACTTCCATAGAGTGTCTTATAGCTCTACTAAGCGAGCTATTTCATTTTATATTTGAAATGAGACTTTCAAGAAATAGTTCAAGGATTTTTCTCGACTTAAATATTCATCTCAATACGGAATGTGAAATCTTTTGTCTGAAGTACTCATTAGTGGTGAGTCGCGAGCTATTTCTGGCATGCGGTTAATTCATCATGAACTTCCATCGAAATTATATGCCGTGTGCCTAGCTTTTGACAACAGTTTTAAGCATATTAATGCTCCTAACACGATTCCATGATTTCAGGGTCTCACATGAATGACAATGTCATTGAATTGTGTTACCCAATTCATAATTGCTGATTCAGTGCTTTTATTATGACAATGCCATTGAATTGGACCAATTATATCTCAAGACTGTGTCCACTGATGCAAACTCCAAATATACATTATACAACTCAACTACACACTAGTACTTATTCTAAGCTCAAGCTCAAGATCAGATCATTCAGATTTGTGCTACGTTCAACAATGGAATTCCAAATAACTCACAAATTTTACAAAGAACACTGAACAGCGCCAATAAGTAATGTGCATTTAGACAATGCAACTAGAAGAGGAGACTGGAAGTACCTACAAAACATGACATGAATTAATCTTATATATATACCAGACAACAATATTCAGCATTACTGCTAAGCTAGACCATCTTCAGTGGTGGGAATGGAAGGCGAAATCGAATTGCGCGATTCATCATAGTCCTCCCCAAGAGGCGATTGCTCCACCCTGATCTCCTCAATCATCTTCACAACTTCCTCCATGGTTGGCCTCTTCTCTGGCTGCACCACCACACAAGCCAACCCCACATGCAACATGGACACAAGCTCTTCCTCAATGTTCTTGTAGCGCAACAGCTCCTGATCAAAAACCTCTGCAGTCCACTCTTCTCTCACCACAGATCGAACCCATTTGGGAAGGTCCACCGTGGCCTGTTCCGGCTCTACCTCCATTCGGGGACGAGCCGGTGAAGGGTACTGCGATGAAGGAGCTCTTCCCGTGAGAACTTCTAACAGCAATACTCCGAAACTATACACATCAGCCTGCTGAGATAGCCTCTTGTTCTGTTCCTGCTCCGGGGCCCTGTACCCTCCCAACCGGGCAATGGCGTGAACCGGGTTTAATAGGAGTGATAACCCAAAATCTGAGATGCATGCAACACCGTTCTTGTCTAGAAGCACGTTGGAGGATTTCACGTTCCCGTGAGGCACTTTAGCTGCACTGTACTCTGCATGAATCTTTGCAAGACCTCTTGCTGCTCCTAGCACCAAGCTTATTCTTGTAGTCCAATCCAATGGAATTCTTCCCGGGCCACGGTTCCCTATGATCAGTATCCAACAAACACAGAATGAAACTAAATTACAGTAGTATTATGTGTTTCAACACCATAGAGTTGATTTTGAATGAAATTAATTTTAGTTAAGAGTGATTTTAAGGTAAGCAAAATCCTTTAAATATATTGTTAGTTCGGTTTATAATAATAATAAAAAAGGTAAGCAAAATCCAATGTTTGTTTTTCTATGCAATGCAAAGGTCACTTATTTATTCTAACTCAATCAGTTTTGGTCTCAAAGTGGGACAAAATGTGTAGTTTGTTTGGACACCTATTTTGGTATTAAAGTGGGACTAAATATGTATACCTATTTTGGTCACACCTCACGTTTTGAACTCGTATGTGGAGGACAAAGTTAAATGGGATTCTATACTGTTTTTGGAGCTATTCTATAATCAAAATTAAAATTTCAGTAATCTTAATAGTAATGTTTGTATTAAAGATCAAGGCAAATTATTAAGATAAAACTCTAATTCAAACAATGGTACTAAAAGTAGCCAAGAAAATATCTAAATTTTGTCCCTTTTCCATGTCAACTGCAGAAAAATGTTATAGCTACACAGTTCGTGTTTGGAATGGATTTAATAAGATAGATCAGGTGCTCTCTCACCACGTCTAACATCTAAAATAAGCAGAAGCACCTGTAGAAGTAACTTCTTTTGGATGTGGATCAGTTTCAATTGAAGGTGAAAGCAAACATACTGAGAGTAGCTTGGGACCAAATGCACAATTTTTGTTTCAAAATACAGAATGCAGAATGTTTGTTTCAACATACATATCCAAATTAACATTTAACTAAAATCACGTGATAATTTTAAATCATTTAACAGAAATCTAAACACGGGCTAAGGGTCCGTTTGATTTGTGAAGAAAAAAAGAGAAATGAGTAGAAATTTTCTAAAATTTGGTAGAGTTTCATACTTTCATATATAATTTTAATTTAAATATTTGTTCTCAATTCCATTTCTTTTCCCTGTGTCAAACGGTACCTAAGAGAGTAATTAAGAAGAGTGATTAACTAACCGTGAAGAAGAGCATGCAAGCTTCCATTGGAGAGATAATCATAGACAAGAAGCTTTTCCTCCTTGGCATAGTAATAAGCTTTGAGTCTCACAACATTAGGATGCTTAAGCTTCCCAATCACATCCATATACTGCTCAAACTCATGCCTCGCGCAAGGGTTCGCATCCTTGAGCCTCTTCACCGCCACAGTGCACCCATCATCAAGCACCGCCCTATAAACCGTCCCCAAACTACCCTTCCCTAACATCTCCGCCGAAGCTCGAAGCAAATCCTCTAACTCAAACTCACTCCTCCGATCAAAAAACACAAGCCTACTCCTATCAGTCCCACTGGTTCCATCACTCTCACCACCACCGTACACCTTCTTCTCATCACTCCCATTGTAGCTGCTCTCACTCTTCCTCTTCCCGTAGCTCTCCCCACTCCCCACCAAACTCGAACCCCTCCCTCTAGCACAGCAATGTGCCACCGTGAACGACGCTACCACGAGCAGTGCCACGCAATTCGCGATCACGATGGCCACGATGGCGCCAGGGCTCAAGCCCTTGCGCTGCTGCTCCTTCCCTGGATGAGCGATTATGCTCGTCTCGGGGAAGGAGCTGGGATTTGAAGGAACTATCTGAGACGGTTCCTTCTCATTACTATTATCGTTGTTATCGTTATCCTTAGGAGGGGTTGCGGTGAAGGAGCAACCCGGAAATGGTGCTGCACCACACAACCCTTCGTTACCGGAGAAGGTCTTGGAACCGAATTTCTTCAGCATGGGGGATGGTAAGCGACCGTAAAACTCGTTGTTTGTCATGTTGAGTTCTTTGAGATATTTCATGGAGGAAGAGAGGTCGGGGATCTCGCCGGAGAGAAGGTTGTTCTGGAGTCTCAGTGTCATGAGTTGTGTTAAGTTGGATATGACATCAACCTTGCCGCGAAGGTTGTTGTCGGAGAGGTCGAGGCGGAGGAGGGAGTTTAGGGAGGATATCTCCGGCGGGATCTCGCCGGAGAAGTCGTTGCTGCTGAGGTAGAGGAGTTGGAGGTTGGTGCAGTTGGAGAAGAGGGTTGAAACGGTGCCGTTTAAGCGGTTGTCGTGGAGGTTGAGGAGGCGGAGGTGGGTGAGGGGAGTGAGAGGGTCTAGTGGGCCACGCAGGTTGAGGGAAGGGAGGGAGAGGGCGGTGACGCGGCCGTTCGGGGAGCAAAGAACGCCGCGCCAGGCGGCGATGCAAGCATCGTTGCCTGTCCAATTTGAAAGAAGGTAGCCATGTAGGTCACTTTGGCGACGGAAAAGGGTGAGTGTATGAGTGTCATTGTGGTGGAAACTTAACGTAGAAATTGGTAAGAAAAATAAAAACATGTACAAGACATGGTAATGCTTCATCATGGGATGAAGATGATGAAGAGCAACCTCGTTCTTGTTTGTCCTTTGTTGTCTATGAGGCGGGAAGTGCAAACAAAACGATGTTAGTGTTTTAAAAAAAATGTTGATAGGGAGAGTGAGTGAGTGTGTGATAGTAATAATATAAGAGAGAGACAGAGAGTGTATGAGTATAGTTTTTTTATAATTATATGTTGGGGTGATTAGGACAGGGGGAATATATATGATGATTAAAGGTAGGGAATGGTTGTGTGAATGATTGCTGTTGTCCGTTGCTCTAAAGAAAAAGACTCATAAGCAAACCTGATTACTTTTATTTGCTTTTTATTTTTCTTATTCTGTTCTGCAAAAGGGGAAAAGAAGAGAAATGTGTGTGGTGCTTCTTGATCCTTGTGATCTGAAAATATTGTTCCTGCTGCATCTTTATACTACTATAGAATAGAAGAATGGCCCCAATGTAATGTTATAGGACGAGTTTAGTAACAGGATGATGCCGCTTGAATAAATAATGATTTATACCATGAATGGATTTGTTGTATACTATCTTCCTTTATTGATTGTTTTAATGTGACAACGGTGTACTTTATTAACTAGTTATACAAAAATTTATGTGCTTTTTTGCTGTGTTATTGTGGCGTAATGTGGTGAGATTCCATAGCCTAGATCACGAACTTGGAGTCCTGCTGCATAAAATACCAATTTCCTCCTCAAAATACTACTCCCTTAAGTACTTCTTAAAAGTAATAAAGTTATTCTAATAGTTCTTGAAATATTAGATAATAGATATCTATTGGTTTACTCTCTAACTTTATGTATTTAAGTAAAATTCAGAAATTAATTTAAAAGATTTTTTAATATTTAAAATACTAATTAACATGATTTTTAATATTTCTATAGTTACTTAAGTAAAGAGAATAATACTTCAAGATGAAATTGATGGCATGCTCGAACCCTTTTATATGTGCCAATTTGAAAATGATTTTCAGGATATGCTGGTTTTCAGCAAAAGGGTGGCTACTGCTCTGTTCTATCTGACAGCACTACGTGTCTTCACTCTTCACATATGTTAAGAGATCTCAAACCGTATTTTCACTGACTTTTAAATGAAACATATATCAATGGGCAATAGCATGCGCAAGAATAAATTTTTAAATATAAATAGGTAGGTATGAACGAAATATAGCTATGAAGGGTACAATGGCTGCACATTATATCAATTTGTCATGCAATACATTTTAATATATGTTTTTGAGATAAATAATACATTATAATTTATATACACTTATATACGCAACTAGATGTTCAGGACTTTTGAATTTGAACTCCAATATTTAAGAAGGTTACATAATAGAAAGAATCAATTAAATCACAATCAGGATAATTTATTTTCATAATTCATCAATAACTGCATCCTACTCACTTTTCAAATAATCTATTTATTTATATATAAAAGAGAAATCATGAATTATAACCTTAACATTTTAGTTATACTTAACAAGCGAATATTTTTTCTAATATAGTTTATTTTATATTTTATAAATAATTTAAAACTTGAATTTTAAATTATTTAATTAAGATATATAAATTATTATCACTTTGTATTGATGCGATTCTCTTGACTTAAGAGCTGACTCTGCTTGCCTTTATTAATGAGGAAATTAATTTTATGAACAGGGGCGGCAATATTATTCACGTCTTGAGAAGAAAATAAAAGGAAGATAAAACAAAGTCAACCTACAGTTATTTATGATGAATTGTTTCTAGGTGATTGTCAACAGTCAACCTGCTTAGGCACCAAGAGTTGGTATATTTAATTATTCATATTTATTAGAATCTTATCAAAAGCATCATTGCAAACATATGTATACCACTAAGGACTAATTTGCACACACTATTTTGGGCCATAAGAAAAGTTCTCATGCAACATTTTAGTGGTTATATTATATCTCTCGTTATCATCTTTATTAATTATCTGCAAGAATTTATTTATTTTTTGAAATATTCTGGTATGGTCCACAATTAGCTTTGTGTTGTTGAGCTGTGGACCACTAGGGCATGGACTGCGTCGATGTAATAAATTTGTGCAGCTTTCACTAATCACTGCTTATATATTTTATCCCCAAATGAAAAATGATTTATTTTAGCTGGCAAACTTTTGAGGCTTTTGTGGCTCATTATTTGATTTGCTTGCTGCTCTTTTCTATGTCGTGGAAGAAAGTGTTCCCCACTTCATGTCAAGAACAAGCAAAGTTTTTCTCAGAACAATGCATGCCAATAAAATCAAGGAACATGACTGAATTTTAAACGTAATGAGCAAAATTGTCGTGGCTATATTTAATTCAAACGCATAAAAACCAAATACGCTACAGTCAAACTAATATTTGAAATTGCCCAAAAAGAATCGTTATATTATTTTTTAATGGTGGTATAGTTTTTCCAAACGAAGGTCGCCTTTTATTTTTGTAAAAACAAACCACTCTTGAGAATAACCACCAGCCCCAATTTGGTATTTTGAAGAAAAAAAATGACTACATAATCTCTTAAATTTATAAAGTTGGGATACTTCAACTCTTTTGTTCATTTTCCTTCGTTTCAAAAACCGAATTGACTATTTATTTAGTTTTTTTTCCAAGGGAAATAATCTTGTTTATGCAGGAAAAGAGAGTTAGAACATAATTACATTAATAGTCACTAAAGATTGGTCCAGTCATAAAAAATTGAACTAATATTCTACAAGAACTTGTGAATTCAAATTCCTTTACTTATGTGATAGTTTTTTTATTAGTGACCTGAAAATTCTCCAAAATCTAACTCATTTTAACTTTTTTAACCACAAAAAATAAATTTATACCAAATATATACTACATGTGTTTCAACTTGTAAGTTTAGGCTGTTTAGCCCGTTGATCCTTTCCTTTTTTGCTCCTATAGCTCTATGCATGGATAAATCATTAATTTGGATGTTTTGCAATTGTAGTATAAAATGAAGTGGAGAGTAATGGCACATTGGAGGGTGAGATGGGTGCTACAGTTACACTACACCACTTCTCCCATCCTTCCATGGAGCATCACCCACCAATATGTGTAATTTGTAATGTACTAATGCATGCCGCCCAAAAAGTGAGGGAAATGTTTCAGCTTTTTTTATTGTTAGTTGTTACATTACAATGACACCATGCTTTTGGCCCATTGAACTTGCAAAAGCAAAAAGAAAGATAAAGCAGCAGAAATTGAAGGCGAGATTGGCGCTCCAAATCTAAAACATTTGCCCCAATCACTCACTACTGAGTCAGCAAGACTTGAAAAAGCACCACCGTACTGCATGCAGTGGCAGTAGGGAATCAAAATCTCTGTTTGTTTCTTTCAATTGCTTTTTATCATATTGGAAAATGGGCAAAGAACACAGTTTTAGCTTAAGAACATTCTACTTAGATGAAAGCTAAAGCTGTGGAATTTTAGTCTCCAAAATTGTCGATTTGGCTAACATAATATCGGGGTGTCAAGCCTGGGACCAATCATGTGTCACACTAACTTTAGTTTTTCTTTTTATGGTACACTGTAAGCTTATTAGTTGATGTAAGAGGTATGCTTCATGTTCAGAAAAAAAAAACAGAAATGTTAGTAATATATTTTTTAATATATTATTTTATTAATTAAAGGTATTAAAAATTATAAAATTTTGAAAGTCTCATATTTTATTTAATGAATCTTTGTTATTATTTTTACTTTTTAATAAAATTTAATTAAGTAATAAAGAATGTATTGCTAAGAAGAAGAAAAAACTGTGCCGCGTACAAATACTGTCATTAATTTCGCTTACATTTGCAACAAGCACTGCCAAATCTAATGTAGTGGTTGGTTTAGAGGATCAAAAAGCAGTAAAAGTATACACAGCTGAAAACCAATGAAAGAGGATGGGATATTGTTATGTGTGAAATATTGATGAAAGTTTAAAAAAGACATGTGAGATTGACCTGTTTTTACTTTCATCTCAAAAAGAAAAAACTAAAGCAAAATATATAGTAAAAAGGATAATACAAGATACAAATTTAACTGATTACCAAAATTATCCCTAATTAAGCATCTCGTGACCCTCTGCCCACGGTATATAATTGATTATGCAGATTGCATAATCGATTATGTGTCTTTGTTGCAAACAAAATAAGTTAATTTGTGACATGTAATTGATTATGTATATTGCACAATTAATTATATGTGTATGATTTATGAATATGATCAAGGCGAGTTGATTACATGTGTATGACCAAAACTTCATGAAAAGGATATTTAATTTCCTAATTGTATGGACATCAAACCAACAAGTATTAGAAAGAGACTAAAAAAAAAAGTTTCTAATTAAATCTACTATATTACAAATTAGTTTGGAAAGTAGGATTTAGAAAGTACACTCTCCTCATTTAGGTAGTAGAACTAGATCAATTTAGTTGGGGGTTGGTCAAATATATAAAATATCATTAAAATAATACTTCATTTATCATTAATATTGTAAAATTTTACATGTTGGAAATTAATTGCTTTGAAAATTCAAAACTTTGATAACAATATAATACATGCGATCGCATGTAGGACGTAGGATTGGTTAAGAATAAAAAGTAAATAAAATTTCATAATTTTATAAATGCTATACACACAAAGTTTCATATATAGATGAGTTGAGAGTTATGAATTGTAGTATTTAGTCATGTTTTTTCTCTTAATATAATTTTTTTTATACTAGTATTGTATTGTAAATTTTTACCAATAAAAACATGACTCATATATATTGAGAAATTTATCAAATTAGATTGTAAAAATGAGTAAGTTTCCTTAAAAAATTATGTTTAAAAAAATTGGGGAGGAGGGTTGGATGGGGAGGAAGGGTTTCATGACCCCCATTTATCTAAAGTGAAATCTTCATGTATTGTTTGGACTAAGGAGGAGAACAAATTAATGCTATCCCAAAGTTGTCACTAATATGTTGCTTAATTTGAAATAGTAGATCTGGTTATATTATATCAAAACTAGAAAATGTTATCAAGTCATTATATAGTTGAAGTTGTGGGGCTGTATAAGTTTCCTTTTCGTGTGCCCATGATATATATATATATATATATATATCATTTTTGTAACTTGATATAAAAAGTGATTTTTTATTGATCTGATTGCTAAAGTATATTTACATATTACCACGACCGTTTATGTCAAATTTTATCAAAATTGAACAATAAGAAGAAGATAATGGACAAAAGGTTGTGGGTGTGTGCTTATTATATTCATTTGACAAAAGGTCCTCTGATGCAATAATGGACAACATATAGAAATTAATTAATTCATTAATAAACATCATTCCAAGGCGATTTCTTAGCAAAATCAACCTATCTTCAGTCAAGGGTTTTGTGAAAATGTTAGCAAGCTGATCATCAGTGGGCACAAACTGTACATCCACTATATCATTCTGAATATGATATGTTATAAAATGATACTTAATTTCTATTTGCTTAGCTCTAGAGTGCAATGTTGGATTTTTTGAAAGACTAATAGTAATTTTATCATCACAACAGATGAGAATTTTACTTTCATAGATGTTGTAGTCTTCAAGTTGGTTCTTTATCCATAGAAGTTTAGCACAATTGCTTGCTGCTGACATATATTTAGCTTTAGCAGTGAACAATGTAATTGAGCTTTGCTTCTTGCATATCCACGTAACTAAGTTACCACCAATAAAGTGACAGCTTCCACTTATGCTCTTTTTTTCAACTTTGTCACCAACATAGTCAGCATCATAGAAAATTGTGAGTCGGAAACTTTCTCTTCTATTAAACGAAAAACCAAGATCAAAAGTTCCAATAAGATATCTAAAGATGCGTTTAATTGCAGCTAGATGGACTTCCCTTGGTTCTTATTGAAATCTCACACATAGGCAAATACTGAACATGATATTAGGCCTGGACACTATGAGATAGAGCAGTGATCCAATCATTGCCATGTATTGAGTCTCATTCACCTTGGTTGATTCCTTTTCCAGTCCAATATATGTCGTAGGATGAATGAGGGTCTTCATTTCTTTTGCATCATTCATGTTGAATTTCTTCAATAGTTGTTTCACATACTTAGTTTGGTGGATGTAAATACCATTAGGTGTTTGCTTTATTTGTAGTCCGAGAAAGAATTTCAGCTCACCCATCATGCTCATTTCAAATTTTGTTTGCATTAGCTTAGAAAAATCTTCACAAAGCATTTCATTAGTAGCATTGAAAATGATGTCATCTACATATTCTTGTACTAATAAGAACTAAGAATCATAATTTTGGTGAAAAAGAGTTGTGTCAAGTTTTCCTTGCTCAAAGCTATTTTTCAAGAGAAATGAATGTAGTTTTTCATACCAAGCTCTAGAAGCTTACTTAAGTCCATATAAAGCTTTGTTGAGTTTAAAAACATAATGAGGAAAAGTTTCATTCTCAAATCCTGGAGGTTGTTCAACATAAACTTCCTCTTGGATAACACCATTAAGAAATGCGATTTTTACATCCATTTGATATAACTTCATATTGCTATAAGTTGCAAATGAATGTAAAATGCGTATTGCCTTTAGGTGAGCTACTAGTGCATAAGTTTCTTTGTAGTTTGTCCTTCGGTGACTAACCTTGCTTTGTTTCTCACAACCTTACCATTTTCATCCATATTGTTATGGAAGATCCATTTCGCTCCAACAGTTTTCTTCCCTTTTAGTAGTTCAAGTAACTTCTAAATGTCATTCTTTTGAAATTGATCAAGCTCCTTTTGCATAGCTTTGAACCAGCTATCATCTTGCATTGCATCATCAATGTTTTTTGGTTCCACTTCTGAAGTAAGTGCAGTGTGCCTTTGAGATTTGAGTGATGATCTTGTCTGAACACAATATATTGGGTCTCCAATGATTTAACTTTCTGGATGATTTCTTCTCATGATGCATCCAGTGGGTTCCCTTATTTCTTCTTGGACTTCCTTTTGAGTAGACACATTTTTTTTTTGTGATCTAATTGGATGAACTTGTTTTTTTTAAGCCATCATCCAATCTAAGATCTACAAAAGACTCATCTAACTTTGATAAATATTTATTAGGCTTGTTTTCATCAAATTTCACATGAATAGCTTTTTCAATTGCTATGGTTCTTGAGTTGTAAACTTTAAATGCCTGAGATGTTTCAGAGTATCCAAGAAATGTTTCATTATCACTTCTCGAGTCACATTTTCCTAAGTTATCTTGTGTTGAGAATGAAGCATATCCAAATGGATGAAAGTATGATATGTTGGGTTTTCATCCCTTCCAAAATTCATAAATATACTTTTTAAGAATAGGTCTTATGTAAATTGTGCTTTGAAAATAACATGTAATATTCACTGCTTCAACCCAGAAGTGCTTATGGGTTGAATTATCATTGAGCATGGTCTTGGCCATCTCTTGTAGAGATTTGTTCTTTCTTTCAACTACCCATTTTGTTGAGGTGTTCTAGGTGTTGAAAAATTATGAAGAATATCATTTTCTTCATAGAACAATTGAAACTTATCATTTTCAAATTCTCCCCCATGATTACTTTTGATTGAAGTAATGCATACTCCTTTTTCATTATGAACACGTTTACATAATTTAAAGAACATATCAACAAACTCATTCTTGTGTTTAGGAAAATGACTCATGTCCATTTATAATAGTCGTCTACTATGACAAGTCCATACCTCATTCCACTAGTGAATGCAGTTCTGGTTGGACCAAACAAATCAAGGTGTAGTATCTACATGGGCCTTGAGGTAGAAACAATGTTTTTACTAGAAAAAAGTTTTTAATTTGTTTCCACTTTCGACATGCCTTACAAAGTAAATCATCTTTATATGACATAGTTGGTAGACCTCTTACAAGGTTGTTTTCTACAATTAAAAGATTAATCTCCAAGTGGCATAACCAAGTTTTTTATGCCATAACCAGTGATTTTCTTTAACAGACAGTAAGCATGATACTTTTTTGATCTGAAAGTTCTCTCAGTCTAATCTTATAAAGGTTACATTTTCTCTTGGAAAAGAATAGGGAGGACCCATCTTTACATTTTATGACACATTCATCCTTGTTAAAGGAAACACCACATCCACTGCCACATAATTATTTATGTTCATCAGATTATGTTTGAGTCCTTCAACAAAAAAACATTATCAATAGATGAGTAGGAATGAATACCTATCTTACCCACTCCTATTATTCTTCCATTTTGATTCCTTTCGAAAGTGATTGTTCCACTATGATAGGAGTCAAACATTGAAACATACACCTTTGTCTAGTCATGTTCCGTGAGCAGCCACTGTCGAGGTACCATGATAGGCGTTTGCTTCCTACTATCAAGGACATCTGCAATAGGAATAATCTTTTTCTTAGGTACCTAAATCTTTTTGAGTCCTTTGTGTTAGCCATGAATATATTGGTTGCACCCTTTGAAGGTCGATCTCTACACTTGGACGTCATGTGTCCAATCTTACCACAAAAATAACAGTGGTGTCCTTATCATGAACATAGATCTCACCATTATATCATTTCTAGACTTATTTGAGGGACTTCTGTAGTATCCTAATAGTTTGTTAAGATTATATGTCACACTGACAAATTTGGCTAATTTAGTTTTTAAGGTTCCTATTACCTCATGAAGTTTGTCAACATCTTGAGGTTGACCCTTAATTTCTTGATTCTTTAAAAGCTTATCATTCAAGAATTTTATAGATCTTTTGTGTTCTTCACATTTCACCCAGAGACTATGTTTACTTATTTTGAGGTATTCATAATCCTTGTGTGCTTGTGCACATTCTCTCCATAGATCATATATTTATTCTTTATGATAATCTTGAAGTTCATTTAGCTCATTCACATCATTTTGAAGGTTTGTTTTCCAACTCCTAAAAGTTTTTAAGAAGAGTATATTCTTCTTTTGCAATTGTCTTATTCTCGAGACATAGTTTGGACAATTTTTCCTCCAGAGTTACACAAGCTCCACATGTCTGAGTGGACTCGTCTAGTGAAACATCTACTTGATCCTGAAGGGTTTTCTCATGTTTTAAATGATCTTTGAATAGTTTTTTGAAATCTTTTCGCAAGTTTTTGTAAGCTTTTGAAAGAATGAGTTTGACAGTAGTTCATGATATGCCTTTTTAAGAGATTCTGAGTCATTGAGATTTACCTCATCCTCTTGATCTAATTCAAATTCTAGATGTTGTATCTGTCATTAGGCAAAGATTGGCTTCTTCTTCATCATATTCATCAGACGAAGTGTCGTTCAGATCTTCCTAGGTGCTCATAAGACCCTTATTTTCTTTGGTCTTGTAGTGTTTCTTCTTGTTTTAGCCCTTCTCCAATTTTGGACACTCATATTTGAAGTGTCCAGGCTTATTGCATTTATAACATAAATTCTAGATGTTGTATTTGGTTTAAAGGATAAAAATATAAAAGAAATTTTTAAATTGAATTACAGAATAAAATGTATGAAACTCACACAATTTATTCTTTGTTTCTATGCTTTCCCCCTCAATGCCTCAACCAAGCACAGCATACGAAACTAGACAGATTCTAGGATGCGTGAGTAAACATTTTGCATATCATGCGAAACAAATAATGGTCGTTGGATCAAAATCATTAGATGAATACTGAAATGGGAAACTGGTTGTACAATAGTGTGTGATTTTTTGGTTTTCTATATTTACCCCTGGATGGATTGAGGTTAGGTGAACGGTCCAATTTTATCCATGTAAACCCTAAAATTCTACCAAAAACACCAATACAACAATGATAAAATAAAATAAATCAAATTATCACAAGCAAAGTTTTTTTTAAGGGTTATAATATTACAGAGTCATAATGTCCAACAACGATCAGTTTTTGAATTTTTTTTCTGATCTTCGAATTTATTTCTTAATCCTCACTTATCTAAATCATTATTTTTAGTTTTGATTTTATTATATGTAATAAATAAATAAAAATGTCATAAATGCATAACGACTCCACTTTATGCACCGTAGACCCCATGGAAAGATACTTTTGTGGAGTTCAAAACCACTATAATAAACAATACAACATATTACTAGTTATATCATTTACGGTTTATCAATCACGACCGACTCGATATTGCGCAAATACAACTTGTTGCACTCCATGCAAATAGAACGCTCGATGATACCACCATCTCCACATCATCGACCACGAACCCTTCATCATATAGGCAAAATTACATGTTTCTCCTTATTGTTCCCTTCTCTTTTACTCTGACCACCACAATGCGCTTTGGGAAGTCATTTCCTACTACCATTCCCTTTTTTTTTCTACTTTTCCCCTACTTCCGTATCCCCCCTCAACAAATCCTTACCAACTAACCATTGTGACAACAAACCATGCACCGCCACCCCAACTAAATCTTAATATACAAAACAATATCATATTAGACCAAATTACAATTAAGGTCCACATAAAAAATCAATACATCAACACTAATTTTAATACAAAATCAAAAATTATAACCAAATACCCTTCACATCTAAAACAAATCGCTCTCGAAAAGTCAATGTAAATGGTGAGCTGCCAACATCCTGCCCATCATAATCGGCAATCGCAGCCACTGTGAGGACGGGGCAAAAGAGTCGGAGGGAGAAAATCAGGCCTCTACCATGGTTGAAGGGCGATGGGACAACTGAAAGACCACCGTTTGTCACGACCGAAGGTGCGATGGGGTGGGAGAAACGATGCCATGGTGGAGTGGGAGGTGCGGTGCTACAAATAAAAATAGTAGGGGACAACAAACAAAACAAATTATGGAAAAAAAACCGGTAATTCAACTAAGTTGTCAACAAAAACAATAAAATACTTTGCCATCATATCAAAATTCAGAAAATCTAATTGTTTAAATTCACTTGCTTACAAATATCAATACAACATGGAAGTTATAATTACTTAACTTCAATAATTAATGTTTCACATATATGCTATTATTTTATCTCATTTTTTCCATTTTCAATTTACTTTTAATTTAATAAGAATAATTATTCAGTACTTTCTAAAAAAATAATATTTTTGTTTCACTTTTTTAATTATTTTCAATCTTTTTTTATATTTTAAATTGAATAAACAGTTTTTTTTTAAATCTAACACCATAAACATAAACTCTTCAAATCAAATAAACAATATTAAATAAATACACAAATCAAACCACATCAATTTTTTATTCAAAACTGTGTCATCTAATACAATTACACATTAAAGGTATTAAAATACAGGATCAAATTCATCCTAATCCATAATTTACCGAACAATATTGCTTCAAAAATTCAATATTTAATTTTTATAACCACAACTTAAACATAAAACTATTTAAATTTTTAAAACAACATATTATTTTCATAATAATATATTATCAAATATGTTTACATTAACACACTTATACATTATTATAATCTAAATAAATAAATGTCTATTATAAATAAAAATATAATTTTATAAAAATACAAAATACACATTATGTCTTATTTTTTTAAAATATGTTATTTGTATTATATAAGGTTCGTTTTAACACATATTACTACTCAATATATTCATTTTTTCAATAAATATGCACTACCAACATAAAACGTGCTTTCAGTACATAATTTCACTTTTCACATTATATTCCATCAATCTTACCTAGGGACTTATCCTCACTACAGTAGTGCTGACACACAAAGGTTAATATACTCATGACCTTCACTGACACATGCAAACAACAAAACAATTAAAAATGAAAATACTTGACGTGGTACAGGGGTAAATATAGAAAATCAAAAAATCACACATTGTTGCACAACTGGTTTCCCATTTTAGTATTCATCTAATGATTTTGATCCAACAGCCATTATTTGTTTTGCATGATATGCAAAATGTTTCACTCACTCACCCTAAAATCCGTCACGAAACAATTAATCCAATGGATTACCTAATTCGGAATGGATAAGGGATGTAGGTTGAAATTGTTAAAGTGTTGGAAGAAGATACCCAACTTTTAAGAGTCTGTGAGCTTTCTACTGAGCTTTTATAATTTTGTCAAATATTTTGTTGGCTAAAACTATCCTGGATTGGGCTTTTTTTAATGTAAAGAAGGTGCTGGAACAATTTAGAATCCAGCTTCCTACACCATAAGCTTTTCTCCTACACCATTTAAATTGATGATAATTCCTAAATGCCCTTAATGAATGAAAAGCACATAAATATATTTGCTATGCTGGAGCTTCACTCACAGATGTACTACACTCACTCACGGACGTACTACACCATTGTCGCCATTTATTTGAGTTATGCATTGCTTGGAGTCATCTTGTTAGGTGATTGAGGTGTGCATTCCAGTTGCTGGAGGTGGTTTTTTGTTGGTTTTCGCCGAAGTGGAGCGTGTTCGGAGGTGCAGGTGAATTTTTTTTTTTTTTGCCTTACGGATTCGGTAATCCGTAAGGATTGCACGGATCCGGTAATCTGCAAATGATGGTGCATGATTGTTATACGGATTAGGTAATCCGTATAACTCATACGGATCATACAATTTGTATGGTAAAAAAGTTAAAATTAAAATGTTAATTAGTTAAGTATTATTTTTTAAAATTATTTAATTGAGTACATATCAGTTAAAAATTTAACTTTTGTTATAATAAAAAAAAAATTATGTAGAAATAATGGTTTGGTTTGGTTATAATAATTAAGTAGATATCAAAGCAAGGAAAGATAAAAACACAAGTGCTGCTTTGGATGCTGGAATTGAATTCCCATCATAAAGTAGCAGAAAAACTTCGTTAGCTCTCACAACTCACAAAGATAGATTTGGTTTGGTTTGGTTCCTCAATTTTCATGTTGTTCTTGCAAGTTTGTGATGAGACCATGATATATGGAAGAAAAAATTTGCTTAGTTATTTAGCAAGTGGGCTTAGTATATTACAAGAGTAGTTATTGAAAATTTTTTTCTTTTATTGTTGGTTAGTTTGTAAAATGTATAAAATTATTAAGTATGATGAAGACAAGTTAGCAGTCATATTCAATTTGTGCTGACTGTGTTCAGAATGACCGCTATACCTGTCTCGTTTGTTGGCATTACATTTTATTTTAGATTAAGACTCCAAAACAAAATCAAATTGATGTAATTGTTTTGTGAATGCTGAAATAGAAATTTGCTCCTTATCAATATTTTAGATTTCAATTTTTTTTATTGCATTAAATATTCACTTTTGATCTCTTTGTTGGACCAAATTGGTTCAGGCATTATTTTTTTCTTTGAACTTGTCAATTTTGAGTGACATGACATTTTCTATAGTTTGTCAAATATTACCAAGTTAATTGAATTAGTGTGATAAATTCACGAGAAGAATTAATTTGGCTAGAGAATTTTTAAGTGATTAGAGTGGTATATTGTAAATTGTAGATAAGGGATCAAAATTCAATTTGTCGATAAATTGGGTTAAATTTAATTAATCAATTTTATATTCCCTCTTATTTCTACCTATCTTTTACCTTCTCTCAATATATCTCCATGTTACTATTATTTATCACATTTTTCTTTGTTAGGATGGACAACAATGAGTGGATGTATGAGAGTATAATGGCTGAAGAAATTTATATGAATGAAGACATTGGACTAGACCCTGATGAGTTTGAAGACAATGATTGTTTAGTTAATTGTTCTGTAGCGTTCCAAACAAAAGAGGTAATTATGTAGATTTTAATGTAGTTAAAGAATATGAATGTGAGTGTTTGTTATTAAATGATTGAATTTAGAAAATTAAATATGAATTATCCATTTGTATAGGTGTTTGAATCGCGTGATGCGGTATTGAAATGGGCTCGTATGGTTGCATTTGAGAATGGTTTTGTAGCGGTTATAATGAGGAGTGACATGAAAACTAGAAAAATAGGAAGAACGTCATTTATCTTAATTGGTTGTGAAAGAAGTGGAAAGTATAGAGCATGGAAAAAAGGTTTCACACCTTCAACCATTAGCACTAGAAAATGTGAGTGTCCTTTTAAGCTGCGGGGCAAACCAATCTCGGGAGGGCAAGGGTGGGTGGTGAAGCTAATATGTGGAAATCATAATCATGCTTTGGCCAAGTCATTTTGTGGACACCCATATCCTGGTCGAATAACTGAGGAGGAGAAGACCATTGTTGCTGATATGACAAGGGCGATGGTCAAACCAAAAAATATTCTTCTAACATTGAAGGAGCACAATGCAAATAATGTAACAAGTTTGAAACAAATATACAATGCAAGATATGCATACCGGACGCGTACAAGAGGCACTAATACTGAAATGCAACAGCTAATGAAACTTCTTGAACGCGACATGTATATTCATTGGCATCGATTGAAGGATGAAAATGTTGTACGTGACTTGTTTTGGGCACATCCACATGCAGTGCAATTGAGCAATGCATATCATTTGGTGTTCTTGATAGACAATACCTATAAAACAAACAGGTACAGACTTCATTTACTAGACATTGTTGGTGTGACACCCACTGGCATGACATTTTCAGCTGCATTTGCCTATTTAGAGGCTGAACGCATAAACAATGTTGTCTGGGCCCTTGAACGGTTTAAAGGCATTTTTTATAAAAGTGAATTATTTCCAAAGGTGATTGTTACATATAGAGATTTAGCATTGATGAGTGCTGTGAAGACTGTTTTTCCAAAGGCAACAAATTTATTGTGTCGGTTTCACATTGAGAAGAATGTGAAGGAAAAATGCAAAACTTATGTTAGGCAGAAGAATGCATGGGATTATCTTATGGAAGCATGGGGAAGTCTTGTTGACTGTTCTACTGAGAAGCAATATGATGATTGTCTTATGCAATTTGAAGTTGCATGTGCACCGTGGCCTACATTTGTTGATTATGTGAAGGACACTTGGTTGAATCCCCACAAAGAGAAATTTGTCACAGCATGGACAAACAAAGTCATGCATTGTGGAAATACAACAACAAATAGGTCAGTTTTTGAATTGAGATTGCTTGATTTAACATTTGCATAAGTTATTTTTCTTTCACTATTGAATTTGTTTTATCATACGTTGCGGGGTGGAGTCTGCCCATTGGACCTTAAAGCGGCTACTGCAGAATAGTGTTGGAGACTTATGCACTGTTTGGGATGCGATGAACAATATAATCACATTGCAACATAATGAGGTCAAGGCATCTTTGGAGAGAAACACACATGTGGTAGGGAATATTTTTAAAGTAACATTATACAAGAGACTTGTTGGCATGGTGTCCAGGTACGCGCTAAACCATATTGCTGAGGAGTATGAGCGAGTCCATTATGCAGGAAAAAATCCTTCTCGTTGTGGGTGTGTTGTGAGAAGAACGCATGGTTTTCCTTGTGCATGTGAGCTAGCTAAGTATGTACTTGGGAGCATTCCAGTTGACACCGTTCATATTTTTTGGCGGAGATTAAACTTTTCAGATGATGGTATGCATGAATCTGAAGTCACAATTACTAACGAGATGGAACTCATATAGCCGATTTGAAAAACTTGATTTGTGTGGGAAAATGACACTAAAGAGTAAGCTTAAACAAATCGCGTACCCTGATTTAAATTCCATGTGCCCTCCCCCTGATAAGGTTAAAACTAAAGATGCTCCAAAGAAGAAAATGACAAAGCACGAAAGGTCAACGAGAAGGGACCCGTCTTATTTTGAGTATGTAGACGAGTTACATTCCGTGCAAAATAGTTGCTCCACTCCAAAGCAGTCATTTTCGTCATCTGATGTTATGATGCAACACGGGATGGTTCCAATGCTAGATCAATTTCATCCATTTATGCAAAAGTTTATCTTGAATATCACCGATGTGAAAGCTGATGGTAACTGTGGATATCGTGTAATTGCTACCTCATTAGGTTATGGTGAAGAATGTTGGTCTTTGGTACGCAATCATTTGATCAAAGAACTTGCAGAATGGACTGATGAATATATTGTTTTGTTCGGCGGCATACATAGATTTGAAAGCTTAAAGCGGCCCCTATTGGCTGATGGATTGTCAAAGGTAAAACATCGTTGGTTGTCGGTTTCATATGCCTTTACTATCAAACCAGCTTGTATTAGGTTATTGTATTTCATTAACTGTGTATTTACGGGTTACTATGGATAAATCGATGGATATTACGGATATGGGTCATGTAATTGCATCAAGATATAACGTCATTGTAGTATCCCTGTCACTGCAGCAAAGTATGACATTCTTTCCTCTAAGAAGCCAACCTCCTAGAGATCCATGAGTTCATCGAATTTTGTGCATTGGTCATGTGTTTGGAAATCATTTTGTTAAGGTAAGACATAAAGTGTTTGATTTGGATGCATGAAGTTTATTCTACGGAATTCATGATTTGTGTTTGAAATTATTTAAAACAGGTTACTTTGACCAACAATTGTCCTTTACCCTTGACGGCATGTTTGTGGGCTAGTCACTGTACCACCGAAGCTCAGCAATGGCCCTACCATTACATTGATCGAATGCAAATGTATACCAAATCGATGAAGTTGCCCACAGAATATGTTGATTTCGGAGATGTATAGACATTCAATTAACAATGGAAATGTATGTCTTTAGTGATTAAATTTTGTTCAATGATTAAAAACATGTTCCGTCAATTGGTGTTCTAAGTAACTAAACAAGATAGTAATGACAATAAGGTGTTCAATACATGAATGTCATGCAACAAGCTTTGTCAATCGATGTCCAATACATAAATGTCAAAGAAAATATATGTCAATCGCTGTCCAATACATAAAAGTCAAAGAAAAGGTGTCAATCGCGGTCACTGGAAGGCCTCCTCCTTGGCCTAATAGTCGGTCTAGCTCGAGTGTAGACGTTGCCATCGTCACTGACACTACGAACTAGATGCAGCAATTGCTCCGTCATGGAGTATGCACCTGTGCCTTCTGTGACCATACGCATGTCAAGCATGTGTTGCAGGCCCTCAGCAACACGTTGGCACACGTTCTACAAAAAAAAATATTTTAGTCAACCAAAGCATTAAGAATAAATCCACAATGAATATACAGCTTAAATAATTGAATAGCATGATTATTACCACTGCATGAACTGGCCTCTGGACGTCCACCTCTGTGTGTGACTCTGACTGTCTGGGGGGATCTGCAGGAGCATCATGGGTCTGAGTGGTTGGAGCCTGCGGCGTTGGTGGAATCTGGGAATGAACCTCCTCATATCGAGACGGAGTCATGAATGGGTGGGAAATGCGGAAGAACCACCCCATATATGCAGCACCACAATGACCTGGATAATCAACCAAGTCTCCGGTTGCCACAAGGTTCTCTGTGGAGTGAACCCACCTGTCTTCAACGTCTTCAATAGAAAGAACATCAGACACAGGCAAGGGTGGAATTTGTTGAACATACCCAAACTGCCTAAGCACCCTCTCAGGTAAATAGGTAGTGATGTGAGGACCTCATCTAAGGAAACCAGAAAACAAACTAATGGCCTCAAACTCCCTATGGGTGCGATGGTCCCCATAAGGTGTCCAATTGATATCAGACAGTGTCAACCTATCTATACGTTTACGATAGGTTGCCACCGGTAAGGCCTTCGCGCTCGTCCACCGGCAGGCACGAGGTTGCCTCTTGTCATAGTGCTCATATGGAACCACATTTCCTATAGTAGGAAAATGCTCGTATATCCAGCACTACAAATTTAAAACGAATAAAGTCAGCAAATAACACAAAAAAACACAGGCATACAATATGGGTTAATCATTAGACGCATGAAACTATATCATTACCGGTAACAGAGTAATGTAGCCTGCAAGATGTTTCACGTGGTGGTTACATGCGTAGCTCAAATTATCGTAGATGTGGACAAGAGCAGCCACACCCTACACAAATCCCGCAAACCGATCAAAGTCTCGAAAAGCCTCTAAGAATACCACACCTATATGTGTGGCACTCTTGTTGGCAAACAGTGTGCAGCCAACAAGGTGAAGTAAGTAGGCCCTGACGGCTAATATCCACTACATCGTCTGACACTTCGCATAATAAAGCTCCCGAAGCCATGATAGTCTAACATATGCTCCATGGCACTGTGACGTCTCAGCTCTAGCTTCCTCGACAGTCACATCGAGCAGCTCCACCAATGAGGTGATGGCCTCGCCAACGTCCATCTGATCGTAATCATCGAATGCACCCATTACAGGGATATGCAGCAGTGATGACACGTCGTCCAAGGTCAGTGTCATTTCCCCCACTGGTAGATGAAAGCTACATGTCTCGGGGTGCCATCTCTCAACGAATGCAGAGAGCAACTCCCTATCCCCTATGTCCACTGAGCATCCAATCAATGGAGTTAGGCCAGTGGCAGCCACAAAACCTTCTATCTCAGGTACAGGCTTCCTAAATTTAATAACCTTGCGCCCATGGGAAGCGAGCTTTAACTCTGGACGTTCCTGCATTCAAGACATCATTAAAGGTAAGACATTGACAATAACCAAACATAATACACCTTAGACTATGTAATTCAACATGTCAATACCTGTCCTACCCATACTCTGAGAGCTATATGATCGGCAAACCCGGTCAGCACTGAAGAATCTTCTGGCCCACCTAGAAAAGATTCAGTCTCAGTCTCCATATCCTCAATGACCAGTTCAGCAATCTCGGGGTGTGGTTCCTGCACAGGAGGATCCTGAGGCACATCAACACCTGCCCTTTGACGGCGTGCAGATGCGGTAGGCCTACACCGCTCAGGGCCTTTTGCATCCTGACCTCTACCATGTGTACCCAATGCTCGGTCGGGACTTCGTCCAATTGCCCGACGCGTTCCTCCTCTCGTCCTAGCCATAATCTGCATTCACAGCACAAGTGAAGTTAGAGCAACAAATGGAATTAACAAATGAGTTTGACAATGCACCAAAACACAACACATGGAGTTATTGGTTTCAAATGCTTAAAATCAAAATTGTTGAGCATGAAAATTGGCCAATGTCACAAGCATGTACAGATTCATATAACAAGACTCTGAAGAAGTGGCATGGCTGCCTTGCTAGTTCAACCTTCACAGTAATGTTCTTTTTGATGCTTTGTTGATATGATCTTCAAAGTTTTTGATAGAAACACAACTTACGTAGAAATAAGTAAATGAAATGATTTATATTTGGAAAGTTGGTATACAATTTTCAATCATTATTCATTTGACTATATTATCTCTGAGGGTACAATTATGAAGAGAAAACATAGTGAAGATAATATAGTGAACATCAATATCTGAGTGATAACCATACAAAATGTAAAGAGGAACTATTATTCGGGTTGCATAAAGAGGTTTATTTTGGTGGTGGGATCGGGAGGAGTAATCTTATTCTCCATGGTGTGTTGTTAGCAATTCCAATGCATAAAAGTTTTATCCTGGAGTTCATCAAACTTGGTCTTTTTTAACAGCCTCGATTTGGCTTAGCTGATATCAAGGCATCATGAATCACAAATGCAGAAGTTCCTCACTAGTAGCTCTTGCATGCTCACACTAATTTCATATTAACTTGACTAGCATCACAAATAAGCATCCCATTTCACATAAACTCTATTAAGATCATATATTGTTTCTATATTATATCAATAAACATTCCTAAATGCAAACACAGACTTGATATTGAATTCCTTTATATTTTCTAAATTTAAAACACAAAAGTATGAGTCATACGGATTACACAATCCGTATGAGTCATACGGATTCGAAAATCCATATGCGACCCCGACACCATTTCAGACCAGAAGGAGAAATCACTCACCTTGAAATGCAGCAGCGACCAAATGGAGAAGACGATGCCACGACAGAGAAGATCGATTCTGATGAAGGTGGTATCAACCAACACGGCGCAGTAGGGAGCACGAGCGGTGGTGTGGGAGCGCAAGCGGTGGAGGAGCGGGAGAGTTGCAGATCAAGCTTTTTTGGTTTTTTTAAAGATTATAACATTAAGGGTATTTTTGGATTTGCACTATTCAAGTAATGGTGTATTGGAATTTCAAATGGTGTATGAAGTCCATTTCAACAATTTAATGGAGCTCACAAAGAAACGCCCTTTTTTGTCCTATTGGTGTTTTGACCTGGCCCACATTAGGTAGGCTTTGGTTGGGCTGACCCATATTAATAGCATTAAATTTCTAAGTGTTATAGTTGTTCGATATATTTGAGGATAACTTTCACTAAGTGATCAGTGAATCCTTCTTTTAGTGCGGCTAAGTTACAGTGGAGGTGGGTTGTTAAGTATCTGCAAAGATATTTTAAAGCTTGAATGGATAGTTATTTTTTTGGTAAGGAAAAAGTTTATATGAATTGGATTTTGGAAATTTATTAAGGTCACTAAGGCTCAAATAGATTTTATAAAGGTTTTTACATATTATTTACTAAGATCCTCACATTGAGGACAGGAATCCAATCCACATTCTTATATAAGTCTATTTTTTAACAACTTAACCAAATTTTTGTCAATCAATAGTGATTTTGATACAATATCATTAGGTAATTAACGTGCACCTAAAGCCCAGTCCATAACTATTTAAATAAATATCAATATACGGTGCTTCCTTTCTACTCAAAGATTACACATACCTTAAAACAATTAACTAAAATGTAAACAACGCTCAGAATCAGCCTCATGTGATTCCGAGCGTATTGATATTAAAAGTATTAAGGTGCTATTTGGAAAGAGGCTACATAAGAAAATGAAAACTGTACATCACTGGTGATATTCATATAGCCTATAAAGATTTATTGTACAACAGATTCTTTCTCAAACTCCTGTGCCTCTCTCATTCGATCCTCTCAATCAATCCTGCACACATAGTGAAGACCAACAAGGAGCTCAACAATTGCAACTTCAGCTTTTGCTTGGTCTGCAAAGTAAAGAGTCTGCACAAGCAAAACATTTTTTGTTTCGGAAGCACATTGGTCCCTCTCAAAATTCCTCTCAGAATGCCACTTTATCATGTTGTGCGCAAGTGGAGCCAACCATTCCAATATCTGTGCGAGTACCATACTCCATTCCACTGCAAGGCTAGCTTCATGGACCGTGATGCGCTGGTTCTTGGCACACCACTTGAGCTTTCCCCTCAGAGTGGTTCTTATAGTGGTTGGTAACATGTTGTACAAATCATCCCTTGTTTCAAGATCAATGAGGTGAGGTGCTGACGCCATCTTCTCTATTAGTACAATCACATTTGCATAATGTAGAGCTAAAGCTGCATCGCCAAGTGTAGATGGGCCTGGCTTTAACCGACCCTTCACGGATAGTTTTACGTAAATTCTAGTTCTGCATATGAGAGATAACTTATCAACTGTTTTCTTGTTATCATTGTTCTTCACATGACAATTAACCAACCTCATAGAACCTCCTTTAGCTGGCACACAAGTTTGTACAAAAGGAGAATTGTTTCCAACTGACATGCATCCTGTGAATGGAGCAATATGTTTGAACTGCTTGCTTTCTGAAAGAAGCACGTGTTGCTCTTTCTTCTTTCTCTTGCTCTTGCTCTTGTCAACTACAAACCCTGAGTTTAACACTGGCTTGCTCTCAATAGGTTGTGAACAGAATCCATATGAATTGGTCTTAGAAGGATGAACTGAGGTGTGCGTAAGAGTAGAGAAGGAATGACTGCGAGTAAGACGATTGTTATTGGTAGTCAAGGGCGAAGAAAGAGAATCGATTTGTTGGTTTTCAATAGTTATATCACTATTTCCAAAGACAATAATGATTCTCTCCATAATTGTGAACAATGATCTTGCCAATAACCGGACAACATAGTCATAGTTTCTGTTCCACGGAGACATGTCTCTCAGATTTTTCACTTGCTGGCGCTGCCACGTGACCTTCTTGTGAAACTCGAGCAATTTCACCCCGTGAAGCTCACGATTCACCTTCATTCTCCTGAAAGTTTGTTCTCTCTCAGCCAGTACCTCAAGCTCTTCGGACAATAGTGACATACAAGCAACAAATCTGTCCATTTTCTTCACCTTCCTCTCCATCTTTTTCCATGCATATTCCCACCCTGACCATTGAAGATAGTTTTGAGCAGGGTTATCAACAAAATGTTCATAACCATGATACACTGGATCCTTGCACCTCTTACTCAACCTGGCCACAGACCAAGCTAGAGACTCAAAATTATTGAGTATCTCACTCAATGCAAGTTCCATCAAGAAATAGTCATCATCAGACACTAGCATGTTGACCCCAACAGACTTCATTATCCATGCCTTCGTATTCATTATCTCCCTGTCACTCAAAGAACGCCACAAATTAACCACCTTAGACATCAAACCCGCAACTTCAAATGCCAAAACTCCAATCACTTCCTTGCCATCTGATGCACTCTTGCGTGACACTGGCCACAAAGCACTGAGCCATGTCCCATTGACTGTTTCACCTCCCATAGTTCAATATAGGTCGTAGGCTATCCTAATTAGCACTCTTAACAGATACCCCCTATCCTGTATGTACATTATCAAATACAAAAACACAATTAGAGACAAAAAAATCCTAAAAGCCAACAAAGTTGCAGCATTATGAAAAGAGAACTGCTAGCAGCACACTTTCTAATACATTTTCTAGTTTTTATTAGTTAAAATTTATTAAAAATTACCAAATTATGAACAAGATTCGTTAAATAAGAAGCAGGACAACACAATTGTTGCGATTTCTAACAAATTTCAACCAAAAAATAAGAATATGAAGTGTGCTTAGAAAATATGTTAAAATAGTATATTGACATTTTTCTTTAAAAAGAAAAGGCACTAAACCGCTGTTTTGGAGTACTTTGGAACCTCAAGGACTCCAAACCATTTAAAATTTCTTTTCACCCATTGTCATTGACTCATGTTTCTTACCAGACAAGCAGAGCAGCTCCGAAAACTGAACCTAAAATTCAAACACACCCACACACAAGTGGAACAGACCCTCCTCAAATCTGAAGCAGCATTGAGCTGAATGAGAAGAAACTGAACCTCTTCAAGGAAAACAGTGGAACATACCAAGCCAAGTGCAGCAATCACCAGCTGAAACCATGATGAATGGATGCTACTGATATGAGAAAAGGATAAGGAAATAAACAAAGTTAGTGAGAGAGAGAGAGTACAAAACCGGTCAAACCGAGGTAAGAACATGAGTATCCATGTTGGGTTTTTATGCTTTTGGGAAACGTGGATGTTACTGTGACAGTTCAGTAGTTGATTGCATTTGGTAATTTTGCTAGTTCAAAACAATGTTTGTGTGTGTGTGATGCCAAGATGTCACAGCCTTGTGACCCCTTCAGTTTGCGTTAGGATGTTTGAGTGTTTTGGATCGTAGTGAAACACTTCGTCAACATTAAGAATTTTTGTTCAATGCGGCTAGCAGTAGTTGTTATGAGCACGTTTTGTTGTCGTCGTTTTTCATTGTACCTGCGACAGTAGGGGAATTTTAAGGAGTATATACTGTGTTGGATCAATCGGTTGCTATGTGCTAAGCCTAGGATTGGAAAGTATTTTGGATTTAATGTGTGCAGCTTTGCAAGGGATTGGACTTGTAGCAATCCTCTTTGATACCAATTTTTATAAGAAAATGATTGGCATCTAATAGTTTTCTATTAAGTGTGAGTTTGGTTTAATGGTAGATAATTAATTTTGAGTCTAAAATGAATTTTAAATTTATTTTTGTATGTTTGATTTTATGTTGTAGAAAGATTTTAAAATTGATTTTAGGTCGAAATTGGTTGAGTTAAAGTAATTATGAATATATTTTATGTTAGATCATAAAAGTTATAGTAAATTTTAATCTTAACTTGATTTTGTAATGAAAACATTCAAATATAAATTATATCACTTTCAAATTAATTGTAACTAAAATCAATTTTGTAAAATTAATTTCATTTAAAATTAATTTTGCCAACGTTTATTCAAACACCGCCTAAAAAGGAAAGATGAGACACTTGATTGATAAATAACTCATAAATTAATTTTAAATAATCATGCATTAGTTAATCTACATATTTTGTGGTTAATGCAGTATTATATAAACAACAAACAATATTATTTGTAATAATGTATGTATTTAATGTTATTATATTGTTATAGGTGATAAAATTTTCTTTCAAAATATTTAAATTTTATGGTAATTACATATCTAAAATTCAAATGAGAATAGTTAAACTAAAATGATCATGAAGAGAGATGAGATAAGAAATTTTAAATGTGATTAAATGTCAAATTAAATATTAATCTCATAATCCATTTAAAAAAATATTTGTAAGATATCTCAAGATCTTGCCATGAAGTCAAAGACCCTATTATAGTGGTTAAAAAAAACTGAAACAATCATGCACCACTATTTGATCCACATGCTAAATAATTAAACAATATTATTTGTATAATAACGTATGTATAATGTTATTAATGTAATATTTATATTTAAAATAAATACAATTACTTATTATATTAATTAACAGATATAATATATCATTAACGTTAATAGTATTATTAGTCATAATATATATGAAATATAATATTTTATTAATATATGCATTTAATGATATTCATTTAGTATTTAGCATTTGTATTTTTATAAACATTAAATAGTATTTTTTATTGTATTTATTAAATATAACCAATAATTAAATTTCTTAGTATTATTGAAAATAATATATTGTATTTATTTAATTTAATACTATATTTTTAACCCGTGCAATGCTCGTGGTTAATAATTTAAGATTTTTATTTGAAGTTTGTATTATATGTAATGTAATTTATTATATTTTTATCTTTATATACTAATAAAAATATATTTTCAATATACTTTAGATATTAATGTGACATTAAGTAAAATATTTATCTTAGAGTGAAAATACTTGCTTTTATAAATAAAGTTTTTTTATTCCTATGTGTTATATTTTATATATAATTTTTATTTTGATATATTAACATATACATATCAATTTATTACAGAAATTTAAAATTTGTGAAGATAGAAAAAAATCATGAATAATTTATTTAAGTGAGAACATATTAAATATAAAAATAAATGATTATTTGCTTAAAAACCAATTTTAGACACTAATTCTACGTGGAGAAAATAATAATGAGTATGTTAATGTTTAATTTTGTATGTAATTTAATATATAATAATATTAACTTTGATTGAACAAAAAAATTAAGTGAAAAAGTTTATCATTGTAAATTCAATGTAATTATCCTATATGTTTTTACTAAAAAGTTGATTGGTAAAAAATATTTAGTAAATAAGTGTATCCTTGTGAATTTAATGTAATTATCCTACTTGTTATTACTATATATATATAAGTTCATCATCTCCCATGTGTTATATTTTTTATATTTTTATATGATAATTTAAATCTAAATTTCTATTCATATTTTCATGAAAAATATTCATCTTCATTTATTATATTTCTTTTATATTTCTATGATCATAAAATAAAATATACAATAAATTATTTAAATTAGGAAAATAATAGTAATAAAAAATACATTCTAATTTTAGTTATTGTATTAAAAAATTATAACTTATGTATAATAATTTATATATTAATGTGATTTTAGAGAAATTATTTATTTCCGTGAATTAAATAAAATATATATTAAATTTTTAATTATTATCATAAAAATATAATTTAAATATAATAGATTAGATATTAACATGACTTTGGTAAATTGTTATTCTCCGTGAATTAAATAAAAAATTTCTACTTGCTTTTATAAAAATATATTTATTCTCGTGTGCTATATTTATATGATAAGTTAATTATAAATTTTCATGATATTTTCATTTAAAATATTTATCTGTATTTGTTAGATTTTTTTCATACTTTCTATGTTTGTAAAATAAAACAATCAACAAAATATTTAAATCCGGAAAGACACAATCATAAAAAATATATTTAAATTAAAATTATGATAATAAAAAGAATATGATTTTAACATAATAATTTGGATATTAATGTGACTCCAGCTATCCTGTAATTTAACTGAAAATTTTACTTGTGTTTATTATAAAAAAAAAATACTCATCCCTATATTTTATACTTTATATATAATTTTAATTTTAATTTATTGGCATATACCTGTGAATGTATAAAAGAAAATTAAAATTTACGTAAAAGAGAATCATGAATAATTTATTTAAGTGAGAAGATATTACATAAAATAATAATTAAATTATTGATACTAATATTATGTTAAAAAAATAATAGTGATTAAGTTGATTTAATTTGATTATTTAAATTAAAATAATATATCTTTAATTGGACAAACATCTTTAGTTAAAAGTTTTTTTATTAAAATAATAGTTATTAAGTTGATTTAATTTTTAAGGAAATCAAATTAAATATCTTAATGATTTTGACCCAGATGAAAAAAAATAATTATTACCAAGGATTTGTTCTGCATAAATGTAATTAATGAAAATTTTGATCTTACTTTAACATCTTAAAAATTTTATATGATAAGTTAAGTTTAATTTTTTATTCATTCTTTCATAAACATTAATCCCATTTGTTATATTTTTTTCATACTTTCTTAGATGATAAAATAAAATACTAAATAAATTATTTAAGTAAGAAAGATATAATCATAAAAAAATACATTCAAATCAATATTAGTATAATAAATATAATTTCACCATAATTATTTATATATCAACGTAACTTCAGTTAAGTTATTATTTTTCCATAAATTAAGTGGGATTTTTTGGAAGTGTAACACTTGTCCTTCAAATTTTCATATTAATTTCAAAAGAAACTAGTGGTATAGATTACATTATTATTTAATTAAATGAGAGAAAGTTACAATATTTTCCCAAAAGCTCTACTATGAATATCATTATTGTATATTAATTAATTAATTACAGTTACAAAAATATTTAAAAAGAAGTTCTATCAATTAGATGAGAATTAAAATTAAATGACTTGACCTTTTGAATTTTTTCAAAACAAATGTTTAAAAATTAACTAATTAATTAATTACAGTTACAATAATGATTTTTTAAAAAGCTGTATCAATTAGATGACAATTAAAATTAAATTACAAGAGCTTTCAAATTTATAAATAAAAAAAAATCAATCCATACATGCTTTTAATAACTTTTAGCTTTAAAGTTTCCATATTAATTTAAAAAGAAGCTGTATAAATTACATTATTGTTTAAATTAAATGAAAGAACGCTTCAATTTTCCCCCAAAAGGTCTATTATGAATACTATTATTGCATATTAATTATAGTTACAAAAATAATTTACAAACAAGTTCTATCAATTGGATGAGAATTAAAATTAAATGACTTGACCTTTGAGTTTTTTTCAAAAAAAAAATTAATGAACAGAAATAAAATAAAATCTTTACATATAAATTTCATTAAAAAAAAGAACAAAATTAATCATTACTACTTGAAAAAACGAATATTTCAAAATAAGATAATTAATAAGATATCTAATTATGGCTAATTATATTTTTTAATAAATAAGATAATTAATTTTCATGAAAAGATAACTGTTTTTATATAGATTTCAGAATCTTTTTAATTCAAATTAAAAAAAATTAACAAATATGTTATTAAGATGATGATTTTTAAAATGAAAGAAATAATAACCTAGTATATAAAGATATATTTAATATTATTCTAAAAAAATATTTGACATCAGAAGCATATATAAACACATTTCATGAGTAGTATTACATCAAAAGCAAACACATAAGTAGCATAATTATCTTATATATGAAATTCTCAAATTTCTTAACTATAAATACATATTATATTTAAAAACCAAACACATTATATCAGAACCAAACACACAAGTGTCATAATTATCTTATATATGAAATTCTCAAAATTCTTAACTGATAAATACATATTATATTTAAAAACCAAAGGCATTAGAATAAATTTTTATTTTTTTCTAATGATCCATATACATAGAATAGAAGGATCTTAAAAAAAAAAACTTAAATTTTGAATATCTCCAGGTCCCAATTTATTTTCTTTGACAAACTGAAATACATATTATATTCATTCCTTGATTTGCTACCATCGATCCTATAGAACATTGGAGAAAAAAAAACAAGCAAAAGATAATTGGTAACCAAACACATTAAATAAAGCAAACATATCCTTTCAAATTCAATAACAAAGTTCTGAAACATATGAAATTATATTATAAATAAAATACATAAATACACTTATAACAAAATTTATATCAGTGTTTAAAAAAATATATTTTAGTAAAGAAAAGAACTTGAAGCGGCTCAAATTTTATAGTAAAAGATCTAAACAATTTGTGAATTTGATAGCATTAGGCTCCATCTACAGTATCAACCTTTATATGTTTCAAATGAAATCAAAATACTTTTATTGATTAAAAAGAATAATAAACTACAAATTAACGTACAATCTAATTTCAAGTATATGATTTTAAACCAATTTAGAAACAACATGCTCACCTTGTTATATTTTTTTTTTATCAAGAGAAGTTATCACTTCTAATGCTTTCTCACATAAACAGATTCTGCATGTAATAAAATCAAAATAGGCACGAGACCTTTACGTGAAACAAAATAAGGCGGGTCGATTCAGATTGATTTTGGTCAAATTTAGGATCCAATCCAATTAAATTTGACCGGTTCGATTTGATTCGATTTTAAAAAAAAAAAATTAAAACCTAACACAATCCAACCCATTCATAAACAGTTCTGTTTAACGGGTTACCCATTTAAATTTTTTTTCTTAGAACTACTATTTTATATCATGATTCTTTCAAATATTCAATGCAATTAACACAATATTATCAAATGTATGAAAGTAGTAAAATTGATTCATTTAATACCATCAACATAATATTCTAAAATAGACTTATAATATAAATTAAAACAAAAGATTCTTAAACAAGATTTACTATAATAGTCTGAATCACAACTATTTCTTACAAACTAAGTTTTACTACTAAAATGAGAAATGAGATGTTCTAGTACATATTGTCGAATCAGTTGGTGAATGAGGTCTTTCAATTTTTTCATCATGTCCATGCTCCTCTCAACACCATACATACAATTAAAACAAATTGAATGTACTCACATTTATAACGATGATCAAGAAAAATAGTAACAAGCAAAAGGTAGTTAATTCCACTACTTTTCCAATATTTGTTAAACTTTAATTGCATATTTATTGTCATCCTTTGTATCACTATATCATCATTATGCCTCCACTTATTTAGTGATTTTTGAATACTAACTAGTTTCTTAAAAAAAATGTTAGCAGTAACATGCAATGACCCAGAAAAAGAAAGAGTTACATTATAGAAAGTTTTCAAAAAGTTAATAAAAACACGAGCACATTGTCGATCAATCTCTTTGAGACATCCTTCCCCTTCACTAAATATGAGATTTAACACATATGAAACTTCAACATACTCATAGAGGTAAAATGCATGTTCATATTGTTCAGCAACATCTAACATCAAATAAGTTAAGTTTCACCTAGTTGGTACATCAAGTATTAACATGGACTTAGTGGATACACTTACTTCTTCAGCACACCTCTTAAAACTTGCAAATCTACTTGGAGAAGACTTCACAAACTTACATGCAGCTCTTATTTTTCTAATGGATACGTCAATTTCTTTCAATCAATCACTAACAATTAAATTCAAAATATGAGCAGAACATCGCATGTGCATGAGATGATTATGGACTGATCTTCATTTGGTCCACACATTTACAATACCACACCTTTTTTATTGTAAATTTATTTTTTTAATTTTTAGTTTTTAATATATATATATATAATAAATTTTATATTATTATTACGGGTTCACGAATCGAGTCAATGGATCAACGGATCTATAAATTTAAATCTGTGACTCAACTCGTACATGAACGGTTTTGATCGGATCGATTCGATTTTGACCAAAATACATAAATAATCTAATCCAAACTATTCGGATCGGTTCAGATCAGTTCAGGTTCACGAATGACCCGTACCTGTGAACACCCTACAAATAACCTAGTGAAATATTGCCTAAATACATGTTAGTGCACATGGTAAAGAAGAAATTCAATTCAAAAGGAAAATCAATTTTTATTTTTTTAACACAAACAGATTACACAGAAGAAATTCAATTCACAAGGAAAATCAATTTTTATTTTTTTAACACAAACATATTAGACATAATATATCTCTGTTCTCAAATACTTTGAGATATACGTTTAAAATTTGAAAATAATAATCGAAGAATTATTACCAATTATTGCACACGTTAATTAGGGAATTATTACTCATTATTACATTGTCAATTACCAATTATTACATTAAATTAATAATTTATCCTGCATATGAAATTACATAAATGCCCCAGATCTACTTCCTTTTATATATATAAAGATATGGTTATTAAATATGTGACTTTTTTTATTTATAGAAATTAAAATTCTATCATAAAAATATTAATTATTAGTAAAATTAATACATATTATATATATATATATATATATATATACACACACACACGAACTAAAATGTATGTTAGAAAATTTATTATTTTCTTATTGTTTAAAAAGTATCCACCTATTTATAGCTATATTTATATCTATCTATATAAACAAGTGCAATAATACATCTATTTAATGTTATTGTGTATTTATATAAACAATAAATATAATTTTTTATTGTATTAATTAAATATAATATATTATTAAATTTAATAAATTGAATATATGTTTTATTAAGGGAGTTTAACTTAGTTAGTTGGACAAAATGCATAAGTTATCATATACCTTTTGCTATCGAAGTTCAATTTCTATGAGGAAAAAATGGTTCTAAATAAATTAAAAATCTATTGAATAAAAATTAGTGATTAATAATACTAAAAATTAATAAATAATACTAAAATATACATTAAAATTTTTTATTTTGTTCTTTTTTCTAAAAATTATATAAATTCATTGGGGTTGACTATTAATATATATGTGCTTACTAATATAGAATATATTAGACAAAACAGCTAAAAAAACTGGTTAGAAGCTGAAAATCTAGCTGATAGTTAAAAGTTAGGAATTGAAAAATGAAAAACTAGATTATTAAATTATAAGTGTTCAACAAAACTAGTTATTAAATAAGCTTAAAAGTGTAAAATGATAGAAAAATAATAAAATTATTATTTATTAAAAAAGGGTAATAATAAAATTTAAAAATATATTAAGGAAGAAAAAGAAAAAAAAACTAGAAAGTAGTTGAAATTTTATACTAGTTTTGAGAGAGAGAATTTCAACTAGTATAAAATTCTATAAATTAAAATTTATTGTTAAATAGAAATAGTTATTATAAATTTAATGCACAAATATAAATATGCAATAAATTATTCATATAAAAATAATTATGTTACTATTGTTTATAAAATGTTTTATAAAACCATTTTTTAAAATAGAAATAAAAATTAATATTAATATATATATATATATATCAGAAAAGGTTTTTAATAATTTTCTTGAATAATTTATTTGATATATTTTCTTTTTTCGATCATTAACTCATTAAAAATGACAATTGATACATATACCATGTTAAAATTATCATTTACAATTAATCATTAAAAATAAAATATAAACATATAACAATTCATTTTTTAACATGTTTTTCTCAACATGTTTGATAAGAGAAAAATATAATAAAAGTATGGTTGAAAAATAGGCTTCATTTAAAAAATATATTCAAATAACATTAAGAAATATGTACTTTTATGATATTATTTTTTGAAATTTTTCTTTTAAAAATTATTCTTATTTTTTAAAATAATGAAACTTCTTTTATTTAGATTAATTAACAAGTTATTTAGTTGTCATAAACTTTTCAGATATATTTTTTTTAATTAAGAAAACACATTTTACTTTTAAAAAATGCAAACAACCAGGCCTTTAGGCCCTGTTTAAAAGTGTTTGCAAAACACTTTTTACTTACAAAGAACAACCAGGCCTTATGAGTGACTAAAATTTTATTTTGTACCTAAGATTTAGGTTTTGCACATTCGCACAAAAAATAGTCCAAACCTATTATTAGCCTTGCCCCTTACAAAGGCGAGGCAAGCAAGTAATCTGGCATTTCATTTTTATTTGCACCCCAAGACCTCCAAATAAATAAATAAAATCATTATTTTTTTTCGATATATAAATAAAATCATTCTATTATTAACTATTGGCCATTGCCAAAGTTAAACAATGACAGCCACTCTGATAAGCCCCCATTAATGCCAAATGAACGATTACAAATAGTCAGTGGCTAATCATTTTGATATATACTAAATAAATAGGTCAGTGTATGTTTCTTCGATATCAAAATAAGTGATGTATTTGAGAAAACAATTGTTTTAAAATAAATATTATATTTAATTTTTAATGCAATATTAATTTTTTTTTCAATACTCTTAATAAATGTACTTTAATTTTTGAATCTAGTATTAATATTATTATTATTTTTATTTAATAATATTAGTTTTATAAAATTATTATTGTCTTTTATTCATTTATTAGGTTTTCTTATGTAAAATATTTTAAACCGGATGGAGTATTTATCTTGCATGCAAACATCTTCCAGTAAAATTGAGAGGAGTAACGACCCAAAAAATATGTTCATCTTGCAATGTTTTATCTTGCAAAGTGAGTCATTTTCAAGATCTATTGTGTACTTTGGGTGGCAGATTAAATCTTGATTTGAGCGTTCAATGACACCGCTTTAATCACAAAAATGTTCCCAATAGTGTTTGTACTATCTATTGTCCAATCTTCGTGTATGATAGTTCTAAAATTTCAATGGATTCATTTTGTGGGCTATAAATCTAATCATAAAACCTATCAATGTGTAAGATGTTATTCTAAATACATGAAAAAGTGGTGGACCATGCCTGGCAAATGGTCAACAGGGACTGGTAAAATTTCCATACAACTTTACTAGTGGACTAATTAGGTTAAGTTTAATTACGGTATAATTTATTAACAACATCTAGCAGAAGAATTTCACATGGAGTTGTAACTTTTTTCCAGCTTTATTTGTATTCTTGATTTATAAACTAAGTTACATTTTTTCCTCTAACTTGTGGTCCCGAAATATTCACGCTTATCAAAATTAAGCCACAACAAGGTTGGCATTTTTAATTACTCTATTTTTTTTTCTCCTAGTTGAAAGGAATATATATTTAGTCATGCATTTGAATTATCCTTCCGTTGAAGGCACCGATGGAGATCAATTGAACAAAGTTGTAGATTTTCAAAATAATTTTCGGTAACCCACTTTGATATGTTCTATGAAAGCAAAGATTACACAATCACATAATAAATAATAAAATATGGTTAATAAAAAAGGCTAACCTTGAAAGTTTGAAACTTCATAGCTCCCACATGATTATTACTTGGGAATCTCACTTTCATGAACTGCTTTTCCCTTATTTTTATTTTTATTTTTTAAAAATAGTTTGTGGTTAAAAGAGTTTCGTTTTCCATACGCGTGCTTGGGTAAAGAAAAAGATATTCTACAAAAGGGAAGGGACGTTTCTTTTTTATTTTGGTTCTTCTACTTAGACTGCGGCAGAGGAATTCAATTCTTTTTCGGTCACTATATATTAAGAAGCTTATTTATGGAAATAAAGCTTGAATGGTAGAATTATGAGAGCAGCACATTATAGTTTTGTAATTTGATGATGGCCAAAGACCATGCGCCACCCTGAGATATACTTGTACTTGTTAAATATTATAGTTAAATTAAATTTTTGGCTTTTTGGTGATATGATATAAAAGTTAGACAAGTCTAAAATATAATAAAAGTATGATAAGTGTTTATATTATTTAATATATTTGATGTGCATTAGATAACTTTTTAAATACTATATATATTATCTTATGTTTAATGTGTGTGATAATATTACTATTTCATTAGAATTGCATTATATTTAAAAAATCATTTTAAATTTTTATACATTTTTTAAAAAATTGTAAAAATTCTATAAAAATATTTAATATTCCTTTTTGAATTCATGCATTATTTGATTTTCTAGATTGTAAAAATTATAAAAAAAATTAACTAAAATATCAATAACACGATTAACACAAAATTTTATAAATAAAAAAAATACCAAAGAAACATACGATGAATGTTTAAAACATGTTATAATATGCCTTAAATAATTTGTATGCCGTTTTATTATAGTATAATATTTATAAATTTTGTTATCTCATTATTTTTATCAACAAACAACACAACATCAATAACACATTTAATTCAAGCTAATTCGGGTCGGTGGTAAATGAATCCAATAATAAATATGAGGAAGTTGAAAAAATGGGAGGGGAAGAAAAAGAAAAAATAAGACAAAAGAAAATATAAAAGAAAAGAAAGGTGAAAGAATGATGAAAAAAATGAAGAGAAAAAGAACTAAAAATGGACTCTATGGAAGATAGAGATAATAACGTGTTTAACCCTCCAACAAATTTATAAATTTTCTTCATTTCGTCCTAAGACACCTTTCGCCAATCTATATCTCACTCCATTAAATTTTGTTTAATAACCTTTTCCCAGATAAGTTTCGGTCTACCTCTACCTCTTTTTGTGTCGAGCTCTTAGTAACAAACTATTATTCTTACGGGAGCATCAAGTGGTCGTCTTATTGCTAGCCCAAACCACCTCAATCTATACTTTCTCATCTTTTCACTCATCGGTACTACTGCTATCTTTCGTCGAATATCTTCATTTTTTATCTTATTCATCTTCGTACAACCACACATCCATATTTCTGCTACCCCTATTTTATGCTAATGTTGTCTATGTGTTGACCAACATTCAGTTCCATATAACATTGTAGGTCTTACAATTGCTCTATAGAATTTTCCTTTTAACTTAAGGGAAATTTTGCGATAACACAAAAGCTCATATGCACTTTGTCATTTCATCCACTCTTCTCTCATCCTATGATTTACATCATCATCAATCTTTCCATCTTTTTACAAAATTGATCCCAAGTATCTAAAGTCATCTTTTTGGGATACCTCTTTACCATGTAGATGCATGGGGTCTTGATCACCATCTATTACCAACGAAAACTCACACTTCACATATTCAGTCTTATTTTGCCTTATCGTGAATTCTTTAGACTCCAAAGTGTTTCAAATCAATGAAAATCTTTTTTATGTTAAAAACTTGGATGCAAAAAAAAAACAGAATTTGAAATTTCGAGTTACTCAGAGGAAAAGGCAAAAGAAAGTTTGAAAAAAGAGGAGAAAAAGAAAAAGAAAATTGAGAAAAGAAAACGTATAGAAATAGTATAAGCCTGAGATAGCCTTATATTTGCTCAAGTAATAGGATGTATTTTATTAATAACTCAATCCATTCTTATAAAATATATTCCATTGATAATAATTAAAAATATTGCTGGTATACTATCTTTTCAATTTCCCAAATGCTTGGAAGATTATAGGGATTGGAAGAGAGAAGTACTTTTGAACAATATTTATTTAATTTTTAAATTTTAATCAATGATATATTTTAATTTTATATGTTAGGTTTTTTTATGAATATATATGATATACGCATTATATGTGTATACACATAATACACACTAGAAAAACATACGTCAAATTGTTCCTGATAATGCTTATGGCCTAGCCCACCCCAACTTAGATTAGGCCAAACAATTTTAGGAAAATGTATTTGAATGCTTTAAGTTAGTAAACTTGTTTAACTTTGAAATTTATGTGCATGTTAATATGTGTGTCTATGAACTCAAATAGTTCAACAAGTGAACGTAACAATAAATCAAGTGATTTGGATGAGAGGGGGATTTATCCATTATTTCATTGATATCGAATATGAGAAAAGTTTTATAAGATGCCACGTAGGATTTCATTGCTACTTGAAAGGATGTATACGTTAGAATTTACGTTATGTCATGAAGATAGATGCTATGAGTATTTTAGAATGAAAAAGGACGTCCTTGTGAATTTCTGTGAAACTTTAAAAGATTTTAAAATTTTGATAGGTGAACTTAGAAGAAGTCGTTGTAATGTTCTTAATCACAGTGTCCAGTGGCGAATCCACATGCATCCACATGTATAGTCATGGGGTAATTTCCCCGCAACTTTTTTTTTTCACTTGAATAATGCTTTTTAATTTTGCCCCATACAAAATTTCGTGTTGGTCCTATAAGATTTTTTTTTTAATGAATGTAAAAAATTATGAAATTTAAAAGAGAAATAAATTGGTACTAATTTTATCCATCTTATGTTTCTAATTTGTTATGGTATTGGCAATGAAAAATCATACTATATTTTTAAAATATTTAAATGCATAGAAAACAATGTAATTTATAGAAATTTAGGCATTGTGAATATTTTTATCATGATATTATATATTTTTTAAAAACTTTTCACTTATAGTGTGTCATAACATGCATCACCGAGTCATTGTGGAAGGCTTTCAACATTCTTGGCATATTGTAAGCAAATGGTTTAAAATTGTTCTCAGAACATTACACAAGTTGAGCAAAAGTATTATTCGACAAAGAAGTCAAACGAATCCACATCCTTAAATGATGGCTAATCCAAAATATGATCCTTATTTTAAGGTAAATTTCAATACACAAATTTTAAATAATTGATAGATAATTATAGTTTTGTACTAAATTATTATTTACGGTAAAAATTAGGATTGCATTGGTAGCATTAATGATACACATGTATCTGCTTATGCTCATGCTTCAAAACAAAATGTCTTTCACGGAAGAAAAGTTTTGGTAACACAAAATGTTTTAGCAATATCTATTTTGATATACTATTCACCTTTGTTTACTTTGGTTGGGAAGGGATGCAAACAATTCAAGGAAGTTTTTTGGATGCTATATCTCCTTAAAATAATATTTCAAAGCCTCGTATAGGTACTTTATAAATAATATGGTTATTTTATTTATTTTTAATACTTATAATTTGTTTCAATAGGTACATTTTTTTTATACAAGTCAGTTTTATTTAATTGACTATAGTTTTCCCAACATACCTAGCTATCTTATCCCATTTCAAAGGTAGATATATCATTTTCACAAATTTCGTGATAAAGGACGATCACAAGAAAAACATGAATCATTCAACTATCAACACTCTTCATTGAGGAATGTCATTGATAGATGATTTGGAGTATTTAAAGTAAGGATTCCAATTTTGAGGTTGAAGCCAAATAATCTTGTTAGAAAGCAAGAATAATTGATATTCAATTGGATCATCAATTAGTTAATGTTAGTCTATGCTTGTAAAAAGTTATGTGATAGTTGTCATAGCCCCTTTCTGTTTTAGTTAGTTACTAGGAGGTGTATTGGGCTGGTCCTTTGTAACTGACTTGAGGGTTAGTTTACGGCTTATATAAGTCATAGTTTGGTACTTCATAGCACATACATGTAATTAAGTGACTCATGATCAAACTTGTGAGGGCAAGTGAGGAAAAGCAAGGCTCAATCAAGCCTGAAAATTCTTGTACTCTATTTTTGTGATCATAAAAGTTTCTCAAATCCAAAATTTTAAGATTTATGTTTATAAGTATTTCTTTTATTTTCATAATATTCAATATTTTTATTCTTACATGTTGCGGGACTCTATCTCACACACTTATACTCCAACAATAACATAAATAAAAAATTTGACAATATAGTGAACAAAAATTAATTATGAATAAAGGTATAAGGTGAACCAACAAGGTTTCAATATTGATTAACCCATACACTCAAATGCCACATGTTAGAGAAACAATTGCAAATCATATGTGAAAATTTATCATAGATCTTGAGAGATAGACACTGTTCAGTGAAGACAAATGTTTTTTGTTTTACCTTTTAGTACATTTATACTGAGACTACTTGTACTCCTTTTTTTTCTTTCTTTCTAAATGATGGTTGTTTTTCTGAACAAACAATATTAATTATATTTGTGCTTAATCTTGCTAGGATGATTAAAAATAACATGCAGCACTTTTTATATTTAAATTCATTTTTTATAATATACAATGAATAATTTTAGTAAAACTTAATTGAGAAGTTGTTTTATAATTATAACTTTTACGACAAATACATCCTAAATCACAATTTATGAAAACAAAAGTCTATCGCTTTATTTTCTGAATTTAAACACAAATGTTTCTTAGAATCTAATAAAAAAATTAAAAATATATATAAATCAAATAATGGTGTGAAGCGAGTAAATGTGGATTAATATAGAAAGTTGTCATACATTTTTCAGTGTTACGAGACTTGGAACAGTCATTTGTTAGCTTATCCAATTTAAAATTAATTATTTTACATACTTTTACTTTTTTATGAAAAAATAAAATTAATAATGCAAAACATATTACTTTATATATGTGTGTGCGCGCACACAATTCTTACCATGCACCACTCTTTACAACCATTAGATTAGATGATTCTTTACAACCATTGGATGAATCTATATTATACAAACTTATTAATTATACACCCACCTCATCATATTCACACTCCATAGCAATGAAGAATCCTACAATTTTTTTCAATAAGTTCCTTAATCACATCTTACTATTAAAGAAATGCAACACCAAGATATATTCCCTTCAACCTTGTAAAGAACAAGCAACACAAAAAGACATATACAACAATACTTTAATCACACCTCAAGTAAACAAAAAGCAAAATTGGTAAACTATCTTCATATCTATAATTAAATTTCAAAAACAACTTCAACATACTTATTTTTTGCCGTCAAATTCACGCCCTCTGTTATCAAAATTGAACTGCAGAATCCGAAATACTATGTGATATATAGGTATTGATATGATATGGTGGGTTAATAAAATTTGTACATAATTAATATGATTTTCACCAATAGAAATCCATATTTTGATCCTTTCTTCATGGGAATCATTTGAATACAAAATCAACATAAACTTGAACATCTCACTTTCATGCGAATAAAAGATATCTAGAAATATTTTTCCATTATCTTCAAACAAAAGTCGAAATACACATTCTCATTTATACATTCCCAGAAATCCTAAAAGATTTTGTGAAACATACATCTTTTAAGATAAATATGTCATAATTAAGGGTATTTTTGTGAAAAATAAATAATATAAAAATCTTTTAGATTAATTTTTACAAAAACCAAACACAATTTCCTATTTGGATCCTATAAAAAAAAGTTGGAGGGAGTAATCAATTATGATTTCTTGTATTTTTACATTTCATTATATTAGAAAATATTGAATGAGAATAAAAAATAAAACATAATATTTGTGTAGGTGTATGATTAATGTAAAAGGTATTAATTAAGTATTTACTATCTACTATACATATAAAAAAATGTTTTATTAATATCACGTGACAATTTCATTTTTATTAATTATCTCTAAAAAATAATTAACAATTAAATGCAATCAATTAACATTAATATAACATATTCATTTTCACAAATAAATAATCAACATATATTAGTTTATTAAATTAATATAATAAATTAATTAGTTTGGTAAGTTTATATTTTATGAATATATATATATATATGAAAAATATATATGTATAAAAAAACTTACATGTCACAAGTTATATGAAAAATATATATAGATGAATTGTTAGTAGATTGTAATATTTATAAGAATTGATAGCCACCTTATATGAAAAATATATTGATATATATGAAAAAAATAATCAACACTAATAAATTGGTGTTTGATTGATAATCAATTGATGCATTGAATATATTTAATTTCAAAATTTATTATATTTTTTATGGTCAAAATTTATTATAGTAATTTACATTAACTATCACTTTAATAATTTAGACTTAATTCAATCAAATAGAATTTTTTATCATTATATTTATTCTAATGTGCTCTCTTTCTCTCTCTCTCCTATTTTTAGATTTATTTTCATTCTAACAAACATTATCCATAGAAAATTTGATAGGAATATATAATCAATATTTATTTTAATTAAATGTGCATCTAAAATTCTGAATTGTCATGATTTTTAAGAATTCTTATTATAATAAATTAAAATACCAATTGAGTAATAAAATCATCAATTTAATATATAATACTTGTTAGCACTTTTATTTATGTTCAACTATTTAATTACAAAATTTTTAGAAAATATATTTCATCTTTTAATTAAAAATATTATGAAAAATAAATATATAATAAACTATTTCATATTTAGTTAAATAGTATGCATAACTAAAAATGATAAAGAAATTCATACCTACATATATTCGTGAATAAAATTCACAATAAATACTAAATGAATATCTTTAGTGGTACATGTACTTGCGGATGCATGTTACCATTAATATTAAAATGCTTAAATATTCTAAACTTTTTTTTTTACCAAGCTTAAATATATAAATATTTTTTATTTGTACTTATATTTTGGAATATACTTTTATTTTGACTTATATTTTAGTATATTTGTATTTGAATTTATATTTTAGAGAGTAATTTTTATGTAATTTTGTTTGGAGTTCACAATGTTTATTTATTTAGAATTATTCATGGGCAGAATTATTCATGGGCATTTTTAATTGTGTATATTGTAGAATATTTGAATAACTTGAGTTGTAATAATTAAAATTATTTTTTCAAGAGAATATTAAAGTGAATAAAAATATTTGCTAAAATATTTTTAAACTATTTTTTATTTTTGTCAAAATATCCATGGATATCAGCTAATATCTTTAGATAATAAAAAAAATTCATTAATTTATAACTTAAAAATAAGTCATATTGGTATGACAATTGTGTTATTCAATCATGTAATGTCATGTCACATTAGTCAATTCATTTAATCAAATTTAATAAAATATTATCTAATTAGTTTTGTATTCATCTAATCAAATTTAATTAAATAATATCTAATAAATTAATCTGCGTACTTATCTTTTATTCAACATTAGAAAAATTATATCTTTTATCAAGATTATAATAATTATATCTGATAAAAATTTGAAATATATTTTTATTTTATCTTTATCTTCATTTTCTTTATAGAAAAAAAGTTAAAGAGGAAAATATTATGCATTTGATAGAAAAATTTGTGAACATTTTTTTTTCTATTTTTTAGTTCATAAAAATCATTTAAATATAATTAAGGTAATTAGAATAATTATATCTTCATATTTAAATTTGAATAAATTAATTATTATCACACATGCATATGTTTTAATCAAGTTAATTACAAATATTTCAATTTTTTTTATTTCCCTATTGTCTTTCTTTGTATTAACATATATATTTGTATTTCCTTTTCTCAAAATATGGGAATTTTTAATATCATAACTTTTAATTTTTAAAAATAAATTATTTTAAAATTATTTTTTACTAGTAATTTTAAAATCATAAAAAACCATTTTTAAAAATAGGTTTATAATTATGTGGCATTTCTACCGTTTTTTTCCTGCTTTTAGTTTTCTGAAAATTATTTTTTTAAAACAAATAAAAAAAAGAAAAAATTGCTTTTATTTTTCTAAAATTCATCATAACTTTAAAAAGAATTCAATACTAAATTTACTTTTTCTTTTAAAACTATTTTTCATTTAACCAAATTGGTGGATTATTCACTTCCACAATTATCGGCATGCAGTTTCAAAATTTATTTAATTTAAAAAAAAGGAAATTTTAAAACTTGAAAACTGGATCAAATGAAGAGATAGTTTTTTCTTATCTTGTTTCAGTTCTAAAATTAAAATCATAATTTTCAGTTTTTAAATAAAAGTTAAAAAATCCTTTCTTACAAATTGGTTTAAAATTATGTTGTGTTTCAATTAGTATTATTATGCCTTCAATTATCTCACACCAAATAATATCACATTATCAATTTTAAAGTTTTATAAAGATTAAATTTTAAAAAATAAGATAAAATAAAATAATATATGTAAAAGTAATTATAACAATATTTTTTATTTTTTAAGCAGAAAGACTGGATGAGATAATTTAAATTCATTTTTTTCAAAAATAATAATAATCTAAAAAGATGATAATTACTGAAAACGTAACTGAAGATCATTTAAAGAATGAAAGGAAATTGTAAAACTTGAAAACTGGAATGTAGTTTTTTTTATCCTATTTCAGTTTTAAATTAAATCATAATTTTTACTTTCTAAATAAAAAATTAAAAATAAATTCTTAAAAATTGGTTTAAAATTATGTCATGTTTCAAGTAGTATTGTTATGCATTTAATTATTTCACACTAAATAATATCACATTATCAATAAACAGCAAAGAAAAAATCATTTTATGAATTTAAAGTTTTATAGAAATTAAATTTTCAAAAATAAGATAAAATAAAATCATATTTGTTAAAGTAAAAATATATTGAAGTTAAGTAATTATAACAATACTTTTATTTTTGTTATTTAAGCAGAAGATGAGATAATACCATTTTTTTCAAAAATAAAGTAATCTAAGAAAATGATAACTGAAAAACTTAATTGCAGATCAAGGAACTTATTCCTCTAACTTCCACTCTCGCGACAACATATGTCATCATTAACTCACAATTAACTAAAATCGAAATTAAATTCGTTTTATTTTAATCACAACAAAATTAACTAAAACGGCTGGAAAGAAAGAAAAAAATAACAGAACGGTTAGCTTCCCCAACGGCAAAGTCACATTGAATTCACACTACACAATCCAAACCCGAAATGGCGTAAACTTTAACGTTGCTAATTTTCCGTTCCGTCCCTTTTTTGTTAGTTTCATTCGAACTTGACAACAACAAAAAACTAAACGAAAAATTCCAAAGAAAAATCAACATTGTGAAAAATATCTTCGCCTTTACAGTGAGAGAGAGCATTGAATTGAACAATTACAACAACCAGATGAAAGAAAAAAAACAATTACAAATTCTAACATTTCTATGCCTCATTTTTTTATTGTGTTATTGTGTAAAAAATTAATATATTATAGTAATTTCTGAATTCTATTCGATCAATGACACACTTTAGATAGAAAAATTAAAAACAAATTGGAGAGTGAAACTACAAGAATCACACTAAAGGAGTTGAATAAAGGAGTTGAATAGTGTCTATATCAAATATAAAGGTTTTTCATGATAACAAGAATAATAATGATCTAGTGGTAGATTGAGGGTTTTTATAACATATCAAATAGTCACTTAGTGTAAAGTGATGTTAGAAAATATAAAAAAAAATACTCAATAAAACTTTATGGAAAAAAATAGAAACACTTGTTTTGTACTGATTAGTTCAACCTGAGTTACATTCACATTAAGTTATTTTTTAATATTAAGTTACTTTTGACTTTAACAAATATATGTTTGATTGATTACAAGTATTCTTAGTATATCAGTAGCTTCATTAATGAAGACATCATTTTATAGATTTTAGTGAAGTATCCAATATGGGATCTAGTCGTTATCTTGAAATGATCATTGTCTCACATTGAAGAAAAAGACAACATGTCAAGCTTTGAATGACAAGAATTTTATACAAAGTATAGACAACATCATGTGTTCTATGTCCACTTTAAAAGTGATCTTCAAGAGAATATTCCATGAAAATCTTATATTATTTTCCATACTGTCATTTTCTTAAATTAAAACATTAGTTATTCAAATGTAAGAGAGACAAATAGAATTTGAATACAGTATATGTGCACTTCCCTTTTTGTGATACTTAGTCATTGAGACTGTATGCACGAGTTAACCTTAAATACATTTAATAAAAAAAATTAAATACATTTTAACATTTTTTTAAATAAATAAAAAATACAAAAAGTACTTCTGAATTGATCTCATCCTTTAAAAAATTCAAATTTAAATTTGTTGAGTAATAACTTAATTCTTCCATAAAAGAATGACGGTGTGTTATACTGATATGCACAAGAGTGGATGCTCATTAAATATAACGTGTTGGATGCAAGTTAAAACAGAGCATACTCTTTATAAATGTAAACGATATTTAATATTGTAAATTCTTTTAACATAATAATCATGTTCACTTGTCAAAAATTCATTATAATACTAATAATTTATACTTATTTTTATACTTCACAATCTAAGGTGGATGAAATACATGATCGTCTAGAGCTAACAGATAGCACAACTAAAAATAAAAATAATTAATTGCCATAGGAAAATCAGTATAATCTTGACTGTGAAAAAATATTCTCTCCCTCCCTTTTTCCATAAATTTTCTCCTAGTTGACAATGGCAATTTCCAACTTCATATCCCATGAAAGACATGTGAAATTAACTAAAACATTAATTAGCAACAAACAAATGAAATAAAATATAGAAAGATGTGTAAGAATGAGTTGGAATTAAAAAAAACTGGGAATAAATACATAAAGTGATTAGAAAGACAATAACAAAAGGATTATGAGAGAAAAAATGTGTTACGTACCAAGATTTTTGTCATTAAGGGAACGTTTTTTTATTAAAATTGTAGAAAGAGTGGAGAATGCAACAACACTAAAATAATAAGAAGAAAAAAGAACACAAATATGGCTTAAGAGAAAAGAGAGTTTGAAGTAATGATAATTGAATGAGAGCTTTGAGGAGTGGTGCAATTATTTTATAGATAGTGTGCGTCAAACAGTTTTTTCACGATTGAAGTGATAAGTAGTTACAATTGGGTAACTTAGTTGGTGAGAGAGTTGATAGAAGTTAGAGAAATGAACAAAATTGGTCAGATGAAAGTAGAGATCATATAAAAGATTTTTTTTTAACTTTTTTATTTCTCATTCGTATATGGATGTTTTTATTTTTGTTTTAATCATGGAAAGACATTTAAGAGGAAAACAGGCCAATAAAAGTGGAAACCAATGAACGGTTACAAAAAATATATATTGTCTTTGTCTTATGCATTTTATTCATATGTATTTATGTAAAAGAATTTATAACAGTTAATTTAATTTATGATATTATTGCATATGTAATATTTTTGTAATAAAAATACATTTAATAAATTAATATTAAAATATTTATCATATAATTATATAAAAAGGATATTTAATCTTATTTTATAAATATTAGTTACCAAAAGTTTTGTATATAAAATTATTAAACATAGACACTTATTTTATAATAAATATATTAATTAATTACATTTAAATTAATTTTTGGTATAAATATTTCAACTATATAATATAATTATAATTCAAAAATAGTATTTATTCATAAAATTATTTAAAATTATTTTATACGACATTAAGTAAAAATGATCTTATAAAATTTTAAATTAAAAATAAATACTAGGTTTTATATTCGTGTGATACATGAGTTTGATTAAACTATAAATTTTTAAATTTGTTCTTAGTATTTTGTATTATTAATATTTAATATATATATATATATATATATATATAAATTTATCATTTTAAAAATATTTAGTATCATATTAAATATAGTTACACTAAAATTGTGTAAGAAGATTAATTGCATTTTTAATTACATTAAATTTGTTTATTAGATATATTTGTTCTAATCTTAATAAAAGATATATTTATTCTAATGTTAAATAATAAATAATTATGAAATCAATTTATTAGATATAATTAGATCATATTATTTTATTAGATCAATTTAAAATTTAATAGATAATATTTAATTATAATTTATTAAATAAATTATCTGATATAATGATGTAAGTCACATCACATTATATTATTGAATAATACATAAATCACAATAATATGATTTATTTTCAAGTCACACTTAAGTATCAGCCTTAAAAAAATCCACATATATATGCTTAACCACTATCATGCATGTAATGAGCAAGTACACATGATAACTAGATAAATGATAACTACTACTATGTGGTAGTTCCATCCATTATCATCCATATGCACAATTTTATATATTTTTTATATAAAAAAATTCAATAAAACACTTATAATGTAAAATTATTTTAATATATATTTGTTACAGACCCAATATATGAACCTAATAAAGTATCCAATTATCGTGAAGCCCATTAAAAGTCCATCAGCTCAGAATCTCAACAATAATTGGGAGAGAGTTCTTGATCCAAGATTAACACACTAGCTATCTAGCTAGACACTGTTGTTCTCAACGACAGAACAATTGCCGCCGTCTGTGAGGATCGTTAAATTTCAAATCCCACGTCCATGATGGTAAACACGAGAAGTAACAATCCAATGACACATCCACGCTCTGATGCGGGTGTACGTAGGGACTTGCCTTCAAATCCTGTTTTGGAGGAGGTGAACCCATTGCCCCCTCCAAACTAGAACATGGCATTACCCCAACCGGTGGACTTTGATGTTGTTCATGTAAGTGACGAAGTTTCAGACACGGCCTCTACTCCCATACTAGCGACACGGGCAGTTTCGCCCAATCAAATAAATGCTCACCGCCTAGACCAAACTCGAACATTTCAAGGACAACAAATGGTAGTACCTCGTAATCCAGAGCCTGACGAACGTCTCATGAACAATGTTCTTAATTCAATCCTGGTTCGGATGGACGAGATGGAAAGGAGGGACGACTTGCAAAGGCGGGAAGATATCAGAAATTTAAAGCTCCAGATGGAGGAGCGTAATGCCGCATTGAGGCGTGAAGAAGGGGAACGTATCCAGCTTATAGAGTAGCGCTTCAGGAGCATGGAGAACCTGGTTCATAATGAGAACCGGAGACAGCAAAGTCAAGATACAGCCTGAAACGGTATGTACTAAAGTATCAGTCAAGTCCGAGTTTTTCCAGCAACTCGGGCAGATGTTGGAGGACCAATCAATCGAAGGGAAATTGGTGATTCATCCTGAACGAATGTTGGAGGTCCAGCCCAGTCTCGAGATGCAAACCCAGTCCAGGTTGACATGGGAAATGTGGCTCGTGTGCAAGCAGAACCTCCACCCCAAAATGCCACTACAGAAGCAAACCTGACTGCTCAAGTCCGGGTGATGATACCTGACGCTCAAGAACCTACAATGAGAGTTCAGAACGTAATTACGGAGGAAAACCGAAATGCCAGAGAAGTTGCACCTCGGCCAAAAATGGATGGGGGAGTTTACAGGAGGAAATACATTAGGGGGCAACATAACAACATTCCCTTCATTGATGAAATTGCCAATGCTCCATATCTGGAAGATTTCGACGGAGCTTTCTTGTTAAAGTATGATGGAAGCTCGGATCCGTAAGTGCATATTGATGAGTTCGACATGCAGATGTGTGTAAGGGGAATTGATGAGCCCATTATTTCCCGAATTTTTGCTACGACTTTATCTGGGGTTGCACAAACGTGGTTCCATACATTGCCACTGCGGTCAATCCGCAACTTTAAAGATTTTGGGCAGAAGTTCCTGTTAAATTTTGCCACTAGTAAGAAACAACCCAAATCCAAATTTGCACTTGGGAAGATAAGATAGCAACCCGATGAGATGCTCCAGAGTTACCTGGACCGTTTCAAGGAGGTTGCCTTATAGGTGCAAGGGTTGGAAGAAAAAGTACATGTGCACATCATTGTTGTCGAGTTGGATAGGTCATCTCGGCTGGTAAAGTCAATCTACAAAGATCCAGTGAAATCTCTGATAGAGTTTAAGGCTCGATCAAAAAAGTACCTAGAGCTAGAGCAGATGGAGATTGCCAATACAGTCGGAAAAGAGAAAGAAAGAAGAAGTCCCAGAAGAAGAAGCCCACCTCCAAGGGGTAGGGAGCAACAAGGGGGTCACAGCCAAGGAAGAAACGCGAATACTAGGTTCAGGACAGGAAAATATGAAGCCAAATATGAGAAGTACACCTCGTTAAACGCATCCCGGTCACAAATCTGGCGAGAAGTGGCTTCAACTGAGATAAAAAAGGTAGATCGACCTCGTCCATTATACAATAAGGTGGGGATAAATCAATCCCAGTTCTATGAATTCCACGATGGACCAGGGCATACCACAGACCAATGCTAGGATTTAAGGGATGCGATTGAGAAGTTTGTCAGAGATGGCAGACTCAGGCAATATGAGATAAAAACTCAAGGTCGCAAGAACAAACGCAAAGATGGGGGTCAAAACGAAGCCCAGGCACACGGGAAAGATAGAGAAGAAAAAAGAAAATAGCAAAATGATGATGGAGGAGAATTTCCAAAACCCAAGTTTGAATGCAATGTCATTTGTGGAGCTTTGGGAGGAGGAGGAGATACCGTCAGCCAAAGAAGAAAATATCTAAAGGAAGTTCTTTCAGTAAGAGAACAACCTAAGTTCAAGGAAAAAACTAATAAGGCGGAGCCCCCTCTACTTTACTTCACGGAGGAAGATATGCAAGACGTAGACCCAGATCATGAAGATGGCTTGGTAATTACTGGAACACTAGTTAATTGCCAGGTCAGAAGGAGATTTGTAGATAATGGCAGTTGCGCGGATATCATTCTGTGGAGTGCGTTAAAGAAAATGAATCTTGACGAAGTTGACTTGAAGCCATGCAAAACAGTGTTAATAGCATTCAATGGGGAAAATACTGCCCCCAAAGGTTACATTGAGCTCAGGATTATGCTAGGCACCAAGGAGACATTCAAGTTAGAACGAGTCAAATTCATTGTAGCAGACTTTCCCTCGCAGTATAACGTCATATTAGGGAGACCAACTATCCATAAGTGGGATATGTTAGTCTCTACTAAGCACCAAAAGATAAAAATGGTGGGGAACAAAAACAAAGTAGTTACAATTTGCGGGGACCAGAAAAAATCCCGACAGTGTTACTATAATGCGGTCAGAGATAGCTAAGGTGGTTCATCCTCACCACCCCGAATCCGACAAGGAGACCAGAATGGAAGAAAGATCGAAGAACGTAAGTCAGGGAAATTGGTTAAAATGGTAGAGCTTGACATGAGAAAAGATGCTGAGGAACTAAGACTAAAGCCGATAGGAGAATTGGAAGACTTGAGAATAGGGAATCAGCCTTGGCAAATCACCAAGGTTGGTATCGCGGTTAACCCAGTTATAAAAGCTAAATTAGTGGAGTGCTTGGAAAGAAATCAAGATGTCTTCGCATGGAAGGCTTCGGAAATACGAGGGATAGACCCAAATTTTTGTTGCCACAAGTTGTCAATGTACCCCGGGTCGAAGCCCGTGGCATAAAAGAAAAGGAAACTTGGTCCAGAAAGGAGACAAGCGCTAGAAAAACATGTTAAAGAGCTCTTGGAGGCTGGATTCATACAAGAAATCCAATACACTACGTGGTTGTCTAATGTGGTGATGGTAAAAAAGCCTAGCGGTAAATGGAGGGTATGCACAGATTACACTGATTTGAATAAAGTGTGTCCTAAAGACTCATACCCAATGCCCAACATTGATCAGCTAGTGGATAACTCGTTCGGGTTCCAGTTATTGTCCTTCATGGATGCTTATTCAGGGTATAACCAGATAGCAATGTACCTGGAAGACCAGGATAAAATGGCCTTTATAGGCGAAAAAGCAAATTATTGCTATAATGTTATGCCTTTTGGGTTGAAAAACTCAGGGGCCATGTACCATAGAATGATGAATAAAGTATTCGAATATCAGCTCGGCCAAAATATTGAAGTATACATTGATGACATGATTGTCAAGATAGCTAACCTGGCTGATCATCTGCAGGACCTTGAAGAAACGTTCAGCAAGTTAAGAGAATACAAAATTCGATTAAACTCGGTCAAATGCATTTTCGGTGTTCCAGCCAGAAAATTCTTGGGGTTCATGTTGACTCATAGAGGAATAGAAGCTAATCCGGACAAGTGCAGAGTCGTGCTAGACATGCATTTGATATTATACTTGTCTGTGGGAGATGAAGCGGTCATTGCAGTACTGGTGAGGGAGACGAAGAACGCACAAGTGCCAGTTTACTTTGTAAGTAGGTCCCTTCGAAACTCCAAGTTAAGGTACCAAAAGTTAGAAAAAGTAGCTTTTGCATTACTGGTAACAGCAAGGAGGCTTTGCCCCTACTTCCAAGGCCACACGATCATTGTCAGAACTAACCAGCCAATTCGACAAGTAATCCACAAATCGGATTTGGCTAGAAGGATGATCAACTTGGCAATACAATTATCCGAGTTTGATTTGAAGTACGAAGCCCAACACGCTATAAAATCTCAAGTGCTGGCAATACAATTATGGAGCTAACTCCATCTGATGGAGGAACTAGGAATGATACTAATGTTTGGAAGGTATATGTTGACGGATCGTCGAATGTCAAAGGTAGTGGAGTCGGGATCATAGTTGAAAACCCAAAGGGAATAGCAGTTGAACAATCACTCCAGTTAAATTTCCTAACATCAAATAACCAGGCTGAGTATGAAGCATTGATAGCCGGTTTGGCCCAGGCAAAGGAACAAGCAACTAAAAAGGTAAAGCTGCTTACTGATTCACAACTCGTTACAGCCCAGATTGAAGGACGATACCAGGTGAAAGGGCCATTATTGGCAAAACATTTGAATAAAGTCAAAGAAATCATGGCCGACTTCGATGAAATTACAGTTAACCACATTCCCAGAGGAGAAAATGCCAGGGCAGATATCTTATCAAAACTGGCGAGCACCAAGAATCTGAGAAGTCATAGGACTGGGATCCAGTAAGAAGTCTCAAATCAAGTTGTGTAATGATAATGTCGATTGCTGAAGATTGGATAAGGCCCATGATTGATTACCTGGAAAGAGGAATCCTGCCAGATGATGCTCTGGAAACCAAGAAATTGGTACCTGATGTTGTTATGTACACAATTGTGGAGGACAACTTGTACCGTAAAGGGTTACATACCCTGATGATGGTATGCCTGAACCCGAATGAGGTTGAGTATATGCTTACCAAAATACATGAGGGAATCAACGGCCAACACATGGGGGCCAAGGCGTTAGCAAGGAAAGCCCTTCAGGCAGGATACTATTGGCCAACTATGGAAGCTGACTCAAAGAGTCATGTCAAGAAATGTGAAAGTTGCTAGAAGCATGCCAAGATAATATGGTCCCCACCTGCCAAGTTGAAGTCTATCGCGGATCCATGGCCTTTTTTTAAGTAGGGAATGGATTTGTTGGGATCATTCAAGGCGGCAGAAGGATAACTAAAGTGGCTGATAGTTGCAGTGGATTATTTCACTAAGTGGATAGAAGAGGAACCTGTCAACACCATATCTTCAGCCCGGGTGCAAAGGTTTTTCGAAAGAAACATCATCTCCAGATTTGACATCCTGGGAGAGATTGTGACAGATAATGGAACTCAGTTTATTAACAAGAGGTTCCGAGAGATGATGGATGGATTTCAGATCAAACACCATTTCGCTTCTGTCGAATACCCATAGTCAAATGGGCAAGCCGAGGCTGCAAATAAAGTGATCGTAGATGGGTTAAGGAAGCGTATGTAGGATGCCAGTTCCAACTGGGTCGAGCAACTATATTACGTTTTGTGGGGGTACCGGACCACTGTTCAGATATCCACCAAAGAAACCCCATTTAGATTGATGTATGGTTGTGAGGCAATGATTCCAGTTGAGATTGGTCACCCATCTTGGAGGAGAAAGAACGTTCTTCAGGAAGAGGAAGAAAAGGACAATGAAGCTTTGGCTATAGAGTTGGACTTGATTGACGAAGTCCAGGTTACGGCACATTGCCAGGATCTAGCGGCAAAAAAACTTGTACCCGCCAAGTACAACAAGAAAGTGAAGCCCTAGACCTTCAACACGGGTGATCTAGTACTTCGACAAGCGGATATTGGAAATAAAATGCCAGGGATGGAAAGCTAGCGGCCAACTGGGAAGGACCTTACCGGGTTATAGAGAAACTTGACAGGGGAGCTTATGTGTTAGAAACCCTGGACGGGAAGGCAATTAAATGAACTTGGAATGCGGATAAACTAAAAATGTATTACAGTTAAATCTGGTTCCAAAGTTCTGTCCCAAATTACTATTTTTCCTTTGTTAGGATCAATAAGCGGTGGTCTTGACAAGTAATGATATTTTCCTTTGATTTATAAGCATAATTTGGCAATCATGTTGTTTCTCATTTATTGAGATCGTGAGTCATTTTATAGCAAGTTTTCCTTTGTTAGGATTCGTAAACATAATTTGGCAATCATGTTGTTTCTCATTTATTGAGCATGAGTCATTTTATAGCAAGTTGAAAATAAATGAAGCATTTTTGTCTTTATCATGACTTTGCATATAGTAAAGAAAACCGGTTGTAACGCCTCGTATGCATCCGGTTCATTAACATTCAATTATGATCATTAAGCACAACAATTAATCAAAGCTAATAATTCGGAAGCAAATAACAAAATGACGCCATCATACGTCAATAACAATACCATATTTACATTATCTATGGTGATCTCTCAACAATATCCAACTAGATGACCAATTCAGCCATATACATATATCTCCATAAATTGTCTCAACAATGGCTGTATAAAGCAAGAAGGTATCAAATACCCTGTCCTCTCAACATACATCAATATCTCTCAAGATATACAACATATACACAATATACATCAACTGTGCATCTTCCCCTCAGGGGTACAAAATACAGGCATAACCAAAACACTGAGCCAACATGCCCTCAAAATAATATGCCTAGGGTTCACACAGAACCAAGTCCCTACTCGGGCCTCTTACCCTGGGATCCATCAACCGCTCGCTGAGCATCACCTGCAAAACATAATCCCCACACACGGGGTGAGATAAAAATCTCAGTAAACTCAGGGTTCTTAGAGGTCTCTTATTGCGTATTCGGCAAGTGCACCGATCATTCCAAGTAATAAAGTAATAAATAGAGTATCGTCTACACGAGGATTGAGGCATTAATATCATTATAAATTTTTATCTTTGAATTGGATTAAAAAATGTTTATGAATTTGGTTTTGTATTGTGAATTAAGACAATTAAAATTAAAATCTAAGATTAAAGAATGCTGTAAACACAAAATGTTATTTGGATTTAAAGAATTGATGAGGAAGACTTGTAGTTAAAGCACAATCACCTTTGAATTTCTACCTTATTTACTTGAATTGATTCCTAAGTTCTTCTAACTTAATTATTCAGATAATATATCTTCTTTAACTAATTAAACCCTAATTCCTTAGCGTATTTAAACCTTTGACCCAAGTAAAAATCTTAATTCCTTAGTGATCTTTCTTAGATTAAGGATTACGATGATACATTGAAGTATCTGCAATTATACATCCCTATCCCTAGGTAATGTACCAATTGTTATTTTATCTTAATCAAAAATTAAAGCCCCAATATTCCTATTGTGAATCCTAATTCTCAGTTCTTTCCTAGAGTGATCAAGTCTAATAAAGATGTATCCTTTCAACACAAGATAAAATAAAATAACTATAGAATAGAAGAATCATAGAATCAATCAATTACAAAGGAATTTATCCAAGGTTCATGGCCCTAACTACAATAAAATAAATAGCCAAGCATATTCATGCTTGACTTCAATAACATTGAACACCTGTAGACTAAACTCAGAAAAGAAAAGAAGAAGAAGAAGAAGAACCTAAACCCCTCAATCTTGCTTTTCTTGACCTAGTTTCCTTGAATCTCCTTCAATGCAACTGACTTCTAACTCTGTTGTGGAACCCATTTTCAGTCTTCTAAACTTCTATTTATAACTAGGTCACCCAATCTATCCAAAATCCCGTCAACTCGTGCATTAAAAAGCTGATTACTGAAGTCACGTGTTGCTAGCGCTATTGGCATGAAACTGGCGCGACTAGCGTGGGCTGCAATGAGCTGTGACGCGATTAGTGCAGATCTCACACTGATCGCGTGAGATGACAGTAGATTTTGCACTATTTTCCCATAAGTGGCGCGGATCGCGTGAGATGACAGTGAGAATTGCACTGTTTAAGGCCTTTGGTGCGGATAGCGCGAATTTCACGCGGATGACGCTAGACTTCAAAAACTCTTGGCCTCTTTATCTTGCTTTCTTTTCTTTTCTCTTTGGTTCCTAATATCAAAATTACACAGAATAAGTAATATAAATAAAAATAATGAAACTTTCACCTATTCTAGCATTTATTGATACTTTATGATCAATTTATTGATTCATTTATCTTAAAAACTACTATATGCTAGCAGCATATCAAATAATTCCCAGATTTAGATATTGTTGTCCTCAGCAATAAACCAAATTTTTAAATTTGGAAACAAGATTCAACAATTAAGCATGTCATGACATAAACAATTTCAGAATTACTAAGCTGACTATGATTGAATTTCATGTGAAATTTTCAATGATACTTTCAATTCCATCAATTATACAATCTAACTTGAATACCCCTCACTACAATATATAATTCACTCATCACTCAAGTTTTTTGGTTAATGATATTCTCTCAATTCCTCTGCAACTATAACACTACCATAAGCTTGATTATATTCTCAAGTTCCTAAAAATAAGAAACATACATACATGCATAATTTGATCAAAAGGTCTTTATAAGGTTGTAATTTGGCCTAACTTAAGGGTATGAATATTCTGGACAGTAGCTAAATTTGAGATTGAATTATATTAGAATCATTCAAATTTACTTGACATTCTATTTCTTATTTTCTTCTCATGTCTACCTCTATATGTAGGATTTCTTTTTCTCTTCCTTCCTCTGTTTCTTTTCTTTTCTTTTATATACACCTCTCTTTATTCTTTCTTTCTTGGTTTTCTTTTCCTTGTTTCCTTCTTATTTTCCTATAGACATTTATTTTCTGTTATCTTTCAACATCTAGTAAACTTGATTATAATTCTTTCTTCCTCCAATCTCAAACAAGGTAGTCAATGGATATGGCCATAACAGTCGGGTCATTGAATCAAAAAGGCTTAAGCTCAAAAAGGGTTAACAATGGAACATGTTGAGGTAGGTTACTTTGGCCCTGGCTAAAAGAATAAGAATGCCTTTATCATATCAATTTATGCAAGTATTGTAGAGAAAATAAGCAAGTTCTAGAGTATTATTCACAGTGAGGTCACTCTAAAAAATAATTATGTATAGGCTCAATCCTCACAGGCTATGGTATCAAACTAGATTCTTTTGATTTCCTATCAAATATCATATTCTTTTTCACAATGTGCTTCAATCATAACAACTATTATAATTCCAATCATGTCTTATGCAAATCTATGCTATACTCATTTCATACCTACTTCCTAAACTTTAATCCAATTTACCACTAACTTAGCAATCTAAATCTGAAACATTATATGCCTCTAAAATTTATTGACCTAATTTCTAAACATGAAACATTGAATTCATAACTAAACCTAACATAAATTTTTTGTTAGACTTCATTTGTTTCTTTGAACATGATTCTTCAAATAACACAGCGTTGCGCCCCATAACGCCCAGATTTAGAACATTGTTGTCCCCAGTAATAAACTAAAAGAAATATGCGCTTAATAAAACATTCACACCTATGTTCCGTATTTGAAGAATCATCATCACAAACATGAACATCGATCTAAACAGAACATAATTACCACAATTACTTTAACTAAAGCAAATTAATCACACCAAACCAAATTAACATAATTAATCAAAGCAGGAAATTGTTCAAGTTGCAAGAAATTAAAATGACTGAGAAAACAAAAGACAAAAGAAATTAAAATAGAATTTGTCCAGGATTTTTCAAACTTCACTCCATCGCCGTGGTGTCACCATCATCAGCAGCCTGAGGCACATCAAGATGCTCTGCTACTGGTTGCGTAGGAACAAATGGTTCTGGAGGAGTGGCTACTACTGTCTGTGGGGATGGATGATATCCAGTCGGTGGATAGTAGGCTGGTGGAAATGGTGGATATTGTGGCTGATAACTGCATAATCAATAGCAAAATGGCGGCATAGGTCTTCCATCATCTTGGTCTGGTATGCTCCCTGAATAGTCTGAATATCGCTCTGGATGACCAACCTGTCAAGTTGTGCCTGCATGTGAAGATAACTGGGAGAATCCTCATAAAGTAGCTCATGGCGAGGGGCTCGCATGGTGGAAGAAGAATTTGCCTGAGTGGATGGAGGAGGAGGTTGGACATCTAGCTGAGTTTCCTCCACTTCTACACGTGGCACTTGGCGAGGGCTCCTTGCAGCCATTTCTTCTGGGGATAACTTGGATGCTCTGATTATCTGTTCTTGCTTGGCACTCTCCACTGCATCCAAGTATGTCTTTTGTGTCATCAGGGAAGCTATTTGACATCTTTAGGCTCATCATCAGGTATTTCCAATCCAGCATGCATGCATAGGTGAGAGATGAGAATTATTCCCTATAGAAAAATTCTAAGCTGACTATATTGGAATGTCTTCTGTAGCTCGATATACAACGCATCCAATTCCTTAAAATTTTTTGTTATAGTAGCATTTGTTTTCCGCACAGAATCCAAGTCAGACTTTAACTTTGCAGTAGTACTTTGAGCCGCGAGGAGTTCTTCACGGGCCTTCGCGGTCTCCTCTTAGGATGCTCGAAGCTCATTCTCAGCCGTGTCTTGAGCCACAAGCAGTTCTTTGTGGGCCTTTCTGGTTTCTTCCTGGGATAATTGAAGCTCATTAAAAGTTTTAACATACCTGGTCTTCACAGTTGCTAAACTCTGAACCAGGGATGAGCATTTTATGGCACTAAGTTCAATAAGGCCAAGTTCTTGAATTTCATCATCCGAGAAGGGAATCGGCTCCACGAAACGCTTGGGCACTCGAACGACTTGGAAGAGCTCTTCTGAAATACCCTTCTCCCAAAGAGACCCGGGTAATAGCCCGATTGTCGGGGAAGAAGAGGTATCTGGAGCTGGTTGAGCAATAGGTACCCGGGATGAGACAATTGCTGAAGCAGATGTTGTCTGGGCAGTCGGAGCCTTCTCCTTACTTGCTGGAGTTGGTGTTGTTGCAGCAATCAGAGCCTTCTCTTTCTAAGCCTCCACAAGTTTCCTCCTTTTTGATCCCGGGACAACGGCCGCAGCACCTTTCCCGGAATCAAGAGCGGCAAGGAAGGAAGGGGGTGAAGCTCGCCGTGGCTGCTTAGAGGCAATTGGGGCGCCAGAAGTAGAGGTGGGAAGTGTAGCCTTTCCCGCACTAGAAGCTGGGGTTGGAGCAGAGGTTGGTTGTTTTCCCATGTCAGAGACTGCAAAATAAAAGGAATAGTCAGTGCACATAAAGTCATATATAATAAATGAAAGTGGCCATGATCATACTCGATGGTGCGGAAAGCCGGGATCAATATTTGCGAATAAAGGAAGCAACACTGGGAATAACGTGAGCTTCCTTATATGCAGCTATCCGGGTAACCGAAAAAGCATCAGAATCTGATAATTCCGTTTCTTCAAAACGGTAGGTGGATGAAGAAAATTCATGATGAGTATGGGATTAATAGAGCTAAAATTTCCCCTCTACGTCCCGGGAATCAGCAGAACAAAGGAAAAATGGTTGTTTGCCGGGTTCGGCAACAACTTTGAAATATTTGTTTTTGAAATTTTTAAGAGTCGATATATACATGAAAGAGCTTTTGCTCAGTATGACCCCGGATGGAGGTCCATCCTTTCCTATTTGGGGGTTCCCTACCCGTCCTACCAGTTTGAACAATAAAATAATAAAAGAAAAGAGGAATGATATTGGGGATTTCTAAATATTCACAAAAATGTTCAAAAGCTTTTATAAAGCCCCAACTATTTGGGTGAAGTTGTGAGGGAACTAAATGAAGGTGGTTTAAAATATTCATTTGGAACTCGGATAAGGGAAATCGGATCCCTATCCGAGTTATCAAATCTTTATGGAAAAAGAAAAAAGAAGGGTCATTCTCCTCCCTCAAAGAACAAATAGGCTAGCTCTTGTCAGGAGGCCACACAACAAAATTTTCCTGATTCCCGACAGGAAGTGTAGCAATGTCCTCCGAATTAAGCTTGGATAACGTCTACAGAACTTCATGGGTTACCCATGGGAACTTAGAAGCCATGGAAGGGGAAGGGGAACCAGGATGCGATTCGACAGAGTGGGACTCGACAACTTGTTCCGACGACGGGTCCATACACACCTAAGTCAAACAAATAAAAATTAGTAAGACAGTGACATACCTGAAGAAAGGAATTTTCGGCTACGAGGAGAGTTTGTGGAGTTAAAAGAATTATCCGAGACTAGGATGATGTTCTCAGATTCATCAACATTCTTGGCGGGATCAGAAGCTCTACATAGCATAGAAATGACACTATTTGGCTTGCTGAAAATCGGTTTAGGGGCAAGGAATGGGTTGTGACGGCAAGATCCAAGAATCGAATCGGCCATAGAGTCACAGTCGGATTCTACAAGTTGGCACTTTCATAAACGCAGTCAAAACACGATTCAAACCGGGTTTCTAAGACAGGTTTTGAGGAAAGGTTGACACTACCTTGGGACAACAAAGAATCCAGGTTCTTCAGTTCAGAACCCGATGAATAAGGGGAAGGGCATATAGGGGAAGCCCTAATATCAGGCTAAACCCTAGTCTTGACTAAAGAAATTTGATTTTCAGGAATATCAGAATGAACCCTAGTCTTGACTAAAGGATTTTGATTTTCAGGAATTTTGATTTTTTCTTTTTTGCTAGCCTCACCAGTATATGAGCAAAGTAGAGAGCTTTTTCCCTTTCTTCTTCAGAAAGAGGCAAACCAAATAACCAATACCCAACCCTAGGGGGAATGGTTTGGGGTAATCTTGCTTCTTCTTCGGGAGAAATGCTCATTATAAATGAAGAAAATAGAAATTTTTCAAGAAAATTGAAGAACCAAGATATTTGCAACAAGAAAAAGGAAAATGGTAGAAGATTCGAATTATTTGCAACTAAGAAACAAAACCCAGAAAATGACCCAGAAAAATGACCAAAGATGGAAATTGACCCAAGAGGAACCAACAAACTACAATTGAAATAAAAATGAAAACAAGAAGTTCAGTGGTAGTGGGGGGGTACCTGATTTTGCGAAGATTTCTTAAAGTGCAGGAGATGAAACGCTGGAAGTAGTAGAAGTAAGGGCTCAAGAACGCAAATGATATTTAGGAAGAAAAAGCAATAAGAGAACAGGAAAATGCGAATGAAAATGGAAGGATATATATGGCCGATTAGCGTGCAGTATGAAATGAGATAGCATTAAATGTGCGTGTGTATCGCAGGGAAAAAACAGAACGTCAAAAGTGTACTACAACAAATGATACGACAAGCTGCAAAAAAGCAACTTCAAGACAGACGTTCCCTATTCCTAATTGGGATACGTGGACCTTTGTGAATGTCCAAATCCGGGGGGAATAGGATTGTATAAATTCAGGGGAACCGAAACGCATACAATACTCGGATATGGACAGTCATGGTTGCAATAAAGAAACAATCCGGAAAATACAAAATCGGGATCAACCATGAAGAAACAACCCGGCATATACAAAAGTCGGGATCAATGTTAAGAAAAGAAGCAGATCAATAAATTAGTTGGGAAATGATGTGCGCAAATTAGAACCTGTCAGAACTAGAAGGTGAGATTGTCAACTAATACACCTCGACTGCCTAGAAGTCTCGACAATCGGACTGGGGGGCAACTGTTACGGACCCAATATATGGGCCTAATAAAGTATCACATTATCATGAAATCCATTAAATGTCCATCAACTCAGAATCTCAACAATAACTGGGAGAGAGTTATTGATCTAAGATTAACGCACTAGCTATCTAGCTAGATACTCTTGTTCTGAACGACATAATAATATTCATAATTATCTTATATATATATATATATATATATAATTCTTAAAAAAATATAATAATATAAAAAATTATTAATTATTAATTCAACATCCGTACATGACATAGCGTATTAATCTGGTTACACTATGTTACTATAGTCCGAAAGAATAATTTGTTCAAATAAAATCTGTAACAAAATAATGTGTAAATAGGTTTAAGTTGAAGCGTGTAATTCGTAATTTAGCTTACATTTTTTATATAGGTAAATTATTAAACATATTATTGATGTCTAAAGAGTTGAAGTAAAGTATTTGTTTTTCTCTCTGAAATTTAGGAATCTCTAAAGAGTTTATATAAATCTTATTTAGACTTTATAAAATAATTTTATTGATAAAAATATTAAATTTATTTTAATATTTTTGATTAATATATTAAAATAATTTTTAATTTATTTAATAAATCTTATAATAAACATTCTTATATAATAAAATTTTAACAAATAAGCACTTAATTAAATCATATACTCAATTATATTTTTGCTTTTAATTTTCATTCTTGTCTCAATTGCTTTTCCGATTATTTTTTATCTTACAATAAAATTACTTTTAGCAAAGGGGGCTAAATTTATTATTTTTAATAATTATTCTCTAATTTCAGTAATTTGATAATTTTAAAAATGAAAGATATAGTACAATAACATATTAATACAATTTTAATGTCTAAATTTTTTGTATTTAAAAGTACAAATTGCTCTCTCAACCTCTTTTCTTAAAATTAAAAATTCATTTCTAAATGTAAGTTTTTTTAAGAGATTTCTGAATATAAGTTGAATATAGTATTTTGTTATTAAAAGATTTCACCGTAAAACTGTGCATAGACTATTTTTTTCTTCTAATTTTAAACTGTTAAACTTGATTAAAATAGTGTTTATCTAAAATTTAACTATAAATTTAGTTTAAAACGTGTTTTTAGTTGGAAAGTACAATAATTATTTAAGGCAAAACGACTCGGGACTTAATCTACTATTCTACTTGCTAATGATTACCTTGCACCCCACATCAAACAACCATAATTGAAATTATATACTAAGAAAATTATATATGTCATGAACTAACTCGCACATTCTTAATCAAATTATCAAGGAACTCGCATCAAATCCCAAAACGCCCATCATTCAGTCACATGAAACTCCAATTCCTAAAAAATTAATAGCAATGACAACAATATCACACAATAACAAAAATACCAATACACAATAAACTAATTAACCACCATCCTGAAAATCCAAACGTTCAACCTTTATTTTCCCTTCACTAAACAAAATAATCCTCACACTCTAAACCAACCAGTACGATCAATCTATATATAATTATTACTACTCCAAGCATAACATAGTCCGTGTGTTTTCAACTAACACTAGTTCTCCAACATTATTAATTGCACCACACCACCACCTTGCAATCCCTGTGATGTAAAACGGTAGCTAAGAACACTTTCTTGGACACGGTTATTGTTATGCAAAAGTAAATAACACAAGATAACTTGATAATTCTTCCCCCCAAAAAAGATAATTTAATAATATTTATAACTCAAATATAAGAAAAATCTTAGATCAACCTTAATTAGATGCGTCATATTAATGAATATAAATATCCCTAAAATAAATATTTTCTAAGATAAAATCTAAATAAAAGAAGAAATACATGAACTTATTAAATACAATATATCATCAAATCTGTAGATTAAGAATAACATAAATAATTTTATATGCTATTATGCATCACCATGTCTTTAGTGCTCTAAAAAATGTAACCAGAACACAATGCTGGCAACCAAGAGTCAACCTCCATTAAATGTGCATAGTACCCATTGGGCTAAATCAGTCAACCATGAATCTATCACACAGATCTTCATAACCATTGCATAAAATATAGCTGCGGTGTAGCGAAGGTAAATCATAAAGTGCAAGAAGAAAGTTATTAGACTCGAATATATATTTTTTTAAAATATTATAATTTTATAATAATGTCTTGGTTTTTAAAAACTTATTGTCTTACCTTTATAAGTATTTTATTTTTTTTTATAGTTTTTGGTCATGCATAATGTAAAAATATCAAATAAATTTGATTGAATATTTTAAAGTATTTTAATATATGGAATGATTTTATGTTTTTAATGTAATAATTTTTTCTTTAATAAGAAATGTTTTAAAATTTTATCATTATCTATAGGTATACAAGGAAAAAAAACTTATTTTTCACCTAATAAAAATTACTCATGTGAACTAACAAAACTCGATACAAAATAATAATTAAATAGTTGCATCACTTAAAAAATATTGTTAATTAGATTCTTAGCTATGCGTATACTCACCCTAAAAAAAACAACTAAGCGCATCAGTCTAATAAAAAAGAATTTATTCAAAATACTATACCTATTTAAAATTTCCCTTTCAAAAAGAGTACTAGTGTCTAGTAGTATTCAATTCTGACCATTCTTAATTTTTTGACAAGAATTCGGGACCAGTCTTAATTTATACACACACCAAAAGAGAAGAAAAACAACTTATGTTGGATTAAAATTGTAAGTAAAGATTACTAGTACTACTATACTAGGGAAGAAAAAAGCAAACGTGTAAAAGAGGAAAAATCCTATTGGTTAGCCTTTAATTAATAATATTTGTCATGATTTGATTATTAATTTAAATTGATTCTAATGGATTGCGTGTTGTGTCAGGAGGGTCGATGGTCTTACCGACAGCTTTTATTTCTCTGTTTGCTTTTTCAGACCAAAAAATGGATTTATCTGCATTCTTTTTCTTTTGTTTTATTTTTTAATTTATATATTAAAGCTAACTAATTGATTCGGGCACCTTTTCATTTTATTTTATTAAAGCTTCAACTTCCATCAGTTTTTCACTGTCAAAACGTAAGGCACGAAATGTGCCTAAAGTAAATAGAGTGGCATGTTATGTTACACGCTTGTCATTATTATTTATTGGTGATTTCCAACAAAAACGCTTATTTCGAAAACTCAAAATAAAAGAAAGGGTAAACCTAATTTAATCCTTGAAAACGATTCTTAAAGTACAAAAAAATATTTAAATAATTTCAAAAGTATTACAAATTATACTGTACCAATTAGTAATTTCTTAAATAATTCAAAAATATTTTGAATTAGTCGTAAAATTTTACTGAAACTCTGGTCTAAATGGAAAAATGTTCAATATTTTAAAAATTATATAAATAATTTTACAGTTAAATATGTTTTAGATACTTTATAAATGATTAATTTTTATTTTGGATTCTTCTTAATTTTTCTATTATATTGGATCTTTGATATATCAAAACTTTTATTTTTAGTCTTTATTCTCAATTAAATGATAATATAATATCATCTTAACCACTTATTATATTGAGAATATTTATTTATAAGGTATTACATCATCAATTACTTGACAACATTAACCTAAAACAAAAAATTTGATATATCATGGATTTAATGTTATGAAAAAATTTCTTAAAGATCTAAAACAAATATAATCATTTACTAAGGTCTAAAACATATTTTATTTATAATTTTATTATTTTGAAGATGGCTTAAAAGAAAGTAATAGTTTGAGGTTTCTGCCTTTATTTGAGGACTACTTATATGAATTGAGGCTAAATTACAAATAATATTTATTCATTTTCTGTTCATATTTTTTTATTATGATAAGTTTAGGTGAATTAGATCAAGATAAACCTCAAGACTCAAAGAACACTTATAAAAATATTTATAGATGATTCCCTGATAAGATTCTTATATCAATAATGGGACTTAAATTTATATTATTTTTAATATATGAGTTTGTTATTTATCAACTGGATCAATCTTTATTATTTTTTAACTCATAATTTGGAACTACTTGTGTGTTAAGTGAAATATTTAAACTTGATTACTGATATATTTTTTAAAATGAATGTTTTCGTTTCTCATGTATTATTTGTCTTCAAAAATTATTTCATAAAATACATGTCTTTACTTCAAAGTGTGTTAATTTACGTATTTCTATTTTTTTTTCTTTCTAAAATCCGAGCATAAATTGATGGAATTTCTTCAAAGAACGTTGGACAAAAAATTCACATATAGTATTGTTAATTATTTCAATATTAGCTGTGTGATACAAGATTTTAAATGTATGAATAACTAATGTACCTCTAAAAAAAACCTAATGTAGTAACAATAAAGCCAAATACACATTTATTGAGCCACATAAACTTGAAAACATTTTTTAATAAAAGAAAAATTTATATATATAAAAAAAAAGACAAGTCTAAGGATATTGGATAACATATTTTAAATAAAAGTGAATTTTCAGACTTCCTGCAACATACTAGTAAGTGAGTTGGGATAACAAAGTGATTAATTTATTTTTATTGGCTACTAAGAGAAAATGTTAAAACGAAGTAAACTTTTTTGTGTTAAGTAAGGATATTTGTATACTGTGCCAGAAAATCTGGAATATTATACAGTTTACTGCTTTTGGAATTATTAAGGAAACAACAAATTAAAATTTAAGACAATGCTTAAGCCCAAATTTGTATACTGTGCCAAAATCACAGTATACTACAAATTTGTTAGAATTACAGTATACTACAAATTTGTTAGAATAAATTTGTATACTGTGCCAGAAAACCTGGAGTATATCAAAACGTAAAGGTGCTCATATCAATTATTATGGAAAAAACAAATTATAATTTGGATTCCAAATTTATGTAAGTTCGGAAACATAAGATAGGGGCACAGACTTTTTATTTTGCTCAGATAAAATTAAGCAAAAAGGCATTAATTAATGGCTTTAACAGAAGAGCACCAGTTTGACTGGATTTTTTTAATAACAGCAGGTTTCGTCTCCAAGAATTCCCGAAACTTTGAACCTCCTTACAATTACTGCTTTTGTATTTATTTTAATCAAAGACAGCTGCATTCCCATTCAATTACTATAATGTCTTTTAAAGTTTTCAGACTTGAATAAAAAATACATTAAATCATTTTAATATTTTAAGAAAGGCTAATATTTTTTAAAATATAATTAAATTTAACAAATAATATAGTTAGGCTATTCAAAACAAAAAAATATTTCTCATAATATATAGATATGAATTTTAAAGTTATATGTTTAACTAAATTCAAAGAGTTAATGCAATGATATAATGTTTTATTGTGTTTATATAAACGAAAATGATTTATTTAAAAAAAATATGTGTTTAATTTTTACAATCTGTAAAATTGTCTTGAAGCTGTCATAATTACGTATCATAAACAATATTAGTTTATGATTTAATAAATTGGAGTCATGTTCTCACATCTAGAAAAAAAAAGTTATATGTTTAAATGTAAATCTGTAATACTAATTTGACTTTAGTTATTGAAAAAAAAAACTTATCTTACGTGATCGACTGTTTTTTAATCAGTAATTATTATGTCATTATGTGTAGTGGCTTCAGCCCTTAGCGTAGTAGAGTTGATATATTACTACTTTCGAAGGCGAAAATGGAATTTTTAGGATATGTTTATTTATTATTTATTACAAATATTATTTTCAATTATATTTTTTGAATATAATAATTTAAAGAAAATGCTTTTAAAAATTATATGTCTTTTTAATTTTTAACATAAAAACATATTTAAGTTGTTTTGATTCTGTTTACTCATATTTTTTTTACATTCACGTCTTTTTATTTCACATTTATTCTCTATAATTATGTTGAAATTTATTTTATAAAATATTTTTTAAAAAAAAACTACAATCAAACAAACCTTCTTTTTTAGAATATACATATATAAAAATATAAAAAAGAGATAAGAGTAGTTATATATAATATTTATTATTTAATATTTAAATAATATATAAAACTATATAAAATATGTGTAAAAAGAATGTAAGGAAGAAAATGCCCGAGAATATGTTAATGCAGTTTCATTATTCTTGTTATCACGATATTAATTTGAGGTTCCTGGTGATTTCACAATTTATTTTATAAAACTTCCACTTTATAATAAAATTTTTAATAGTGATATTAGTATAAAAAGTTTTACACTGTTAATCAATTAAAAATTATTACTAATATGACTTTTTATAGATTTTTTTTTTAAAAGTCAATAAATTTATTATTTATAATAATTTGTAATTGAATGATAGTGTAACTTTGTATTACATGATGAGTGCATGACTTTTTTCTCTAACAAAATTTATTAAAATTTCATAATCTTATCGAATAAAAAAGTCACAGGAATTGTATAATGATGAAAAAAAAAAGAAACGTATATATTTTACTACTCGCTTTTGATTTTTGAAGGTTATGGACTCATCGGGATGCTATATATACACTATTTAAAAAATATTAATCGTTTAAAATTTAATTAAAGATGATTTAATACTTCTAATTTAAAAGTTTAATTATATTGTAATAAATTACTATTTTATTTTATTACTATTATTTTTAATTTTTATTTGGTGAAATAACAACATTTGATAATGAAAATGAAGAAAAAAAATAATTTTATCCTATTTAAAATATGATAAAGAGAAAATAAAGGAGGTGAAAGTTTTTTAATGCGAGTCGTATGAAAAAAACAATTACATAAATGGAGAAAAAACTGAAAAGGAAAATAATTATTAAAATAATAAACTAACCCATTTACTAAAATATTCCTCATGAAAATAAAAGAAAATAAATTTATATATATGTAGTTATATTTCCCACCTCTCATTTTTCTTATCAAATAAAAATAAATAACAAAATTATTTTTATTAATTTAAATAATATAAATTATAATTAGAGTATGTTTGATTTATAAAAAAATATTTTAATTTTAATTTTTTATGTTCACTACAATATATAAAAGTATCACTTTATTATATTTAAATTATTTTTTAATAATTATTTATCAAAATAGACAATGCAAATTCAATTAAATAAAATTTAGTTTTTTTGTTTAGTTTTTACTTTAAAGTCAGTGCACGCAAGAAAGTGAAATGAAAGAAAAAAAAATAGAAAATGAGATAAGTAAAGAGAATATGAGTTGTAATTATAATTTGCTATGTACACCTTCTAAAATGTAAGTGGATCTATGTTAGCAAACCCAATAAGAATGAATATATAAATAATGGTTACTAAGAGAAATCAAATTATATTGGTATAGTTTTAATAATTATTACATTATTTTTATAACTTATTATACAATATAAATTTTATTGATTAAACTGTTTGAATTATATCTATATATTACTAAGATATTTGTGTAAAATTTTGTCAAAATTGAGCAACAACAAGAAAATAATTAAATGATTCATATTTTAGTATATTTTGAAATATTTATATTACATCAATTTTAATCTATTTGAATGAGATAACAAATAATTTTGGATTAACATGAAATTTTATATATGTAATCTATGCAAAATAAACTTTTAATCTAACATTGAATTTTAAGAAAATATTATTCACTTGAAATTTATAAAATTACGTAATTATTGTCAAAGTTATATAATATAATTTGATCTATCTTCAATATTATATATAATGGAATATATTCTAAAACATTTTTTTTATTGATGTTTAGTTTTCATACCATTTGACACAAATGATCAAGAAAATATATAATTTTAGTTCAATAATTAGATTCATCAAATTTATATATTATTTAAATTAATGAGTAATGTAATAGTTTAGGTAAGATACATCATCTCATTTGATACCTAACAGGTATATGTGTGTGACATAAATATTCCTAATAAAAGAAAATCCTACAAAAGTATTAAGTACTCCAAAATTGAATAGAGTAAGTAATATAAATATCAGGGAATTCTAGTCTTAACTAGATTTTAAATCGATGTGATATACATGTATGATTAAATTATATATTTTTATATTTGTATTTAGTATTTATATGATAAAAATATGTACATTAATAAAATTAATTTTTAAAATATTTAATAGCATATTAAATATAATTATATTAAATTGAGAAATACAATCAATTATTTTGTAATTGAGGAGATGTTACCTTAAAAAATATTAAGCATAATGAAATTCATTTTGATTTGTTATTTTTCAATTAATAATAGTTATGTAATATTTAAAAAAATAGTGATGCAGTACCTATAAGAAATGTATAAATTAAAAAAAAAATATTTTATAGTTATCTAAATTGTAGTATTTATTTTGTTACTATGAATACTTTGTTAATATGTACTTAAATTTTGCGTCTTTATAATCAACAAATTTTTAATTTTTATTGCAAAAAAAATAATGTATTTTTAAATGATATTTTAATCATTTTGAAAATATTGATTGTAAATTATGTGATATTGTTAAATTTTGAATTGATTAACCTCGTTACAGCTTAAATTAAATACTCTCTGTCTTTTTTTTCTCAATTAAATACTATCAATGAGTTTTGTTTTTATCATTATTATTATTATTATTATTATTATTATTATTTTAATCTAATTAATTGCTTTGTTTTAAACTTATTAATCTATAATTGCTTAAAAACATTCATCTACAAAAATTTATTATGTGATCAAAATTTTATTTTACAATTTAATTGTTATACATATTATGTATCTATAAGAAATATTATTGTTTATCGGTTGAAAGTTGAAGAGGGGGAAGCTTTATTTCTCGGTTAAATTTTATTTTACAATTTAATTTAATTTGATATTTTAATTTTTTAAATCGATTTAATTTGATCTTTCAGTCTAAATTGTAAGAAATTATATTTTATGAAAAATTATATTTTATGAAAATTCAAAACCAACACAAAATACATATTTTCTAAAAAAATGAATCGATTTTAAAAATTAGAAAATCAAATTACAAAAATAATTAAAGAATCAAATTATTTTTAAAACAGAAAATTAAATTAAACCTAAATAATAAATTAAACCAATAAAATACTAATTTAACCTTATTTCTTCTCAAGCAATCAGATGGACCTGCCACTCTGAGTATCAAAGAGTCATATTTGAAACTGAATGCAAATCCTTGATAGATCATATGCAAGGGTCGAAGCTCAATGTTACAAACAAAAAAGAGCTATTCTTTCTCCTGTTCATAATATATGGAATACATGGGTGATTTCAAGTGAAATTTGTGGGTAAAAAAGCTAATAATATTGCTCATAGTTTAGCTAGAATTTTCATCCACAATTCTGAGAATTACATTTATCATTCTGTATTGACCATATTATAAAAATGGAAAAGCAGTAATTTTCATATGCGTTACCAAAGGTGGAGACTCATGGGGGCCTAAGGGGCCATGCCCCCCCAAGATTTGTAAACTCTCATAATATTAGGAAATGTTGTATATGGAAAAATTATTAAGGGATGTCATAACATGTTATAAGAGAGGTTAATAGCAGCAGTTTAGTCAGTTATTTCTTATTGGACATAATATATAGAAAATTTGTCATACTTTCTATTAGTTTGGTTTAGTTGGTATTAATATGTTGCGGTTTTGTTTTGTAATGGGTTCAATGAGCCTGAGTGTTTTTTTTGGGTAGGAATTGAGTTTTATGTGTTGTTGGATTCTCGGTGCGGCCATGTTATATTTATGGTTTGTGTTTGTGTAATTTCTTGGTGTAATTTTCGGTGGTTGATAATTTGGCCACATCTTGTGACAAATTCTAATCCTTTTATTTATAATATAGTTATAATTATAATATAATCTTTCATTGCTGTTAACAAAAACTGTCATATCATATATAAAATTATTTTCCTTTTCTAAGTTGTCTTCAATATTTTTTTTTATTAAAACACTTTATCTAAAAGTTAAAATTCTCTTCATTTCTAATTTATAGTTTTTACTTTTGTTAATGATACAATTATACTTAGTTAACTTATCTAAGAATTTATCAAGTGTCATTTGTTTATCCAAGTATTTTCTACTATTTTTCATGTGACTCAATTATCTAATTTTGAATTTTTTTTGAAAATTATGATTTGACTATGAAAATTTATTTTAACTTAATTTGATTGATTTTTTTAGTTTCTTCTTCTTTTGATACTGGTCTTTGGGCCTTATGTGTTAATTGCACTTCGTGATTAGTATTTCTCTTATGCTTAACACAATTATATATTTATTTTGTTCCTAAAAAATATTTAGTTATATCTTAAAAGTTTTATAAATATCATGCAATGTAAAATTTTAAAGATTCTTTTATAAGTCATGATGTTTTTATATTGGTCCCCCTTACGTAAAATTTCTAACTCCACCCCAGTGTGTTACAATTTTTTTTATATATTATTACATGTTAGTTTTTCATATGTTAATATTTTTTATTAAATTAAAAAAATAAAACATTATTAATAATAAAATTATACTATTATTGCATACTTTAGACCTATTTATATTTATTATACGTAATGAATATTTGATACTTCATGTTCTAAATTTCACACTTAAATTTTTTATAAAAAATCAATGTATATTTAATATAAAAAGAATAAAATTTACAAATATTCTTTAAAATCTTGAATTTTAATTTGTCTTCCTGTTTTCGTGATTTCAGACTTTAACATTAAAGAGATGTGAAAAAATACTTAATGTATAAATATTATTAAAAAGAATAAATTTAATTATATTGAATAAAATCTCCACTGTTTAAAAGATTCCAGATTATAAGAGAAATGAAACGCACTTTTTCACTGCTGCTTAGTATGTCTTCCTTATTTTACGCTGAAAAATGTAACCATAAAAAATATAAAAAATTAATGTATATTTAATATAGAAAGAATAAAATTTACAAATATTCTTTAAAATCTTCCACTTTTCATTTGTCTTCTTCTTTTCATGATTTCAAACTAACATTATTGAACAAATATTTTATGCATCACTAATATTAAAAAATAAATTTAAGTATATTTATTAAAATCTTCACATTTTAAAAGATTTTGAATATTTTTTACCACTTCTTATTTTTCTTCTTTATTTCAAGTTTGAAAGATATAACGTTAAAAAAATATTTAATATTAAAAAGAAAAAAATTGATATATATTTTTAAAAATCTCGACCTTTTAGAATACTCTAGATGAGATCAGAAAGCTATAAATTTATTGTTATTGTTACTTTTTTAATTGTCTTCCTCTTTTCACGGATTCAGATATATTAAAGAGATGTAAAAAAATATTTAATAAATAAATAATATTAAAAAGAATAAATTTAAGTATATTTATTAAAATTTTAACTTTTTGAGAGATTTCGGGTGAATAAGAGTAACTATTAACTCATGAATTTGTCGCTTCTTTATTTGTTTTCCTTATTTGATGCTTTCAAAAATGATTAAAAAATTTAAAATATTTGATTAATATTAAAAAGAATAAAATTTGATTATAAATTTTACAACAAAAATCAACATTAGAAGATATACTACTTTCTCCTCTAAACAAAAAATACACTACTTTCTAAAATAAGATTTTAATTATACAAAAAAAGTTAAAACAAAAATATCTTGGGGCGGTCATGGGGTCAATTTTGGTTTAGGACACTAGTATGTGGTGATTATCCACATAGATTACAAGAGAGCCTTGACACATTTTAATATTTAAACCAAACTTTATGAAAATTAAATAATATAATGCAAAGTTGAGTCCCGACAAGTTAATAGCAGTTTCCCATCCCAGCCTCATTCTCCTCTCCATTAATGCTAATGCACAGAGAGAGAGAGAGAGAAAGAGAAAGAGTAACTGAGTTGTACTCAGTATTCACAATTTCTACCTCCAAAGATTAAAAAGAGAGAAAGAAAAAAAAAAGCCTACACACCCTTCTCCCTATTCCTTCTACTTCTGGCGCCATTTGCACCTTCAAAACTCCATCTTTTTTCTTTCTCTCCTTCCATTTCTGGAAACACCCTCATGGAACCAACAACAACATTGAACAACATCAACAACAACAACAACACTGTTCCTGCAGGGTCACCACCAGCACCACCCTCAGTGCCTCAGCCAATGAACATGAATGTCAACATGAACATGAACGTGGGAAACACAGAAGGAACAACATTAGCAGCTCCAACACCAACACCAACACCAACACCCACGCCAACACCAGCACCAACAACAATGGTTCCTGCAGTGCCAGCTCCAACAACAACAACATTGGCAACAACAACACCAGGGAGTTTGGATTTGTTTGGGAAGAAGAAGAGAGGGAGGCCCAGAAAGTATGATGCAGATGGGAACCTGAGAGTGAGTGCAACACCACCACCACCGCCGCCACCACCGGGTTTCACTTTGTCCACACCTTCTGAGTTCTCCTCTTCCAAAAGAGGGCGTGGTAAACACAACACAGCTTTTGGCAACAACAACTACCAACTACAACTCTATTCTTCTTTTGGTGAGTAGTACGGTACAACGTTGTCTTTTTTTTTTTTTTTTTGTTTCTCTCAGGTGTTGTTGCTGCTGCTGAGTGCTGATGACCTCACTCATATGTACTACCACTGTTTCCTTCCTAAGTTGACTTACCCGCCAAACCAAAATCCCTGTTCCTAGTCCAATCCTTTTTTTTTTCTCTCCCTTCATTTCCTTACCAGTTTACCCTAATCATGGAATCTCAAATATTCGTACTTGTTGTCAATGGTTCCATTGTCTCTGGGGTTGTGTTTCGTTTTTTTTTTTTTTTTAAGTTTTGGTTTTGGGTTCATGGGGTTGGGATCAAGATTTACCCTCTATTTGTTTAAGCGTGCCTTGATTGATACAAAAGGATGGGTTTTTTTTTGTTTCTTTCTGGTAATGGCCAAACAGCAAGTTGGGGATTGTGATCGGGTTAAAAAAAATGTGAACCTTACCTTTTTGTGGCTACTTATCTAAGGTTGTTGTGTACATTCGTTTGATTTTTATGGCTAGAATATTTTTTTTGTGTTTTTTGTTTGGATCGACTGGCACGAAACTGTTTCAGGATTATTGTCTCACACCAAAAAAAAAAAAAAATGTTCTTTGCTGGGTTTATTTATCCGGGGCTTCTAATATTGGTGGTGAAAATTAGTTAAATTGAACCATATATGGAAAATGTGTTGATTGTTTTTCTGTCTGTGATTTTTGAAGGTGAGGTGTTTGCAAACACAGCTGGTGGTGATTTTGTACCGCATGTGATGACTGTTTATACCGGAGAGGTAATGTAGAATAGAAGCCTTTGTGGATTGTTGTCCTTTTTGCAGATTTATGTAATAGTCTGGCTTTTGGCTGCATTTTCTTGAGCAATTTTGACAGATCTTTTGTGTTTGGTGATTTGGATAAGGATCTTGTTGCCTACTTTATTACTTTGTAGGATGTTGCCGGAAAGATCTTGTCATTTGCCCAGAAGGGTCCAAGAGGAATATGCATTCTCTCTGCCAATGGAGCTATCTCGAATGTCACCATACGCCAACCCGGTTCTTCTGGTGGCATATTGACTTATGAGGCATGGTCTCTTAGATCTAAATGCTTTTTGAGTAAAAAATAAATAAAATTTATCTAGTTTTTTTTTAATCCTCTAAAGGTTTTGATTGTATGTCCAATTCCATGATATTATGATTTCTTTGATTGAGTTTGAATCATATCTGAAATACTTTCATGGGCTAGCTTATTTATGTCTTCAGCCTATATAGAATATGAATGCTATATAGGACAGCATTGGGTGCATTTATGTCAGGTGATCTTCGTTTGTCTCTTCTTGTGGGGTTGGACAAAGTATCTATATCTGCCTTATGTATTGGATATACGCTCAAAATTGGTGTATCGGGTGTATGCTAAAAAAATGGTTTATCTTTTCATTTCATCAGTTCCAGTGTCAGATCTAACACTGGAAATGGGAAATAAGTTAATTACTAGCTAGAGAAGATAGGCACATACTTTTAACGGTGACCTCTTTTGTAATGTGTTAAAATCATTTTAAATCTAATGAAACCTTTCAACTAATGTCAAAGTCATAACTTTGTTGGCTATCTTAATCCAGAAGCTGAGTATCAGTTATTGGAGGAGATCTAGGGCCAAATTAGATAAACTTTTCAGCGAGCACTTGTATGATAAAAAGATAGTTGGTAAAGTAAATAAAACTTCTCTAAGAAGATAAAATCAACTTATTTACCTCTGTTTTGAAGAAGTTAAATGTGAGAATTTCTAAAAATGTTGAAAAATTGATTTTTTAACTTATGATTCATTTTATTGTGATTCATTTTACCTTGTTTTCTTCTTCTGTGGGTCCTTATTGAAAAGTATATCTAAACTAAGTCATAATTTTCTAACAAAAATACTATGATAAGCTATTGAAGTAGCGTTTTTATATCCTTGGGTATTATAATATGATAAGTGACAACTAAAAGGTTATAGACTTCAAGTTGAGCTTTCCTTGTCTTATAAAGAAATGCTTAAATACAATGCATAGATTTAGTACACGATGATGATATGAATCATTTATTTGATGCATTATTTGTCTGCAAATACATATCTTTATCTTTATATTAAATATTTGAGCATTATTTAACTTGGTTGTCCATTTGAGGTCAATGTCACCTGTGACCTGTTGTTATTTTCTGCTGTTTTGCATTTTCTCCTGTTATTGGCATAACTCTTTTGATATACATACAACCATGCTTAATTGATTTTGGAAATTCTTAAATAGTTTAGTTCACCATTTACTTTCAGGGTCGGTTTGAGATTTTATCTTTGTCTGGATCATTCACAGTTGCTGACAACAGTGGCATGAAAAGCCGAACCGGTGGATTGAGTGTCTCACTTGCTGGTCCTGATGGTCGGGTGATAGGTGGTGGTGTTGCTGGACTTTTAACTGCTGCTGGCCCCATCCAGGTATTTTATTTTCTTGACTGCTTTATACAAGATTTTGCTTGTAGGGATAGGTTTGGTATATAACATTTGGTACTTATGAAAGTGATTCGTTAATTTTTCAGGGTAAAATGTGTTTTAACATTATAAGTCCTTCTAGATTTGGTCAAAATTGATTCTAGTCCTCTACATTTTAAAAAGAATGGCTTTGGTTCTTATTTTTCTATAATGTGATGGATTTTCTCCTTGACCTATATATACTTCATTTTGACTTGACCAGAATGAAATTCACAACTACTGTTTTTCAAATGTAGGGACTCAAACCAATTTTGACCAAATCTTGAGCAACCTAAAACACATCTTACTCAATTTTTAACCTTATTTTTTACCTATATACACCAAACTGACCCTAAACTGAATTTTTTGTCTGATTGTTTGAAATGAAACTACTGTTGTGAGATTGAAATTATAACTTTCATTAGCTATCTCAAAACATAGAGAGAACATTATTAGTATACTATATGAGGCCTCTCTTCTATTCTAGGTTGCATTACCAAGACCTTTGAACCTTTACTGTTTTGAATGGTTGAAATAAAGATGTAAGTCATTAGATGGATAATCTTAAGCCTTAATACATTCTAATCCCCTATATTTTTCAAAAAGCATGGTTTTGAGCATTATGAAGAGTGCATTGGAAATTTATTTGCAATGGTTTCAGATTGTTGTAGGAAGCTTCATGCAAAATGGTTACAAGGCCCAAAAGAGGAAGTACCAACGTGAACAACAGATAGTGGCCACCCCTACTTCAGGTGGTCCAGAAATAGTGACAGCAGCAAGACCTATCTCACAAGGAAATGCTGATGGTGAGAACTTTCTGATACCTATGTCTCAGATACCAGACCAAAACCAGAGAGAATATGTCAGTGTTTCAAGTGACAAACAGAACCTAGATGCTACTCCTGATGCTGCTACTTGGAATGGTTCTGAGGAATATTCAGACCAGAGGACTTCCCCAGACATCAACATATCTTTGCCAGATGAATAGAACAAGGTTATGATACTGTTTTGCCAGAAAAAATTATAATAAATTTTTTTTTTTTTTGCCCATAATATTGGTGCGGAATATCCATCAACTTTACTGATGACTAATAATATCTGCCGGAGAACTTGGCTGGTCTCTCTTCTCATTTACGTTTTTTTCATCCATAAAGCTCGAGCATGAGATTTTGCTTAAGGGAACCAAAGCCTATTACCACTCAGATCAACAACATGTTGGTGTGACTTTTGTCACCATATCATGTTTCACTTTTATCATGTCAATAATTCATCATATTGAAACTTTGTTTTCTTCCTTTTTCAGGTGATGCAGAGGCTGACATGGTAGTAACTGAGTGAAACTAACACCGGAACTTTGTCATGACAACTACTAGGTTATATGACATGATGTACAGTTGTCAGAAATTAGAAAGGATTATTATTAAGGCCTCACTATTTTTCCATTTTATATTTTCTGTTGAACAGTTATAAGTTTTTCTTTCTTTTCTTCTTGAGGTGGATGAGATGATCAAAGACTTCGTAGGCTATTTATTATTCTGTCGGTATTGTTCGGTAAAATTATTTGTAATTTTTAACTTTTTGCACATGTGGGAAACTTCTAAGAGTTTTTCTCATTATCGTGGATCCGAGAACTACATACATAAAAGTTACTTCTGATATGCCTTTGAAACTGATAAACCATAGGGATAACATTTATATTTGTAGGTGCTAGGCCGGTGCTTGTGGATGGGCTTTTAATTTAAGTTGGATTGGCCCAAACTGGGTGTTTTTGTGTACCGAATTTGAACCTAGTCTCTTAAGACCATTGTCTTATTACAATTACCATAGGAACCAAGGCTGCCGGTGGCCCAAAATAGATATGTTTGTTGCTTTTCCTCCCCCCACCAAGGATCGTTTAACATTTACCGATGACAAAAAAAGTTACAAATAAAATGAATGGTTGAAGTGTGTGAGAGATTGTCCTAGAATGTGTTTAAACTTTAAGCTTCCATTCAATTTGCAAGAGGCACAATTTTTTTTGGGTATATTCATTAGAATTTGATATCTTAATTTGATGTTTGACTATTGAATATCAAATATCGAATACAATCCAACAAGTTTATGAAACTGCTTTCTAATATTACTTGGTGTGAAAAGGTGGAGTTTTATTTTTATTTTTATTTTATAATGGTTGGCTTCTTGTTTTGTTTTTGGCAAAAAAACTTAGAATTGTACCTATTTGTTTTAAAGTTTATTTTTTAAAAAAAGTTTTTTTTTAATTGAAATGGATAGTTTTAATGTTTTTTTGGATGCCTAAATTATTTTTTCTTAAAAAAAAGGTTTTCTGTTTTTTTACGAGTAAATTTTACTTTTTTTTATAAAAAAAGGTTAAATGTCACTCTTGATTTATTATATTTTAGTATTTTTTTTCACTTTGGTTCATTGAATTTTAAAAGTTTTATTTTGATTCTTTATGTTTTTAGAATTTTTATTTTGATACATTAAGTTTTAAAAATTTATTTTGGTCATTTATGTTTTTAAAATATTTAATTTGGTCCTTTATATTTTTAAAATATTTATTTTGGTATTTTCTATTGATTTCCATTAGCAAACATTAGTGTTCTATTAATTTTTAAATAATTAATTTAAAATAGTGCGGCTAAAAATTGAAGCAAGACCCAAAATCACCACTGTGACGTCAGATTTGAAGCTTCTTATCACATTCGGGACACAACGTTTCTGATCTATGTTGGTTCTGGGTCGGGTGTGGCTATGGCGTGATGCGATAGTGTTGTTTGGTGGATGAATGTTGTGGATCTGATTTGTTTGTTGATGATGACTGTAGTGTTGAGGAGGTTGTAGATCGAAGTGGATGATGGTTGCATTGTTTATGTTGTGATGGTTATGAAGTTTGTAGAAAAAGATGATGGGGGTTAGAAAAGTAGGTGATTGAATGCATTTTAAATAGATAATGACGATTTTTAGTCGTCACTATTTTAAATTAATTATTTCAAAATTTAAAGTTAATGATACAATGATGTTTACTAACGAAAATTAAAAGAAATAACCAAAATGAACATTTTGAAAACATAAAAGATTAATATGAAACTTTTGAAAACAAAAAAAACTAAAATGAAACTTTTGAAAACATAAAGGATCAAAATGAAACTTTTGAAAACGTAAAGGATCAAAATGAATCTTTAAAACTTAATATACCAAAATGAAACAACACTAAAACATAATGGACCAAAAATGATATTTAACCTTTAAAAAATACATTTTTTAAGTTTAAACAAATTGACCCTTTGTGAGTTTCTTTCTTGCTTGTGTTCTTCCATGTGTAAGTGCCTAGTTGGGTTGGGCTGGGTCAGAAGCACTGGAACGTTGCTAAGTTGCCATACTTGAAAGGCTCATTGCATTATTGGGCTGCTAAGATTTTGACTATTGGGCTTGGTTGTTCAGATGGGGTTGGATTTTGACTGTTATTGGTTGAGCTTCTCTTAGCCCACAAGGCCAACACAACCTTGAAGTTGAAGAACACAAAAGAGCTTGTGTTAGAATAATTGGAAACAGTGGCAAAACACCCGTTAAAAATGCAAGAGAAAGTGACACCCCTTTGCATGTGGCATCAACAATAGGAGGTGAGAAATTAAGAACATGGTTAAGCTCCAACTCCAAAAGGATGGTGCCAACAAAGATGTGAGAAATGGACAAGGGAAAACTACATTTGATGTTGAACTGGAACGATTAGGACTCATGCAAACCTCTTATATGCTTTAGCTTCAAGGGACAAGGGAAAGTGAGGAGTATCCGTAAGCTTCTAGAAAATGATGTAGTAATTAAAGAAATGTTGCCTTAGAATTCCATAATGTAACAAAAGCAAGTTGAGCTTAATTATTAATATCTTTGGTGTAAAATTATGTACATGCATCATAAATCATTATTGATATGACATAAAAGTAAAAAAAAAAACTTATTTAATTCATAACAATTTATAATTGGATGACAACATAAAATATGACTATATTTTTAATATAAATCATTTTTCCTCTTATTTAGGTCAAAACTTGACATATTGTAAATATTAGTAGATTTCAAATTTTTCTATGTTCTTTCTCTCTTTAGAAGACTCTAGACAATGAAATAAATATATAATTTATTTATATTTGTGGGTCCTTATGAGTCCTTCCTTTCTCACTTATTTCAAACTTATTTGTCTTCTCTCTTTCGTGCTTTGTTTGAATAAAATTTAAGTATAATATTTAGTTTTTTTTAAAATTATATATACCATTTTCCCTATCATTTATGTCAAAAGATGAAAACTTATAAATACTAGTATATTTAACATTTTTTCCTATTCTTTCACTTTTTAGAATACTTCTTGTAACATTGTAATTTCTATAATGCTTAATTAAATGTTTTATTAGATTCCAAGAACAATTAAATTTAATTGAAGTGTTTGTAATTAATTAATTAATTATGAGATGATGGGTTGTTATGTTTATGCCTATGTTATGTATATGTCATGTTGTATGTACGTTTTGATGAGTTTTAGAGTATTTGGACCTAAATGGATAAACCTTGAGTCATGAGAAAGGGGTGAATGAGTTTAGTGAATTGTGGGGTGTAAAGAGAAGGAAGTGAGAAAATGAGTTAGTTATATCCTTTGGCAAATTTTTTATTGTTGTTAGAAAATAGTATACTTTGGAGGGTGAGTTCCATGCTAGAACTTTGCCTCACTAAAGCGACTCGGGGGTCTCACCTAGTGGAGTATCTTCCTATGTATCACCCTATGTTTTGACTTCAAATGACATGTTAAGGTGTTGAGAACTAGGGGTGGGTATACGGGTCAGTCAAGTTCGTTTAATGCCTGACTTGTGAAACCAACATTTTAAGCAGACCGGGTAAATTTGTTCCTTGAAATAAATGGATTTTTTTTAGGTTCGTATCCGGTCTGCCAAGCCCGCAGATAAACAAATAGGTATGTCGGTTCAATTAATAATTAAAAAATATGTTTTTGGTTGTTTAACATGACCACAAGCAAGAGAGAGGCGTGATGTAGTGTAACACGCATCGTGCGTGAGTCGAGGAGGAGGAAGTGACCTTTTCATACGGTGTTTGGCCAGGTAAATCAAGTTCGGCACGGTGCTTGCTGGGGTAAGGAGGTCATGCGCAAGCTGAGGAAGAGAAAATGATGTCACGGGCCTCGGGACGGAGTGAGGGACAGGAAGGAGACACACGACTGAGTGAGGGTTTGAAAGGGAAGGTTCTGAAGTATGAAGTCTCAACTCTTAACTCAAATATTCAATCTGTATAATTTTTATTTTGAAATTAATTTTTCTTATATGGCTACCCATGAGCCCATGGATAAAATCCGTTAAGTTTGTGAACTTAACAGACTGGGTTCAAGTATTGCTTATAATTATATGAGTATATAAAAAAAAGGCTTGTAACCTGCCCGATTTGTGGGCTAAATGGACCGACCCACATACCTTTTAGTATATCCACCCCTATTGAGAACTACTTCTCAAGGGTATTAGTGACCTTTTTTGTACATTACATATGCGATGGATTGTCGTTGATGATAAAACTTGGATCCTTTGTAAAAGTAGTAGCATTTTGTAAGGGGTGGTTTATTCTAGTTTATATACCAACCGTATATCACTGCTATGGCATTTAGCTTTGCTGGGGATTTTTTAGCTAAAGGTTATGTTAGAAATTACGCGTACAATCTTAAACTGAAAATTAGAGGAAGCATAATAAAAGAAAAGAAAGAAAATACAAGCATTTACTTGGTTAAGTAATTAAGGAGGAAAAATCCTTTGATATACCTACATCCAAGGGGCAAGGGAGCTGCAGTCGCTTTAATTACACTAAATACCAAGAAGAGTTACAATAATGTTTAACTCAAAGTTACACGAACAGTCCCTCAAAAGTAACCATAGGTCTCAATATTACAAAAAGAAAAAATGAAGGTTACAGATAACCAGAAACAACACCTTACACTAGTGTCTGGACTAGACAACACTTAATTTTCATTGAGTTCCTTTCCACAGTTCCTTGCAAGAAAACACCTTAGGAACTTCAAGCAAACCAAACACGAGAGAACTTCCACCTGCAATATAAGACGAACAAGAACAAGAACAAAGACCTATACTACCATAGTCTACACCGTTCACCAAACAAAGCTCAAGGTATTAAGTGAAAGCATTAAACCCTAGCAGAGTTAGGTTACATTGGAAACGTGTGAAGAAGATGAAGAGAGCAAGATAGAAGCTTCGAGAGAGAAAATAGGAAACTAAAAGATAGAAAATGAAAAGCACACTCACACACCTTTAGTGCAAAAAAGTCTTTATATATTTAAAAGTCAAAGTAAGTAAACACATCGTGTGAACTTTGAACCTTATTATTTCTTTCTTTGGTCTACAGAGATTCAATTAGTTATTTGTAGACACTTTCATATGATATATGATATATGATAGGTATATTTTGTTTTTGGGCTTAGCCTTGGGCACATCATGTGCTGTAGCTAAGTGGTCTTAATATTATTTTATCTTTTGTCTTAAAAGAACAATATGAGAAACAAAAATAGAAGCATTCTTATGAGAGATGGAAAACTATTTATATATACTATTGCAGTATTGTTGGAGCCGTGGAGGCTCGTGAATAAAAAACAACTATGAACCTTTTACAACCGAGAATAATCATGACATTACAATCGTGCTTCTTCTTAATGGTGCCAGCTATGGCTTTGAGCCTTGTGTTTCCATTTTGGAGAGTTAAATCTAACCTTTTCTCACGTGACCCTCCATCCTATGTGTAATGCAGTTTCTTTTATTTTATTTATTAATTAATACATTTTCGTTAGTCACGCACTACTACAAAAAGCATTTTCTACAATAGCAAAACGAAGTCGATTATCCAATAACCGTCTCCAATTTGAATGCAGTGACAATTTTGAAATATTCATGATTTCGACGACAACGGTTTTATAAAACCCGTCTTAGAAAGTTGTGTTCAAGTACGACTATAACCGTCATTTTTCATTTTCGTTCCCGCGCCACTAACAAATTAAAAGGCTCACTCTCTCACACTCACAGCATTGTATAGATATTAGAGAGAGCGCCCTAACTTACAACTTGAATCTCTTCCGCCATACCTCACCTCAGATCTACGACATCGTAGAGCGCCTCTATGCCGCCACGGCGGCTCCTCCTCGGTGCGGGAATTGCGACGAGGGCGGCCAATGAAGTTGAGTCCGGTAAGGGAGGGAGGAGGCGCGGAGGAGCGTTAGGAACTTCGGGAGGAGGTGGAGGAGGAGGGCTTTGTTGTAGGTGGCGAAGGCGGTGAAGAAAAGTATGGGAGGGACAAGGGAGAGGATGGTGCGGGAGGAGAGGCTGGAGAAGACGTGACGTAGGTGGCGGAGGGAGCTGAGGTGGTCGCGCCAGTTCTGGTGGGTGTAGAGGGCGCGCTCCTTCTGCATGCCGCGCTCCTGAACAGCGTCGACCCAGTTCGGGATGGAACGGAGGAGCGAGATTAGGGTTTGGGCCAGGCCGGAGGTGGGCGCCGGAGGGAGGGACGCCGAGATGGTGGGCTTGGCAGGCTTCCAGGATGGAAGGAGAAGGATCTTCCGATTGAGAGGGTATTTTGGGGTGAAGTGGGAAGATAGAGTTGTGGGTTTGAGTTGAGTTCTGGGTTGCTGGTACATTGAAAATGTAATAATTACTAAGAAAAATGAAGTTGAGTTTGTTGCTGACATCAAAGAGGAACAAAAGTTGCGGAAAAGAGTTATGCATCTTTCCCATTTTTACTTATGATATCTTTCGTTAGTATGTACAATTTAACTATTTTTCCAATGCAGATTTTGACAATGGAGTATGTTCCTGGGATTAAAATAAATAAAATACAAGCTTTAGATCAACTGGGTCTTGACCGCAAAAGGTTAGTGTCATCTGAATTTCTTCAAGCAAAGTTACTATTGACCTTTTACATCATACTTATGTGCATTTCAAATTAATTTCTTTAAGCATCTGTTACCCGAGGTACAAGAAACAATGCTGCTTGTGCCATATAGATTATCAAGAGGTGTGCCATATTAATGTCTTTATCTTTTTTGTATATTTAGAATATGAATTTACAAGTCAAACATTTTACTCTTGGTGCGTCTAATACATTTGCTAATTGTTGTTATGATTGGTGTTGCACCTTACAGTATCAGTCAAAATATCCGAGAAGGTTTACTTGAAGCTTTTTATGGAATTTATGAGAAGAATCCAGATAAGGAAAAGTGTAACTGTTTTTTATGAATAGTTTTCCATTAGGCCATGGAAAATGTAGCATGATATTCCATTCTTGATTTTAAATTACTTACCAAATGAAGCTTGTGTACTGATGTAGGTCCTTCAATCAATGACTCAAATGGGTGTTCTTGTCCCAACTAGAGATATGACTGCTGTTAAACAATTGAAATGGATGAGTGATCTACAAGGTAGCATGACATCGTACATATGAGAAAAAAGGTTACTTTAAGGCCATTTTACTTTGCTGTAAATTTTCTAACCAGTGATACTTACAATTTTTCATGTAGTGACTTCAAAGGACCAGTGGCTGAACACCATGATGAAGTGCATTGCGGTAAGATTTTGGTTTAGTTGTCCCAAGTAATGTATGTATCAGTTAATATTTGACTGTATACTCATGATTGTTGATGCTTACCTCTTTAATCACTGATCCATTTTCCTTTTTAAGCTTGGTGCAGTTGAGTTTCTCAGTAATCCACTCTCTGAGAACAACCTCTGCAGCCATTATATACAATAATGAATTTCCTACATACCTGATTAAGATTTTATGAGTGGAATACTTATTATATTGAAATATTCATCATATTTGAATGGCCGAAATATATATAGTTTTACTTTATCTATTTTTCTTATGGCTCTTTTAATTAGGATCAAGGTCGATCATGTTGCTTGTTCTTATTTGAAAAGTTCACTATAGTTTAATTGAATAACCAGCTTGTTTTCAATTCATTGTCTGGAGAAAGCATGTAAGTGCTTCAAGTTTTAATAGAGAAATTAGACACATTGGCAGTCACTGGGACTGTACTTGGTTGCGGTGGAATGGCAGGGAAGACAAGGACAAGGAAAGGCTTCAATTTGGGCTTTGATAAAGTAATTCACTATTGCAAATGTTAGCATTTTTGTGATGTTTTTAACAGCTTTTCCATTTCAGGACCCAGAGTTTTACAAGTTCTTGAAAGAGCATGACAATGAGTTGCTTTAATTCAGTTATGATGATGTAGATGTCAGTATGCTACACTTAGTTTAATTGGAATGCCTTGGTTTCTATCTCTTATAGTCATATAGTTTTTATTATTCTATATTTTGTTTTCTTTTAGGAGATATCTTATCCTCTGTATCTTGTTCTTATATCTCATTTTTTTTTCTTTCAAAAAATTATTAGAGACATTTTTGTGTCAGAGCACAAGGGAATATAAATTTAATATGGTTTAGCTCATAGTGGGACGAACCCACCAATCATTACTATTGGAACCTGTAGCAGAGAAGTTCCTTAATGTTTTCCTAATGAAACATAGATTTCAGAGCATGACGAAGGTGCTTAAGTATCTCAATATCCAGTGGAGCAGGATAGAAAACCCAAAAGGATTCAAGCTTGAGATATAATAAACATTTGAACTATATAACATTTGCTTGTGTATATTACTTGCTGCAGGTTCACATTGAGCAGGGTCCTGTGCTAGAACAAGTTGGTTTCCCACTTGGTGTGGTTAAAGGCATAGTTGGGCAGACACGATTGAAGGTATACAAATAAGATTTGCTGCAGCACAACAAATTGTAGTCTTGTTAGAGCCTGTCTGATAAAAAAAAAAAAAAATCACGTAACCCCATTGCCCGGAGGCTCCACGCTATGCGCAGGTAAGGGGAAATGATATTGTACGCAACCTTACCCTTGCATATGCAAAGAGACTGTTTCCAGATTCGAACTCATGACCAACAGGTCACTAAGACACAACTTTACCGCTGTGCCAGGGCTTGCCCTCATTGTTTGAACATCATTGTTTGAATATTTATATGATCATTATCCATGTCAAAAAAAAAGTGGGGGAAGGTGAAGTTGTCTTGATGATGAGCATGTTGCTATTAGGAGTTTAATATTCAATTTTGAGTCTCTGGTTAATTTTATTTTCTTACTCTTTTCTCATATGCTTAGTTTATATGTGTAATTTTCACTTTTCTTCTTTATAATGAAATCTTATCCTCCTCATAACCTCTAATTTGGGTGTCTAGGGTGTATCTTATTTCTTTAGTTATAGATTATCTTCTAAGAAATTCGTTATAGGCACTTGTTTGGTGTATGGTAGTCAAAGTCTTACTCCATGTTGTGTCAGATTCTGTGATCCTATGCACAGGTGAGAACACAATTTTCTGGAATTGGAGATGAATCATGTTCTTACCTGTAAAAGATATCTGAATATGTATTTCTAGCTATTCTCAAATTTGCACCAAATGCTTGTTAGTGGATTGGGCAAAACTAAATAATACCATCTCCAGCCCATCGAAACTCACACCTTGACTTAAACCACCCAGTTCAGCATATTGAATTGAATTTCACCTTTTCCTTTCAAAATCATCTCTCTTTCATTAATTCTATTTATTACTTGCCTCCTATCCTTTGTAATAATGCTGAAAGTTAAATAGTAATTTTTTTTAACAAAAAACAACTATGTTGTTGCGTGCCTCTTATTACTACTGTACTAAACTATGAAACTAATGTACTAATATGTTCAAAATTTAAGATGTTACACCAAATAAATATCGAATAATGAAGAGCTAATGTTGTTGCTTAAACTGCATTTTTAACCAGTATTTAATAACAATTATATTTTGTTTTAATGTTATTGCATACTGCAGTCATGATAAAGCTTTAGTCTTGCTAATGTTGTTGTGGATTGGAAGTAGCTTTGCTTGATTGTTAATTTTTATTTTTAATTTTGATATTAAACAACATTAACGTAATTTTTTTTTGATAAAAGGACACCCATTTTATAAATCAATGAAAACTGTGGTAAAATTTTTTTGCAATCACATGATGATTATAAACATAAACAAGGCACATATGAAACATTCCAATTGCATACATATATTTGCATATACGAAACGTGTTTTAATTGTAAGTACAATTATCCCTGTTTAAAACGCTTAAGTGTTTTACAAAAGAAGTAAGGAATTAAACATCAGGGATGTGACTAGCAAAACAGGGGTGCAACTAGCAAAACAGGTGTGTGACTATCAAAATCAGGGGTGCGGTCAGCAAAACATAACCCCTGTCCGGGATCCGTCACATCGACATCCCGGCAGCTCGACGGCTCCAACTAAACAATTGTCCTCTTCCTAGATCACCTATTGCTGTCTATCTGCTCACACGAGCCGGGTTCGCGATCATCACAGGTACTAGACCACATGGCACAACAAAGCAAGGGTGAGTTCATCATATAAAATAACAGACAAGAGATACTATCAGTCAAGGAAAACAACCCAAGCGTCATAGCATCACTACAAGTCCAGATATATCAACACGCGTCTAACATAAACAAACATTCAAGAACATTCCACAAGTCGACTTAAAAATGTCTAGCATGATGCATGCTTCTGCCTCGACTCTCAACATGCAATGTGGTACCATATCGAAAATAGGCAAAATCCATGGTCCAAATGATAGCTGTAGTTGATGTCGGGGTCACTCTGTCGTGTACAGGACTCGCCCTCCATGATGATCAACCAAATGGGTGTCATAAGGATCTCCCTATAGGCGTGGCTCCCAGTACTTCTCGTACTATTACAGTCAATCATCTTATTTTCGCCATGCAAATGAAGTATGTCTTTCATGGGCGCTATCAACGTATGGCCCGACATAGGAACTTCTCACCCTGGCTAGGATTTTCATACCCTTCTATGTTACATACACGCTGCCCCAAATGAGGGTCGCCCAACACGGGCTCACAAACAAGTATGTCTCTCATGGGCACCATCAATGTATGGCCTGACATAGGAACTTATCGCCCTAGCTAGGATCTCCATATCCTCCCATGTTACATACATACTGCCCCAAACGAGGGCCGCCCCAACACGGCTCACTAATGCACTGACTGTGGTTCTTGCAAGGTTCACTACTCCGTCCCGGTATCTCACGTGTCTATACAGAGCCTCTCATCATAGCTCTATCAAGGTATGACACATCTCAAACATGTAACGACCTAAAATTGTTTTTAAATATTATATGTTCAATAAGGATAAATTGTTAAATAATCTAATGGGTGAATCGTACTATAAAATTTCTTAAACGTATTTGAGGTAAGAACAAAAAGAAACTAGATATATATATACCATATTTCATTACATTTCATTTCTCTATCATAACATTAGAGTTCTCGAAATACTGTTATTTATTTACAAAATCCACAACCCATATTCTTTTTCAAACATTTTCTCCAGTGCTATCCTCTTCGCTAACCACGATTATGTGATCTGTGGCCAGGTTTGGGTACATGGGAGCAAATTGTAAAAAGGGGTCGTGTGGGTTAAAAGCTTCATTAAAAACAGAAATCGAAAAGTGAGCTCCGAAGTAGATGTGGGCACGTAGGACGGACTGCATAGTTATAACATAGCAATTTCTGGCTTCATCTATATACTATGCTATGTCTAGTGCATCAAGGAACAGGATGATTGATGCCATCTAAAATGAAACATGAGATAAATCTAGTGAGAAATAAATTTCTCAGTAGGCAAAATCTAAACCATCAAACACGTTAGTATGTTAGTAAATCATCAATATACTCAAATGAATCCGTAAAATAATTTGGCAACTATATGAATGCATGAAATGAAATGGTCACAGGTGCACATGGCCTCTACATATGTACAATATGTAGGAATGTTGTGGCTGTCTTACGCTAATCATGCATGAATTTCCATGTATTAGCACCTGATCTCACTACATCTTTATTATAGATGTAGTATCATAGGTCTAGTTTCACAAATCTCGTACTGGACTTGGAAACTCGAATCAATCATATTTTCACATCAAAATCCATTATTCACATATAATCTTATGGAAAATATTTCCATCATTTCATCATTCGTACCAGAAGGATGGTTAAAACGACATACCTTATCTAAGAAAAATTCTAGCAACTTGGGCAAAATAATTGAATATCCTCAAGCTACAGAAATTCATGTTAGTGGTTTAACTAATAAACCATAATACTTTCTCTTTTACTTATTAATATATGTATTACCTAACGTAGTAGCAAAGACCGGGTTGGTGCAACCAAACTGATTGTAATGGTTTCAATCATGTATGATTGACATGGACCGGGTTTGTTTAACATAGAAGGGTGTCAGTAATAGTATCCGGGATTGACCGAGATGACTATACCCGAAATGGTTATAGCCTGGAAAGGTAGGTTTAGGATGACAAGGGATTTCAACCTGGATGGTTAGTATTCTGGGTTAAGTTTATCATGAATGGGGTGTATATAAGTAATGTTATCCAAGTTCCGGGTTGGCTGGGTTAGGTTTATCATAAAGGGGGTGTATATAAGTAATGTTATCCGAGTTCTGGGTTGGCCGGGTTAAGTTTATCATAAAGGAGGTGTATATAAGTAATGATATCCGAGTTCCGAGTTGGCCAGAATGTATATAACCTGGATGACTATAGCAATGATGGGTATGTTCGGGTTGGCTGAGATATACATAACCTGGATGGCTATAGCAAGGAGGGGTATGTCCGGGTTGGCCGGGATGTACATAACCTGGATGGCTCTAGCAAGGAGGGGTATGTCCGGGTTGGTCGGGATGTACATTACCTGGATGGCTATAGCAAGGAGGGGTATGTCTGGGTTAGCCGGGATATACATAATCTGGATGGCTATAGCAAGGATGGTGTCCGAGTTGGCTGGGATATCCGGGTTGGTTGGGTTTCACTAGTTTCGTGCATAAATTATCACGTATAACTTTCCAAAATGCTAGTAATTCTAATTATAAATTCTTAACTATCCTGGGTTTAAAATCACCATATCTTCATCATAACATAACCTTTAAAACATAGATTTTCCAGCTTAATTAAAAACTAAGTATGGCAAACTAAACACATAAATTAATCTTAAACAAATTTTAAATTAGAGATTGAAGCCTAGCCTACCTCCAATAAGTCTGATGAACTGAATAGAGGATTTCTGGAGTAACTTTAAGGTAGAAAGTTTTTACGTGAAGGAAAGAAGAAATGAAAATATACAAAGGTGATAGAAAATAAAGAACTTAACGTAAAGAGTGAAGGCTGAGAATTTTTGTGTAGAAAGTTTGAATTCCCAGACTATTTATACTACTCTAACTAGTTCAGATTTAAGGGTTTTGGTTGGATTAAAACTGATGTTAGAAGTTAGTTTAGTTATGTTTTAACTAAGTAATCATTACCTTAGAAGATATTTTAATTTTATATAATAAATACAGATGACTAAGCAAATGCAAGGATGCTAGTAATAAATAACTAAGGGTACATGGAAGGTTACTTAATGTTTGAACTTTAGTTGCCTATATCCACATGACTGAAACCAAATAAAGCAAGATTCTTCATTTAATGTTTTGCTATCTTTGCTGAAAACACCTCCTGTACGCTTGTTTCAATATATTGTATTATTCCTTTTGCATTGACTTCCTATTGACTTCTCTTTCATATGTCCATGCATTAATCTTGGATTGTAGGTACGTGAATTCTCATATTCAATTTATTGTAGGTACGTGAATTCCCAGAATACCATCAAAAACCACACCAGAACATCCTTAAATACCAACACAACACCAATCAGCAAACGTAGAGCATAACCCATTCCGTTCATTCAAAGACACAACTTTTGGGAAAATAACACACACATGGGACATGCAACCATCATCCTGGTCGGACTCTCTGGTCCTCAACCATGCTACCTGAAACTGTTATTAGACATGATAAGCTCCCCCTACCTAACCAGAGGTTCGTTTTGCAGCTACTCGACGCGTTGTCCTGAGCTTTTGTTCCGACCATGAGGTCCTTCTCGACGTCGGGATATCACAGCAGCAATGGCAAGCTGAAGATGGTACAGAAGGGTGGAGAGAGGGAGATAGAGAGTTCTGGGTGAGAGTGAGCTTGGGAGAAAGGAGAGAAAACGCTAAAGTTTTGAGAAATGAAGAGTAAGCTTCTACTGTGCCAACTTGCTGCTTATAAACACGGCTGACACAGCACGTCCACATAACGTGCACAGCCAGCAACCACAGCACAACAGTGTTGACTTACGTCCCATCATTCATCAAGCACGCAACCCAAGACGAAACACTCAGGACAACAATTAATGCTGTAAACATATACTAAACATATAATTAGTTAATATAATACACACATCAAGCATCCACTAAGCAACTTGTAATCCGAGTCGTTACACAGGTTGTGAATTATTTGCAGATCTGATTCAACTACAGTGAGCCTGACCAAAACTGGAATCATTTCGATACTGCTCGACAATATGCGCACCTTGGTAATGTTAAATATATATGCCTCACTTGTATTTTGGTTCATTAGTCCTTTTATTTTTTTAAGTATAACCGACTTAGTTGATTGCATCAGCACCATATTACTTATATTAGACGGGCCTCTATTGAAGGTAGGACTAGCACTTGAGAGAATAGTTCATTTATTTATCCTGCTGAAAATATGTCCATAGATAGCATGTCTTTCCCCTCTCATTGGAATTCTTCCACAAGGTCAAATGGATATGCATCCTCTAGTCACAACATTGTTGTGGACATGATTACCATGTGAGCTGCATTAAAAAGTGGTTATCTATAAATAAATTATACATTGCACAGGTATGTTTGTCTCTTAGGAAATAACTGACCTTCATCTAAAATGACATAGGTTTTTGGATAAAGCATATCCAGACTAGATTATAATAAAGGCTGCGATAATGGGACAAGGATTGAAGTCACTTCTTGGATTTAGACAGAAATCAACTTATAGATTGGTCATCCTTTGGGGAAACAAAAGAAAAGAATAGATGATCCGAGTAATCTAGGAAAAAATTGTTCCCTTGTTCCAGAATCTCATAAATAACATCTGTACAAATTTTATTTTTGGTAAAAATTGCAAGGGTAGTATTTGTACATCATTATTCTTTCCTTTTTCTACCTTAGTAAATGAATATGTTTCTTAAGGCAGCTGAAAAAACATATTGTCACTGCTAGCTATGTTGATAGCTCCATGTCAATGCAAAATGATACGGCTAAGGATGCTGGCATAACAATTCTTGGAGAGATGGGCTTGGACCCAGGAATTGGTAAATAGTTATTTGATAATTAGTGATCGGTTTCCAGGACTTCTGAAAAATAAAATAGTCTATAAATTTATGTTCTAAGCATTGCACCTTTAAACTATTACCTGTGTTTATTTTCTGATTGCATGGACGACTATTTTTCTTTTGAGAAAGTTGAAATAAATTATTGGAAATCTTTATTTACTGGGGTGAATGTTACAACATATCATATCATCAAATTTATACAAACTCCAAAAAAATTTGTTTGCTTCGTTTGTCCTAACACATTAGCTGAAAACCAGCTTGTGAATATTCTAGAAGCTTCTCATATTTCCAACTAAAATGGGTGTCTTGCAATAAGAATATAAGATTGTACTTGTTTGATGATCCAAATCATATGATGGCAATGAAGATGATCAACCAAGCACATATGCGGAAGAGGAAAATAAAGTCTTTCACTTCTTATTGTGGTGGACTTCCATCTCCTGAAGCTGCTAACAATCCATTAGCATATAAATTCAGGTACTTCTTGGAATGTCTTTGTCAAACACAAAAATAAGCACACTGAATTATGTATTTAATTAGATATGATTTGTAAAACATTTGAAAATCATATTGTAAGTTTTCATTAATCAATGCCTTTAAACTCGCTATTTTGTAGTATTTTCATCTGGCTAACCTTTCAACTCTAGTAGGTCACGTAGTCATTTTGCTTATGTGGTAAAAACTTTGATGATTGTCACTATAAGAACTCATTGGTTAATTACCCATTATTTCAGTTGGAATCCTGCAGGAGCAATCCGAGCTTGGCGTAATCCTGCCACCTACAAATGGGGTGTTTAGCATAACGGGTCTATATTTATTAATCTTTCTGAAACTTACTTGTGTGGTAACAACTTTGTGTGGTCTGAAACCTACAACTAATTAATTGTAGGATAATGTTAAGATACATCATGTGAATTGTTCACAAGCTACTTGTAATTGATTTGTAGATTGCTCAAACTGAAATTAGTAATTTATTGATGTAACACTTGTGTTTTCTGTCATTTGAGTGTATATTTAACTGATATTGTAGCTTAACTTTTTAATATAATGTTTCATGGTATTTGACATAATTTTGTATCGAAAGGTATTTTATAGTGTTAAGCCGAATTCCAAATTTTAGTGTACTCACAATTTGGTTTGGTATTTATTTTATAGAATAAAATTCTATATAATTCTTCAATGTGGTGTTTTTTTTGTAAGTGTAAATTAAGTCTATTGGTTCATTTGGTAATATATATCGAAAGCAAAAACAAAAAGACAGGAGCAACGAATACGGTTTTACGTCAAAACCGTTTTTGTATATAAACAAACAAAGATGGTTTTGACTTAAAACCGTCTTTGTAGGCATGTACGAAAAAAAAAGACAGGAGCAACAAAGACGATTTTAAGCCAAAATCGTCTTTGTATGCATGTACAAAAAGAAAAAAAAGGCAAGAGCAACAAAGACGATTTTTAGCCAAAACCGTCTTTGTATATATACATACAAAGATGATTTTGACTTAAAACCGTTTTTGTATGCATGTACGAAAAAAAAAAGATAGGAGCAACAAATACGATTTTTAGCCAAAACTGTATTTGTATATATACATACAAAGATGGTTTTGATTTAAAATCGTCTTTGTATGCATGTAGGAGAAAAAAAAAACAAAAGACAGAGCAACAAAGACGGCTTTTAGCCAAAGCCGTCTTTGTATATATACATACAAAGACGATTTTAGCTTAAAATCGTCTTTGTATGCATGTCAAGAAAAAAAAGTGATCAACGAAGACGGTTTTGTGTCAAAAACCGTTTTCGAAAGTATGTAAAAAAAAATACCCAACAAAGACGATTTTTACAATCGTCATCGAATGTCATAATTTTCGATGACACGTGCAACAAAGACAGTTTTACAACTATCGTCATAAGGGATTTAGAACCATTATCAGTTGACTATATTGTAGTAGTGACGTCAATGTAAAACGAAAAGTTGTTTAATTAAAAGGATCAATAATTTTTTTTACAAGAACTAAAATAAACAAATTATAAGAACTTAAAAAAATATTTTAATTTGAAAAATAAATAATATATAAAACACACATTTTTAACAAGCTGGACTAATAGTATGTTTAGATTGATGCGATAAAAATTCACTTTGAAGATAAAATCATGATAAAATTACCGCAAAAGCAACTATAATTGTTCTTCCTCCTTTCATGCGTTCCAGACATAACATTAAAGAAAGGTAAAAATATATTTGATGTATAGATAATATTAAAAAGAATAAAATATAAGTATGCTTTTTGAAATCTTCACTTTTTAGAAGACTCAAGATGATAAGAGAAACAAATAACTCACTTTTTCTATCACTTCTACATTTTTCTTCCTCTTTTCACACGTTTCAAATGTAACATTAAATAAGGGTAAGGATACATTAAATATAAAATTACTATTAAAAAAAATTAAGTATACTTTTTAAAATCTTCACTTTTTAGAAGACTGCAACTGAAAAGAGAAATGAACAATTCATTTTTTTTTCACTTTATTTTTTCCTCCTTTCATGCATTTTAGACGTAACATTAAAGAAATCTAAGAAAATATTCAATGTTGGCGAGGGGAACTAGTGAATCCTTTAAATACAATTCAAAAAATACGAACACATTAGTGAAAATTCGCTTAAGCCAAAAAATGTTGAAGCTAAACATTTTGTGCCATTTTTGCTTAAGTCAAGTTTTTTTTGGCTTAAGCAAATTCTTGACTCCAAATCCCTCCAAAAAGGTAGTTTCTCTTATGCCTAAGACTTTTAGCTTAAGTAAAATTTGCTTTGAGGATCCTTCTTCAAGCTTTAACACTCCTTGCACAAAGTTGCCTTTTAATCTAATATTCATTTCCTACAAATTTTTTTTATCAATAATTAATTGTAATATCAAAATGATTAACTAGAATGAAAAACTAGATATTTATTAAATTATAACTAAATGAGCCAAACAAAGCTCTAAATAATTAAGTGTAATCTATCAAAATGATTAACTAGAATTATAACTAAATATTTATTGGAATTATCGCGTTTCTTCATTTTTCTTCCTCCTTTTAGGTGTTTTAGATGTAATGTTAAAGAAAGATAAGAAAGTGTTCGATGTATAATTAATAATAAAAAGAATAAAATTGAAGTATAATTTTTAAAATTTTCACTTTTTAAAAGACTGTGTGGACAAGAGAAACGATTAACTCACTTTTTTTTTTGGTTCTTTGTTTTTCTTTTCCTTTCACTCTTTTCAACAATAGTTTTAAAGAAAAGTAAGAAAATATTCAATGTATAATTAGTATTAAAAAGAATAAATTTAAGTATATTTTTTAAAATCTTCATTTTTTATAAGATTAATACTGACAAGAGAAACGAGCAACAAACTTTTTTCTATTGCTACTTCGTTTTTCCTCTTCCTTTCACGCGTTTCAGACATAACATTAAAGAAAGATAAGAAAATATGCAATGTATAATTAATATTAAAAAGAATAAAAATTAGGGTAAAATATATTTAGTCCGGTACCTTTTTACTAAAATTCATTTTAGCACTTTCTTTTTTTAAAAGATTCATTTTGACCATTTATCTCTCAAATTTGGGTGATTGCTGCCCTATTGAAATAGTCATCATTTTTTTTATTAGGGTACATGATTTTGAACTATTTTTGACTAATTTAAGACCTAAAATTTATCGTATTAGATTCATCTATATGAAAACTATAAAACCTAACTTGTGTTTGAACCAAAAAGGATAATTAACATATTGAAAATCACATGAAAAGTATGTTCCATAATAAAATTTGAAAAGAATACGACATTATATTTTTTAGTTTTTAAGTTGCTCGTGAGACTTAATATTTGCATGCTTTTTATCATGTTTATGACTCTTTTTTGTTTGGAACGATATTTGGAATCCATAATTTTCATTTAGGTGTATAAATGAAATAAATTTTATCGTCTTGAATCAATTATAAAAAGGTTTAAAATGGTGTTGCAAAATCCAAAATAATCACTATTTTAGAATTACAGCATTGTTTCAAAATTGATAAATTAATAAAAGACAAAAATGAATATTTTGAAAGATAAGGAAGCAAAATGAATTTTAGTAAAAAGGTAAAAGACTAAAAATATATTTTAGTTTAAAATTTAAGTATACTTTTTAAAATCTCCAATTTTCTAGAAGACTCAAGGTGACAAGAGAAACATATATACAACTTACCTTTTTTCTGTTGCTTCTTTATTTATCTTTCTCATTTCAAGTGTTTCAAAGGTAACGTAAAAGAAAAAGGTAAGAAAATATTTAACTTATGATAGTATTAAAAAGAAAATAATAATAATAATTTTACAATAAAAAATAACATTTAAAGATACACCACTTTCCGAAGTAAGATTTTAATTAAACATTGTTTTTTAAACGAGTGAACCTAAAAAATCCCTTGGGTATAAGACACTAGTATGTAGTGATTTACTATAGGACTGAATCTTGAAGGAGTTTCAAGGCATATAATCGAAACAATTCTACTTTTGACCTTGTTATTTCAAAACCTGAGTTAGCTATTTGATGCTGGATTTTGCATCAACAAACTGCTTCAGATGGTTGATCTCGGCCAAATTAATTACATCAAGATCGACTAAAGCTACTATGAAACTTGAACGTGAACTAAAGCTACTATAAAACTTGAAGGAAAGAACTTAAACAAATAGTGAGTAATCTGTGGTCTGCCTTTGATTGCTTTTATCCAATGTCAAGTTCTAGTCATTCTATCAAATTATGGAATATTTTTATATTTTTCAATGTTCTAACAACTTAATATAGATCACAAATATTTGTAGAACAATACCTGGATATTAAATAAATCTTTAAAGGATTAAATTCATAATTATGTCTTAAAAATATTAAAACATTAAAATATAATAACTTAAATATATTTTGAATCCCTGATAAATTAATAATATTTTTTAGGTTCTAATTAAAAAATTGATGTTAAGTCCTTAATAAAACACAAATTTATTTTTAATGTTCCTTATTATTTTATTTTAGTCATTTTAACATATCTTCTTTTTTTGTTTGAGTCTTAATAATATTTTGTATTAGTCCATTTGAAAAATATTTGATAGGAACTAATAATAAATGATCTACATATTTTAAGGACTTAAATATATTAGAAAGACTAAAATAAAATAAGAATAAAAACAAAAGTTTTGTTTTATTATGATTTCAATGTAATTTTTATTATTTAGAATTTAAAATAAAATTTTGTAATTTATCAAGAATTCAAAATATATTTAAACCAAATGTTATTTATAAAATTTATTTGAACGTATTTTTTAATATTATGATAATCATTTTATATAGTGTGTATACAAAATGATTGATTAATAAAATAAATTGCAATTACTTACCTTACAAAATATGAATTAATATTTAATAATATGGGTTATACGTTCATATATGTTCGGTTAAGAAAAGTATCAAATCCAACAAACTCTTTATGATTAATTTCAATTTCATATAAACAAAATAAAAGTAAAAGTTTTAAGGTAAATACTTTACATTTTATTTTCTTCTATTCATAAATTTTAAAATACGTTTAACTAAATCCAATAAAACATAATATATTCTTATATAATATAATAAAATCTTCATTCTTTATAATAATATCTCTGACTATCTTTTTATTCTCCTTAAAAAATATATATTTTTATCATTATTTAATTCTACTATTAATATTAATAATATTCTCTGTGTCTCTATGTATATATTTCTTTTAATATATTTTTAAATTTTATCTAAATTTAAAATGCCCGTACTAGTTAATAATGCATGTAAACGTGTCATTGGACACAATGATCCAAACAAGGCATAATTACGCATTTGACGACAGACCGTCTTCGATTCTAATTAGTCACATTGTTCAAAAAGTAGGGGTATTTGAGGGTTGATTTGGATCGATTTTGATCAAATTTAGGATTCAATCTAATCAAATTTGATTAGTTCAATTTGGTTTTCAGAAAATAAAATTTGAAACCCAACCCAATCCAACCTATTCATGAACGGTTTGGTTCGGTTCGGGCCAATGAGTTACCTATTTAAATTTGATATTTTTTTCTTAAAACTATTATTTTATATCATGATTTATACAAATATCCAAAACACAGTAGGGTAAGTAGTTATTTTTGCCCCTGAATGTGTAGAGACCTAACAAATTCGTCCCCGAAAGATGAAAATTCAAATTTTAGTCATCGAAAGTGAAAAAAGTGCAATAAACCTATTCATCTGTTAACTTCCATATGTTACCGTTAATGAAAGAGCCTACATGGCATAGATGGACCAAAATGTCACAAAAATAATTGTCAACATGACTGCATAATAGATTGGATCAAAATGTCAGTAAATTTTCATTTGACCAAAACGTCATTAAGTTTTCATTAGACAAATTTGTCAAATCCCAAATTTCGTTTCATTTAAGGTTAAAATGCAATTTAGGGTAAATAGTCATTTCTGTCGCTGAATGTGTAAAGCGCTGACAAATTTGTTCTGAGAGATGAAAGTTCAAATTTTAGTATATCATTTACATGCATTGCAAATTTGCTATAACTATTTGTTTTTTTTCTCATTGACACATTGTTAGAACATATCAGTATCATATGATATTTTTATCCAATGGAAACTTACTGACATTTTGGTTTAATCTATTTAGCAACGATGTTGATAATTATTTTTGTGACACTTTCATCCCTTTATGCCACATAAACTCTTTCATTAACAATAACATATGAATAAATTTGTTATACTTTTCCACTTTCGAGGACTAAAATTTGAATTTTCATCTTTTAAAGACGAATTTGTCAGTGCTCAGAGACGAAAATGACTAACACAATATTATCAAATGTCTGAAGTAGTAAAATTGATTCATTTAATATCATTAACATAATATTCTAAAATAAACTAATACAAATTAAAACAAAATATTATTTAACGAGATTTACTATAATAGTCTGAATCACAATTATTTCCTACAAACTAATTTCTTGTTATAAAATTTGGTACAACTAGATTTGTTACAATAAGATTTGCTGAAACAAATGAACAAAATATGATATGTTAATATTATAAACATTTGTAGTTCCAACACTTGGAGTCCAATATTAACAATATTTAAAATCAAACCAAACAACTCTAAATTTTTTTATAGGTTAAGTTTGATTTTGATCGGATCTATTTATTTAAACCTGTGACTCAGCCCGTACATGAATGATTTTGATCGATTCAGTTCGATTTTGACCAAAATACATAAATGATTTAACTCAAACTATATAGATTTGAATTAATTCAGATTTGTGGGTGACCTGTACCATGAACATCCCAGATCCAAAGTCCAAACTCACTACTTAACACCATGTTGGTCACTGTTTTTGTGCATTATTATTATTATTTATGCAGTGTACACTATTGTTTGAGTCTGTTTTCCTTAATAGATTTTACTCTTTATAAAATGAGTGAGTTTGATTTTGGTTCATATTTTTTTTTTATATTTCTTTTAAAATTTGAAATTATTTTTTTTAACTATTAAAATAAGTGAAATTTTCTTTTAGTCCATGCATGAAAAACATTTTTCTTTAATTTTCATTCTTCTAAAATCTGAAATCACTATTTTTAGTCTATCTAACTTTCAATTTAAAAATAGATAAATAGCATTATTAATTTGAGAGATACAAAAAAAGTTAGAGGTGTTATATGTTGACACGATACTGCAAATTAAACACTAGTGAATAAGAATAACTTTCCGTTAAACACATTAGTTAACAAATATCACGTGCAATAGAGAAAAAATAATGATATTATAATTTTAAAGGATTAAAATTAAAGAATGAAATTTTATAAGAATCAAAATTAAAATTTGATCAGGAAGATTAAAAATATATTTAAGTTTAAATAGTAAATATTAAAAAAAGTTGTTTTTAAAATTATTTTTTTGGAATAAACCACAGACAGTCTTCCTTGAGATGAGTTAGACCGTTGTAATAAAATTCTCCCTTTTTAAGTATTTAATATAGTTATAGGACTTCAATTTGAGATTATTAAGTTGAGATAATCACGCGTTAATTTATCCATACACTTGCTATTAAAAAAAGTTGATATTATAGGTAATATTTTTTTAAAATTGATTAATGATACATTCAAATTTAAGTTATTTTTTTAAATAAAATATAATAGAACATTCTCAAGATTATTTTAACAAAACACACTGTAATTTTATTATCTTCAAAGAAATTTTTATCAATTAGTAATTAATAATTTGATAGGTCATAAAATAATTTTAATACTTATTATTTTAATTTTATTTATATTTTTTTTTTCATTTTTTGTTGTAGTTTGATCTACCCTCTTTAAGATTGTACGTGTAAGATAGAACCATTAATGTCTAATAGTGCAAACTTTATTATTTATAGCATCCAGCAAACATACTGCAACATCTCAAGCCTTAATTAGTTATTGCACATCAATGAAAGATAGAGAATACAATAGACAACTTTGATCTCTACTGTGGAAAATGTATTAATGTTGCAGAGACAAGAGAGGATCTACATCCTTAACAATGCGTTTGTTTTTCAGTTCGTGGAAGTGACTTTGAAACCTGTACTAAGGAGTATACATAAATATAGTGTAAAAGTGACAAATTTTTTGTACTATGTTTTAATTAAATTAAGTAGTTTTTCAATATTCAAATTTAAGATCACTAATTAAATAATATAAGAAGTTTTGTATTTGATAATTACTCTTTTAAAATTGTGTAGTATCTTTAATTGGGTGGAAATTAATAGATTTGGTTACTCCCCAGTGCTTAAGGCCTATTTCATTTGAGGTCTAACTGGCTCAACTTAAATTTCTTTTTAAAAAAGTATAATATAGATTTTTTAAGAAGTCTTTTTAATTAAGTTTGTGAGGCTGTGTTTCTTTAGAGAAACCTACTAGCCTTGACAGGTTGATTTGTGAATAATATTATTTTATAAAACTATCAATATTTAATATATAATATTATATTATTAATTTAACAACTAAAACATTATACCCTTAAATAAAACTAAACCATTATACTTTTTACCTAGGCTAGTTTTAATATCTATAAAATGCAAGATGTTTTGTGGTTTTAACCATTTTTAGTTTTATAGGTCAACCGATATGCTTATTATTAGTCTTTGTAGTAATACACTCATTATCTTGTAATTCATTGGTCATTTTAGTGATAGGCCAATTATCCTATAATCCAATTAACCGGATTAAGGATAAGTCTAGTGATATATTATTTAATTTTAATATAGAATAAGTCTTTAAGCATGCTAATCAGTCAGAGGAAACCTATATAAAGGTAATAACCTAAGAGGCTAACAAGATAGGCTCTAGGGTCGTGAATTAAGTTAAGTTGAAGTATAAGACTTCACTTAATTTAACTTATTTCATTTCTATTTTTTTTAAATAATAACTAACAATTACTTCCACTTGTCCTATATGTATAACTCATTAATTAATTTATCGGAATAAATAAAGATTAATCATTAATTTAATTAATAATAATAAGTATGCCCTAAATTTATTTAATTTTTTTCATTACAATTTCTATTTTAACTTGAAATATTTTAATAATAAATATTATAAATTGAGTCTTATAAAAAAGAATAAATATTACTTTTAATTTGGGTCTTTAAATAGACATGAGGTCAGGAGTAATATTTTTTTCCATTAACGCTTGTCAACTTAATTTAACTTGATATACATATGTATAAAATGTAAATATATCAACATAGAGTGGTACTGAACTTGATTAGATTAAATAAGATAGATTTCTTGACGGAGATATAAATATTTTTAGCATGGAAATAATGTATACTATATGTTATAATTACAATACATAAAAAAATTAAAATAATATTAATAAAAAATTTATTATAAACTTGATAAATATTTTGATATATATATTAAACATTTGAGTATTTGTGCTTTAGAAACATTATATTGACGTTGCAGTAATGGCGGTGAGTGTTGAGAAGAAAGACGAGGACGAGTTGACAACCTCAGTATTAATTGAAGTCTTAAGTTGCGTGGAGGAGATCGAATTGGTGGAAGAAAGAAGAAGGTGCAGTGTCTATTCTAACCAAAGAATGCACTTCACATTCATATATCTGATGAAAATAAGACTTTGCCGCTCTGTTCCCCACCCAATTTGGATGCCTCTATATATCAAATTCAACCCTTACTTCTTACTTCTTCCAAGTTCTAAACTCAAATCTCCGGATTGGTGTCAAGTTGTTTGGTAGTAGATTCGTTGAAGTCAACTTTTAAAAAATTAATCAAAAGAAACAAAGAAAAATCACAAACTTATCAGTAATCAGTTCTCTTATTATTTTTTTTAGAGACTACAAATACATCTTCACCGGTATACTTACCAATCTAATAATTATTATGGATAATAAAATTTTCTTTATAAATATATAATGTAATTTATATCTATAACTCGAACTTAAAATTTCAGATTAAATTGAAACAATATCACATCATTTAATCCCTTGCTCGGTGGTGCAATTGTTTCTTTCAAATCAAAAGTTTTACCTAGCTATTAGTCAGTTTTCTCGAATTTTATGCAAGTGATGAGCTTGATCGAAAAATGGTTAGTATGTCATATTGATTAGAAACTCGGTACATATATGTTTGGTTGGAATAAAATGAAAATGAGGAAAGATCCTCGTTCTCAGGTTTAATGAGGGGATTGTTATAATCGTATCAACAAATGGTTAATATGTCATATTGATTAGAAACTGAATATGTCTGGTTTGATTTATATTTTGAAACAACCAGTTGTACGTTAGAGCTTTTTAAGAAAAATAAAAAGCAATTATTTCTCTACACTTAAATTAAAATAAAGATGCACAAAGGATTGAATATATTATTCGATATATTCCTAAAATATATTAGTTGTAATGTTTTGATTTTTTAGAGTTTTTATTTACATAAATATATTTGTTCTAAAAAATTAAACATGAATACAATTTACCATTGATCAGTATATTTTACTAAAAATTAATGAATCATTTCTTTTTATTTGTTGTTTTAATTTTAAAAGTTATTATATTTTATTTTTCTTCAAAGACTAATGAAATTTATTTATTTTTCTAACTTTGTTTTAACAATTTAGAGGTATAATAATAGCAACAAGGCTAATGATGACGATAATAGTAATAAATAATGAGTATTTGGTAGAAAATGGTTTAATTAAATGTAGTATTTTTTGTCACCTATAATTAATATTTTTTGTAATTTCTATTTTTTTAATACAAACCGGTGCAATACAAGAACTTCTCAATAAGTCATTCATTATCATACATCATCGTATTACTTTTGTTTAAACATGTTTAATTGTGAAGTTTTGATGAAATCCGATGTATTAGTACTTTTATTATCACAACCTATGAATCCTAATAAAATTCCTATGCATCCAATTTCAACAATCATAATAAAAGAATTGGTGGAGTATAATTTATGATGTTTTCTTCAAGAAGGTATGAGTAGGTGCCCACAAGCCACTTTTGCTGCAAATTTTAAATAATGAACCGAGTACAATATTGTACGTACTAAATTTTAACTGCGTGAATATTTTTTTTCCAATAACAATAAAATTTTATCTAGAATCTCACGTGCGTTATCCAAATCTTATACTAATAGGTTGATCCTAATAGGTAAAATATAGTTTTTGAAAGTATAATTAATAAAAGTAAAGTGATATATTATAATGATTTTAATATCATTTTTCATACATATATATATCTACTTCTTTTAAGTTTTTGACTAATTGTGCTTGTATACATTGTACTCAACTAGACATGCCAAAATTGTCCCTATGCATGTATCGTTTTGTCGTTAGAGAGGATATATATATATATATATATATATATATATATATATATATATATATATATATATTACCTTTTTTTACTCTGGTATGAAATATTTCTTAGATTATTATCGAAAGTAGTGATCAATTTCCGTCAAAAAGGATGGACGTACAAGATAAATATTTTTTTCTCAATATGATCTATTTTATATTTAAAATAAAGATTTAAACTATGAACAACTTGATTAACGAATATAAACTGTTATCATGTGTCAAGTATCAATTGTTGTTAGTTGATTTTCTTTATCCTTCTAAACTCAAGATATATCATTGGGTTGGAAAATAATTACGTATAGTGATGATTAAATGGGTCACTAGTTTATCAATGATTCCATTTAAGAGAATTAATAAACTGTGGGTTAGAGAAGTGGCGCGGGAATCTTTCTTACCCTGCCTTTGAAAACGAGTGTTAAAGACACTACCTTCAATCTAACAGTTGTTGAATGACACTTATTCAGTTTTTTTCACACTTCAATTAGAAACTTAAACCAAAATACGCATGCATGTGTTTTGTGTATTGTAGCCAAAACAAATGCCGACTCTCTGATTGGCTGTTGAGACAAAGACACGACAATAGAATGATGATAATGCTGAGGATAATTCATTAATGCAAGGTGAATAATAGTAAGTAAAAGTCAAGATGATTCACACATTCAAATTTTTTAGTTTATAGTAATTTGTATTATATCAATGATTGTGAAATAGATTATAAATTTGATGTTGAATATCCCCTCTCCGGAAACCCAAGCGTATTGCACACAAACTGTAATTGCATTTGCATAGCTTACAAATGCTCACCACAAATTTAACTTAAAAATTCACACGAAACACATCGATGTAACAACAACATCATAATATATCACTATATCTATCAAATGAAGCAAATTTGAAGTTAATGGAAACCACTTGGCGGATTAGTGGGCAAATTTAACTTCTCTTTGAAAGAATCTAGTCTTAAGACAATATAATATCACTGATTAATGTTAATTAACACCAAATATAAATTAATATTTATCCTTGATTTGCCTGTGCGATAAAGACATAAAACTAATAGATAGTATTGAGGGTATAAAGTCTAAGTCTGTAATGAATATAAGGATGCGTAAGTGGAGATTAGTCACTGTTTGAAATTTATGTTTATGTTAATAATTAGTATTAACATGCTAATTTAAGAGTTCCATTTATGTACAATTTGACTAAGGTCTAGAGTTTTAGGTGGAGATTTAGAAAGATTTGTGACTATTGATAACGATTATTCTTTCCAATCTTCTTACTCATATAGTGTATTCATTACAAAAGGTACATTGACTACATTCCATATTCACCCGCCAAAAATTAACTTGCTCTATATCATTACAACATTATGAAAATAAAACTAACAAAAAATTCATAATAAAACATGTTGAGGTAACAATGATACTATAACCTTTTAATAATATATAGGAGAAAAATGGATACACAATAGATAAAAAGAAGAAGAGAAGAAACATTTGAAATATTTTTATATAAAATGAAAAAGAAATTAAAGCGTTTAATTTAGAGTACCATCATATATAGCTATTTAATAGTTTAATTGTTAAAACAGTTAATAATAAGTATATCATCATGGATTAACTAACATAAAATTGTTTCAACTAATTAACTATTACAATCAAGTTTGAATTATATGCATACAATTTAGATAAACACTGCAAAAGAAAATTTTGTCATTCATAATAACCTTATTCAACTTAAATAGAATTATCTCCTACAAAGGATACCTATAATTTATAAAAAAAATCAATAAGTATAAAATGATATGAAAGGATAAGTTTATGTAACTTTTATATATATTTTAATTTGTAAAAAAAATTAATTTAGGAAATTATAATTCTATATTATTTTATATTTAAATAATCAAATGTTTATAAAAAAAATATAAATAGTACAATATTACATGAGGAGGTAAATCAAATTTTTATTGAAATATTGAAGGCAAAAATGAAAAAAAAAAGTTATCAATTCAGATACTACTATAAGTAAGTTCATTTATTAAATGTGCCTATTTTGTTAAATTTATAAAAGATCAAATAAATTATAAATTTTGTAAAATGAATAAACAAATATATTCATATTAACTAAGTGAATAATGAGTAGAATTAAAATATAAGAAGCAAAAATGAGTTGAGCGGGTGAAAGAAAAATTAGTTAAATATCAAATTAAAAACTCTACCCAACTTCTTGTTAAAAAACAAACTTCTTTAATAAAACACATTAATAGTAATCATCATAAGACTCATACCGTGAGTAGTATTAAAATATTTTTATTTTATCATTTTAAATATTTTTTTATATTTTTAGACATTATAGTAATTTATATATTTATATAAAAATATTTTTTAATCAATGAATTTAATATGATCTTTACGAGATTCTTTTTTATATATAAGTATTTTTTCGTCAAAATTATGTATACGTAATTTAACTGTTTAGACCACATTGTGATGGAAATTGACAATTTTTAAGTACTTCTTTATACTTTTTAAAATTTCAGTTTAATTTATTAAATACCTACGCCTACCTAGAAATGAATATTTCTAATGTTGATGGAGAGTGGGTGAAACCGACCCTGATGCCCAAATAAATAAATAAAAACCCACCATAATGTACGTGTCAATGGCGTCAAACACTTCATAAATATTTGCACCAGAACAGTTACTAAAGCATTTTTTTTGTGTACTTTGTTTCTTTTTAATTAAATTTGAATAATTGTATAAAAAAAACTTTATGTTGCAAACTGGATATGCAAGGGTAACAAACTAGCATATAGAACTTCAGAAGTAAAAAGCTAGCATATGGAAAATTAATTATAATTGAAGACTAAATAACTATTCAGAATCTATTTCAAGAACAATTATTATCTAGCCCAAGATAGATGACGCTAGAATTTTCATTAATCACGTATTGAAGTACTATTTTACTTTGTTTATTAAATAAAATTACAGTATTTTGACAATACTAAAAAATGTCAATTATTATAAAAATTAAAAATTTTCAAACGTTAAAATTGACTCTACCGGATTTTATTTAGTGAGACTTAAATTATTGTTATAGATTTTTTTAGTCTAAATATACAGTAAGATATGTATTATATTGATATTAGATGTGCTGATAATATACATTTATTGAGATCATCAACATCAAATTCGTACATGCTAAGATGCTAAGGGAATACAAATCAAGACGACAGAAAATTGATGAAACAATGTAAAATCAAGTTGATCTTTCATTGGCCAGAAATTTAAATTATTAATTAAAAATTAAAGATATTTTAACTTTCTATTTCTGCTTTAAAATAACTTAAATACTATATAACTTCATGAAACTGGGGATGATAAATTTAAAATGGGTGTCATTTTTTTATGGTTTAACCAATGATTTAGTACCCTGTCATTAAAAATACAAAAGTAACAATATTTTTCATTCACAGCATTTTAGACTAGTCAAGAACAGCATGTGTCTGCATATCATTTTCCTATGCCACAATTCTATTTGATGCTGATACATCAACAATAAAAGCATTTTGTCTCTGTACCCCAGAAAAAAAGCATTTTATCTCAAACTATTGGACCCTCATTCAGCCAATGAAAAATCAACAGATACCAGAATTAGAATTAGAATTATACAGTAAAAAATTGCTTTAAATTATAAAACTTAGGTTAATTTTTGAGTAAATAGTTATTTTCATTCCTGGATGTGTAGGGCACTGATAAATTCGTCCCTGAAAAATGAAAATTCAAAATTTTATCCCGGAAATTGTAAAAAAAATGCGACAAATTCATTTTTCTGTTAACTTTTGTCGGTTACCGTTAATGAAAGTTCCTACGTGGTACAGATGAACGAAAATGTCATAAAAATGATTACTAGCATGATTGCTGACTAGATTTTGGACGAAAATGTTAATAAGCTACCATTGGACTAAAATGTCAGTAATTTTCTATTGGACCTAAATGTCAGTAAGTTATCATTGAACCAAAATATCACTAATTTTTAATTGGACCAAAATGTCAGAAATTTTTCATTAGACCAAAATGTCAATAATTGTTTTTGGCGAAAAATGTCAATATGTTTTCATTAGACCAAAATGTCATTAAGGGTAAATCTTTCCTCTTTTTTTTTATCATTACAAGCATAATAATAACAATATAATAATCACTTAAAAATATGAAAACAAGCATAAGTTAAAAGAAACATAATAATAACCATTAATAACCATAATTTGTCTGTCACAATAGAAATTATGCAAAATAAACATTCTAATAGTGTACCAAAATAAACATTGTAACAATGTATTAATCATTACAAATTTATCTAAATTATAATAATTAGTCACAATATATTATAAATAAAAGACAATAATATCTCATATTTCACTTCTTCGAATCTTGGTGACGGGACAATAATAATTAGTCACAATCTATTGATGTGCTTGTCTTTCCAAAATAAATATTGTAACAATGTATTAATCATTACAAATTTATCAAAATTATAATAATTGGTCAGAATCTACTAGGGCTGCTCCGCCACCAAGATTAGAAGAAGTGAAATATGTAATATTATTTGTCTTTTAATTATAATATATTGTGACTAATTATTATAATTTGGATAAATTTGTAATGATTAATAAATTGTTACAATGTTTATTTTTGATAATTTCTATTATGACAGACAAATTATGGTCATTAATCAATATTATGGTTATTATTATGTTTCTTTTAACTTATGTTTACTTTCTTATTTTTAAGTGATTATTGTATTGTTATTATTATACTTGTAACAATAAAAAAAAAAGAGGAAAGATTTATCCTTAATGACATTTTGGTCCAATGAAAACGTACTGACCTTTTTCGCCAAAAAAAATTACTAATATTTTGGTCTAATGAAAAATTAGTGACATTTTGGTCCAATTGAAAATTAGTGACATTTTAGTTCAATGATAACTTACTGACATTTAGGCCCAATAGAAAATTATTGACATTTTAGTCCAATGATAACTTACTGACATTTTTATCCAAAATCTAGTCAGCAATCATGTTGATAATCATTTTTATGACATTTTCGTCCATATGTGTCACGTAGACACTTTCATTAACGGTAACGGGCAAAAGTTAATGGAATGGTGAATTTGTCGTACTTTTTACACTTTTAGGGACAAAAATTTAAATTTCTATCTTTCAGAGACGAATTTGTCAGCGTCCTACATATTCAGGGACAAAAATAACTATTTATTCTTAATTTTTTTTTAACAAATTCCACTCGTTACACTATGGTTGAAGCGGCTAAAAGAAAGAACTTCATTTTAAATGAATGGTAATATGTGCTAGCATTGATTAATAAATGAACGGCAGAAATGCTGTCAACACAATTTCTAGCATAATAAGATACTTTTTCAACATATTTTATATTAAATAATAAATAAAATTGATTGAGAAGAAGGTGGAATATATATATTTTGTTTAATGAACTTACATAAGTTATACTTAATAAGTAATAATATAAATTAGTTAAATTAATTTTCAACTATTCAAATTTATTTGATATGTTCAACAATTGATGAAATGATTTTTTAATAAGAAAGGTCTGTTTTGATTTTGAGCTTATGGCTATGTTTCACTAAATATTTTAGTTACTATTTCATAAATAAACTTTTATAGTAATTTCTTAGTAATTTTTATTATTTTTGAAACGTTATTTAAAGTAATATATTTGGAATGTTATTTGAAATAACATTTTTTAAAGCATTAGGTTTTAACTTTTATATTTTTTTTCATTTTTTATTCTTAGTATATTTATTTAATTTTCTAATTACCTTATTTAAAATCAATCATCATTTTATTGTTTTTTTGTTATTTTATATTTTATAATTACTTCAATAATTAATTTTATGTAATACTTATAATTGAATAAGTTAATTTTCAGTTTTCTATTACCAATTTTTAGTTACTAATTGATTTTTTAATTTTTAATTAACTTTTCAATTAATTTTGTTGAAGATAACATGTATGAATAAGATAGATTCAAATTTTATACCGCTGTCATGAAAGACTTTTAAATAACTTGTAGGTGTAACAATGATGAAAAATATTAATTTGAAATAGAAAGACATATATTTAGGAAATTTAAATTTTATAAAAGAAAATTGTCATATAGCTTTATGCTCAAATCTTCCTTTATTCTCTTTTTGACTTACTTTTATCTCATGTTTTAAAATTAAAATTCTACTTAATCTAAAATAATAAACTGAAAAAACATTTCAAAAAAATATTTAATAAAAAAAATAAAAAAAATTATAAATCAGTTATATTTAAATTGAAAATCAAGTCAAAGCTTTAAATATGACTCATTTAAATAATTTAAATAAAGAAGTACTACCTTAACCAAACATATAACTTTAATGCAAGACTAACTAGAGCTTTAAATGTTTAATTTGCCACCCCTAATAATAATAAAAATATTTATTAAAATTATTAGAAAATGTACATCATATTAGTATTTTTCACACCCTTAAAAATTTTGTACAAAATAGGATAGAGGAGAGATATTAAAAGAACGAAAAAGAAGAAGATAGAAAAAATATAATAGATATGTTAGGCTACATATAATAGAAAACAAAAAGGGAAAGAAAAAATATGTATAAAATGAATGTAAAGGAACGAAATATAAAAAAAAAGTTTAAATTAATCTACACATTCCGAAATTGTATGGAGATTTTATAGTTAAGTCCCTAAATTTTTTATAAATCATTTTTAACAGAGTGTTGAGAAACATTTTTGTTAATTAGGATCCCGTTAACTTAATTAAGTTTTTTAAATAGTTTGGAAACTAAATTGTTAGTTTGATATTCTCCAGGTCTTTAAACTAATTATTTTTTAAATTAAATACTGAATAGAACTTTAGAAAAGATGTATTTAGAATTAGGAACCTAATTAAAAATTAATTATAAGTTTAAGGATTTAACTACGGATTTTTAAAGTATAAAGCCCAAATATATTTGAAGTCTCTATGAATAGAATAATCATTTTTTATGGTCCCTAAAAATATAAATTGTCTCCTTTTAATTCCTCATTTATGAAAATGCACCAAATGTGATCCTTTGTTTTTTTTATTAAAACAATCGTCTCCTTTTGATCTATTGTTTATAAAAATCAAGATCATATATGAAATATTTTCATAAATAAAAAGAAGACAATTTATTTATTAAAAACTAAATCCAAACATTATTATACTTACAAATGCATCAAAGAAATATATAAGTATTATTTTCATTAAAATATATATAATTGTGTTTTCTAATATTCAATGACATTTAATAGAAATTATATTTATAAATTTTCAAGACTCAGTCATTTCACATGCCATCAAGAATTTCTTATATGTGTGTGTGTGTATATATATATATATATATCCAATTTGTTTTCCAAGATTTATATAATTTTGTGTTTGGACTGTGCACTCAATGTGAGAAACATGTTAAAGGCTTGCAAACAATAATAAAAAAAAACAAAGGTGAGAAGAGAAAAAAAATACATGAAAAAAATATTTGTTAGTGTATTTCAAGTTCAAGTTGTCAATCTCTCATATAAAGTTCATAAACTTGTTCCATTGGCAAAGGTTAATAATCATCATATAATTCTGAAAACAATATAAAGAGAAGACTAATAATGTCATTTGGTTAAAAATACAATCATTTATAACCTTTAAAATATTAATAATGAATTATAAAAAGAAAACTGATTTAAAATAAAATAAATCACACTAAAATATTTTGTTAAAAAATAAGAGAAAAATATAATATTTTCAAAATAAAAAGTTATATATAGAAAAAGAGAAATAGAATGTTTGTCTAAAAATGATGAAATAATACCATTTTCTTCATAATGAGCCTATAAAATGATAATTTTATATTTTATCAACATTTTCTTCATAATGAGCCTATGAAATGATAATTGTATATTTTATCAACATTTTCTTGATAACGAGTCTATAAAATGATAATTGTATATTTTATCAAAAACTAAAAAGAAAAATTAACACAATATCATTCTTTCTACAATAAACTAAATAGAAATGATTATCTTAACTTTAATATACCATATATATATTTAAAAAAATAAGGGGCCTAGCCTCCCAAGTATACATGTACAATCTTTCCTGTTCTGCCACCACCGGTCTGAGTTTATGTATTATTTTTTAATACTCTGATGTTACTTTATTTAAATTAATACATATTTTATACGGCACACTTTTAAAAAAATTAAAACATATATTTATAAGACTTATTTAATAGTCATATTAATTAAAATGGTGTATATAATTAAGTTTAATAAATGTACTAATGAAATTCCTTAAATACTGATTAAGAGTTATGTGATATATTAACTTCCTAATATATATCAGAATATTAATGCACATGTAAGAAAAACTCTTCTCATAGACATTTGATTTTTATATAACCCTAACGTTCACACTTGTGGCAGCAGCAAGAGTTAGAGGTCTTGAGCCATTGTGGGTACAAAAACCCATTATAAAAGGCCAACAACAGAGAGAGAGAAAAGACAGAGAGAGAAGACAGAGCAGCAACCTCAGAGGAGGCCATTGCTCTCTCTTACAAAACAAAGAACATTCTCTCTCTCTCTCTTGCTCTTCATCATTCTCTCTCTCTCTTTTACCTTTTTTATTTCAACGCTTTATTTGCTTTGGCTCTCTCATAATAATAAGTTACATGATCAGTGTTCTGCTCTTGGAAGAAAAAAAAAGTGGCATGCAATTAGCAAACTAGCACCACCAAAAACACCACTCTTCCCTCCTCAATTTTCTGCTCTCTCATTAATTTCTTTAGTGTTCTAAGATCCAGATAGGAGCAAGGTTTGTTTCTCTAGCTAGCTTCCTTTTTTGCGTGACCCTGAAGCAAAACATAAATATAGCAACTACCCAAAAGAAAAACATTCTGCTTCTTTACCAAACTTGTTCATTTTCTGAAATCCGTTTCGTTTTGTTGTTCAGATGGAATCGTTTCAAGGTGACAGGGATGGCATTTCCTACCAAATGGGTTTGATTTGGAGCCAAATGAAGGAGCCAGTGATCGTGCCAATGCTGAGAGTTGCAGTGTTTCTGTGCTTGGCCATGTCGTTGATGATGCTGGTCGAGAGGGTGTACATGGGCATTGTCATTTGCTTGGTGAAGCTGTTTAGTCGAAGGCCCGAGAAGCGTTACAAGTGGGAGCCTATGAAGGACGATGTTGAGTTGGGAAACTCTAGTTATCCCATGGTTTTGGTCCAAGTCCCAATGTACAACGAAAGAGAGGTCATTTTTTTTTTCAAACTTTTTTATTTATCATATTATTAGTACCCGAAGTATTCATGAAATTTTATAAATGATTATAATCTCTATCAAAGAACTTGATTAATGAAGTTCTTATCTCACCTTCCAATTATATTTTTTTATCAAGAAGACTCGAGTTTGAGAACTTATTTAAAAAGATTGAATCTGATACCACTAAACCAATGATTTCTTTTTATTCATCACATTTTTTTTTACATTTATGAATGAATAAAAGCAGGTTTATCAGCTATCAATTGGTGCTGCTTGTGGCCTTTCTTGGCCTTCAGACAGAATCATCATACAAGTTCTTGATGATTCCACTAACCCAACAATCAAGGTACGCATGTTATTAGAATTTGGGTTTACCACTTTTTAACTCAACTCCAGAAAATCGACTTATACATACTACTTAAGTCATATTTCTAGGCGACGTGGGATTTGTGAGTGGATTGATTGTGGGAATTGTGAATGAATGAACAAAATGCAGGAGCTGGTGCAAATGGAATGTAGTAGATGGGCGAGCAAAGGGGTGAACATAAAGTACGAGGTGAGAGACAACAGAGACGGGTACAAAGCAGGGGCTCTGAAAGAAGGCATGAAACGCAGCTACGTGAAGCAATGTGACTATGTTGCTATCTTTGACGCGGATTTTCAACCGGAGCCTGATTTCCTCTGGCGAACTGTCCCATTCCTTGTCAACAACCCTGAACTTGGTCTCGTTCAGGCACGCTGGAAGTTTGGTATGTTCTCTTTTCACACAACTCCCATCACAATCTCTCTTCATTTTATCTATAAATATTAATTGTTAATCTTGTTAGTGAGAAAAATTTAAATCTCATGATCTTTTTTTTTCTTTTTCTTTCTTCCATCACCACGTCAAATCAATCTTATAACTCTTAAAATATTAAATTTCATATATGCATGTGTTTGGATAAGTATTTGTAAAATTAATTTTGATAAAAGTTTATTTTTAAGTAAAATGATTTATATATAGATATTTTTTTTGTCCAGAAAATAAGTTTGTTATAAAAATTTTCAACTCGAGGTAAAAGTTACTTTTTATCACATTTAGTCAGATTGAACTTTTGAAGCAAAATTTATTTTACCTGATAATAACTAAACATGAATGTTTTTATAAAATCAAATTTGACTACGGTTAAAATCAACTTTATTCTCTAATAAGCTGATATTTCTAGATTAGAGATTAGTTAATTAGTAGAATAATTTATTGAGACTAACAATAGATGACATAAGTCTCACTTTATAAATAAAAAATTTATAAATCTTAATGATTTTTAATTGTTATATCGATAGAAAAAGAGTGCAGCATTGACTTCAGTTTTGGTTCTAGGCCTTTGGCAGCTTGGCTTTCTATTTTCTTGGATTAACCATTTAAAACCTTAATCCGGGGTCATGGTTCTCAAACTAAGCAAATGAAAAAAAATACTGTCGGTGGGTCTTGTTTGTTTTGGTAATGTTTCTGTTTGCTAGGGCTAAGGTGGGTCCCACTTTGTGTTTAAGTGGCCCTTAACATAGGCCACGTGTACAAGCCTCTTCCGTGTTCACCAAGGCCCAGTGTTGTGTTTGTGTTCTTACTTTGTTTGTTTGGGTTCAGTTGTCTTCAATGTTCATAGTTCTGGAAAAAAAGTAAGAATGTGGAATAATAATAGCAAATACCAAATCTCTTTTTTTCTATTTTGAATACAGTCTGTCATGAGAAGTCACCATCATAAAAATGAATCGATAGATGATTAAACATGATACAACAATAATGGTTTCCGGAGATTAATTATGAGTGCTTATAATGGTTCATTTAATGCGAGAATGGGGTTAGTTTTCTGTGGCCGAAAAGTGAGATAACATAGTTGGACCACGGGGAGAAAATTAGTGTGGGAGTTTATAGGCCCAGCAACTCAATGAATAAAGGGGATTGATATGCAAAATCTTCATAAATTTTCTTTGGAGTCTTTAGCGGCAAGTTTGTTTAAATTTATTTATTGAAATATATATTTATTTTCATAAAATAAATTTTTTGTTTTTTATTTTTAAAGTCTGCTTGATTAAACTGTTTCTGTTTAAAAAGAGTTATTTATTTTAAGAAATAAATTCTATTTGTTTCTTAAAAAAATATTTATATAAAAATACTTATTTTAAAATTATTTTTTTAAGTTGAAACAAACTCACTTTTTATCTAAATATTTTTTGCTTTAAAAAATATTTTTTTGCTTGTTCTAAGAAACAAATTCTATCTATTTCTTTAAAAAAAATATTTATAAAAAGTATTTAATTTAAGTGAATTTTTTAAGTTAAAAGAAACTCATCCCAGATAATATGGTGGCTCGTCTATTATTTTATTTAAAAAGATCAGGTAACTTTATGTTAATGGTATAATTAAAGTCATTTATATCTTCCACCTAATAATAAGGTCATTATATTAGCTACCTACAAAAGTATGTGCTAGATTGGTACGTATAAAGCTCAACTAGTTTTTCATGTTTCGACTTTGAACCAAAAAGTATTAGGAGGAAGAAACATGATTTTTAGGAAGATGAAGTGTTATTGATATGTCACATTGTCATTAGTACATACAGAATATTTATATCAGCTATACGAATATCTAAATAAAGAGACTAAATATGGTTATCTTTGTTCGAGTGGTATGTTTTTCAATTTATTATTTTATTATTAATAAATGTGACGTATAGATGAAACATATAATTGTGGCATGTATATCTAATCATTTACTTAACTAAATAATTGTGTAGAGTTGCTTGCATAAACTACAAATAAAAATAAAAATAAAATTACAGTTGTAAGTGGCTATCATTCATCTTCCTATCTGCGTAGTCAATTATTATGTTCTGTAAGCCCTTTCATTACTTCTAATTATTTGAGTAGTACTATTCTTTATTATTTCACAAAATTACTATGCTATAATTAGATTAAAGAAATGATTATGTACAAAACAAAAATTGCATAGCACTCACGCATGGAATTACACTTTGGCAGATTCATATTTAAAAAGCATAAGGAATTCGTATTCCAACAACATGATTACTATATAACAAAGGAACACATGATAATATTGAAGGATGCTGTATATTGTGCTATCTGAGTGACTTTTAAGCATGCCAATTAAACGAGAAGGACATAGTACTAATCCAAGAATTGACTTGAGCATGTGCATTACCACTTTACCAGAATTTTTCAGCTCATACCTTTAGGAGTTTTTTTTTTTTTTCTCAAACAAGGAAGTTGCAACTTGGGTTCGAAACATAATTATTGTGGATTGTTGTGACCGCAAAAGAGGGCAATACTTGAAATTAATCTGCATGCGTATTTCATGGGGTACCTGTGTTTTACTTACAAGGGCACAACACCGTTGTTGGTATAATTGTGGTGGTTGATGTGATGATTGTTCATAAGATGTTTATTTTTCATTTTTTTTCATCTCCCTTCTTCCTTTATTGTTATTATTTTTATTTGGATTTTCCCCCCTCTAGTACTATACTATTTCTGCACACATTTTTATTGTGTTTTAATCTTAGAAAATACACATTGATAAAAGAAAATCTTCAACTACTATTGCATCCGGCAGCTGCATGTGCAATTTTTGTGCAATTTTAATGGTGGACCCTCATTTCCCAGTCACTGTCTATATCTATTACTAAAAGACAGCTGAATTGATATCGCAAATCATTCCTGTTGTGCAAGGATAAATATCGGAGAAATGTAATGGATTTTTGAGGAAATCATAAAGTGAGTGTGATTTCATATTTTAACTCAAAATCTTAATATTTAAGTTTATGAATCTTTTTTATATAATGCTTAATCTTGTTATTTATACTGATGTGAAACTTTACTCCACACATTTATATTTCAACAATTTTTAATTACAAGATAAAAATTTTAATTTTTAATTTCTAATTTGTGTAACAATGTTGTTGAATTAACAATGCATTTTTTTTCTTTTTTCTTTTTCAGTGAATGCCAATGAATGTTTGATGACCAGGATGCAAGAGATGTCACTGGATTACCATTTCACTGTGGAACAAGAAGTGGGGTCTTGCACTTACGCCTTCTTTGGCTTCAACGGTAATCATCTAATGAAAACAATTTCGTCCGTTTTCCTTTTTTATAAAAAAAGAATAATTGATTTTAAGTGCAATAGTGAAAATGTTTTTATTGTGGTTGTGGCATGATGAATTTAGTAATTTACAACCAATTTTTGCACTCATAAATGATACAGGAACTGCTGGTGTATGGAGAATTTCGGCGCTGTATGAGTCTGGAGGGTGGAATCATAGGACCACAGTGGAAGATATGGACCTGGCTGTCCGAGCCAGTCTCAGAGGATGGAAATTCTTGTACCTGCCCAATTTGAAGGTTCCATTTGCTTAATTCAATATATGACCAAAAGTTTAATGTGTGTATGTTAGGACTTAGGATAAGTTTGTTTATTTTTATGGATGACTATCTTAAAAGTTACACAAATAATAATTTCTTATGAGCTGATTGTTTTTTTTTTTTACATATGACACATGCATGACAGTTAAATTCTTTCATGATGTAGTTTTGTTGACACGGGATGACTTACATGAGTTCATTAATTGGACTATAGGTTAATGATGATTTCTGATTAGCTGACAATCTAATTTTTTTTTTTTTACATATGACAATGCATAATGATTAAACTCTTTCATGATGTAGTTTTGTTGACATGGGATAAATTACGTGAGTTTATTAATTGGACTATAGGTTAAAAACGAATTGCCAAGTACTTTGAATGCCTACCGCTTCCAACAGCACAGGTGGTCTTGTGGACCAGCCAATCTTTTCATGAAAATGTTCATGGAGATTATGAGAAACAGGGTAAGGTTTCTCCCTTGAATTGGCAGGACAGAAAGTATTGGCTATTTATGACCAAAATTCTTATGTGTGTCCATTGCAGAAGGTGTCCTTGTATAAGAAGATATATGTGATTTACAGCTTCTTCTTTGTCCGGAAGGTCGTGGCCCACATCAACACTTTTATGTTCTATTGCATTGTGTTACCTGCTACAGTTGTGGTGCCTGAGGTGGTGGTCCCCAAGTGGGGTGCTGTGTACATTCCTTCCATCATCACACTCCTAAATGCTGTTGGAACTCCAAGGTCTTCATTTTTCTCAACTTCTCCCTCCTTTTGTCTATAATCTGTTTGCCTCTACTATCAAATCTCATAAACAAAAGTTGGATTAACCTTATAGAAAATAGTTCATGCAGTGATGGCATAAATCATTTTTACACTATCATTCGATTACAATCTGATAATGGATGGTAAATTTGTTAACTTCCATAATAAATAACTATCTCAAAAGTTATATCATAATTTCTGATTGGTTGACAATGCAAAAGATTGTTTACTAACATTGCATAAAAATTAAACTTTTTTCTTAGATGATCCATGAAGCGCATAATAAACACTTTCAGGTATGATTCTTTAGTCATAGCACATATGAATGGCTTTAAACTATGTAAAAGTAATAAGGAATTAATTCCTAGGAATAAGCAAGCACAAATTGATTGCATGAGACATTCTCAACTGGTCTAAGAAGATTAAAAACTTTAAAGACAATGAACATGTTTTACTATAGTAACCTTGTAGACTCAAGGTGTTTAACTATTTTTTAGGTCACTCCACTTGCTAGTCTTCTGGATTCTCTTTGAGAATACCATGTCTCTGCATCGAACAAAGGCAACGATTATTGGTCTACTAGAGGGTAGTCGAGCGAATGAATGGATTGTCACTCAAAAGGGTAAACCACCCAAGAGTCGGTTCAGGATAAGGTATAATAAAGTATTGCTATTATTGGTTTCATTAATCAGATAACAATAACATTCACTTTTTAGATGATATATCTAAGTGCTTACCTATCTATATTTGTTGTCTTTGTGATGAATATCGTTAGGATTCATCACACGTTGGAACTTCTTGTTGGATTCTACCTCTTCTTCTGTGGCTGCTATGATATTATGTTCGGGAAAAACCGCTACTACATATTCCTATACATCCAATCAATTGCTTTCTTCATCATGGCCTTCGGATATGTTGGCATTTTCGATCCCAACTCCTAGAGGACTTGACAAAACTTCATTCAGATATCTACATATTGTAATAGTGTTCCAAGTTATAATCTGTGACATTAAATTAAAGCTTGTGTTAGTATAAATGAATGGGTGGTCATTGTTCATGGTTCTACATATTCAGAGTCGGTGGCTCGAAACAGTTTTTTTTTGTGAATATTCAACAAAGATACATAAGGAAATTACAGAAGTTATTATCTTGGAAATGAAGCATACAGAAAATGAATACAGCATTCTACAGGCATCAATCTTCCCTGGGCAAACATCTTTGATGGGACACATGGTTTATAGGATTTTGTAGTTTTTTTTTTTTTCTTTTTAATTTTATTGATCATTTCCTTCTTTTGCCTTTCTTTTATTGAATTTGTTTGAAGAAATAATAATCATCTTCAATAAATGGGGTAGATTACAGAAATTTCATGTTGACTCTCCTTTTTGTCTTACTTGCTATCTGCCATTTAGTCAAAATTATACAAAATAGTGTGTTTGGACCACTCATTGAAAAATAAGAAATTATATTTGGGATGTGAAAATTATACTATTAGCTTTTCAGTAAATGTGAAAAATCACATCTATAATATGAAATCAAACATGCTAAAAAATTACAATAAAGTGCATGACACACATTCCTTAATATGAACAAGGAAAGTGAATATTTTAATTGGTTTATCTATGGCTAAAGGGATTACAGGTTCCAACCACCAACCTTGTATGGATCACAAGGAAAATGAGAAAAAGAAGTGAAATTAGTATTGAAGATTTCTTAGTAGAAGTTGTTTCTGATTTCCCTTTTTTTGCATTTATTAATGCTAAGTAATTAGTTATAAGGTTGATATGGTGATTAAAGAAAAAATAAGAGAATAAGAGATCCTGAATTCAAAATTTTCTCTTATTAACATTCTAACAAAAACTAACATCTAACATTTTCTTTAAAAAACAAAAAAACTATCGCTAACTCCTGATTCCTATTGACACCAGAAAAGAGTTTACTTTGGCAGCAGAAACATAAGTAAACTAGATCAGACCATTTTCATGAAAAGGGTGAAAACAAGTCAAACGCATTTATAATTGTCTGCTCTATGTGTCTCTTCCATTAATAATCCAACAAGCATATCTGAACCCAAGACAATTTTTCATCAGTCTATTCAAAGAAGGAAATATGAGGTCACCGAATTTGCTGTTGTCATAATCCGTACATACATGTTGTCTTCTCATAAGACAATTTTCAAAAAAAGAAAATAAAAAAATAAATGTTGTTTACATTTAATGTATTTAAATTAGAGGTAGAAAATATTTAAATAATTAATTATATGTATAATTCATTATTATTATTATTATTATAGATAAATTTTATTTATGAATATGTAAGATATATGGTTTATTTTCACCTTGGTTTTTTCTATTTCATGTGAGATTTTTTCTTATTCCTATTTTTTTTCGTGTAAAATAATGATAATGAGAATTGAACTTAAAATCTTAAGTATCTACTTCCATCTTTCATAATTAGATCAACTCTTAATGGTTCATATATGTTATTCCAACATTTTGTTCATTAAAATTAATAGTATTGTCACTTCATATGAATTACTTGACTTGCAATTAACATAATTGCTCACAAAATAATTAAGATTAGATTTGTTTCTTCAATTTAGTTTTTGGTTAAGTTGTGGAACATATTATAAATGTGATATTAATTAGTCGTAATATATTATGTCTTTTTGTGATCTACTTGGTTGTTTTCTCCTTGTAACGCCCCGTATGCATCCGGCTCATTAACATTCATTTATAGTTGTTAAGCGCAGCAATTAATCAAAGCTAATTAATTCGGAAGCAAATAAAAAATGACATCATCATACGTCAATAACAATATCATATTTACATTATGTGTGGTGATATCTCAACAATATCCAACTAGAGAACCAAATCAGCCATATACATATATCTCAGTAAATGTATCACAACAATGGTTGTACAAAATAAGAAGGTATCACATACCCTGTCTTCTTAACATACATCAATATTTCTCAAGATATACAACATATACACAATGTACATCAATTGTGCATCTTCCCCTCTGGGGTACAAAATATAGGCATAACCAAAACACTGAGCCAGCATGCTCTCAAAATAATATGTCTAGGGTTCACACAGAACCAAGTCCCTACTCGGGCATTTTACCCTGGGATCCATCAATCGCTCGCTGAGCATCACCTGCAAAACATAATCCCACACACACAGTGAGATAAAAATCTCAGTAAACTCAGGGTTCTTGGAGGTCTCTCCTCTCCCTGGTTCACTTCCATGACATATAGCATCAAAATTGGCATCACACCATCTAGCCATCATGGCTCTCATAAAATACATCACCTGTATACACGTGCCATTCCGTTGGGCGCTACCAACATCAGGAATGCAACACATATATAACATATATATATATATATATATATATATATATATATATATCATTGCCTGAAGAAAATCATCCACTGAAGGGCACATTCTCCCAGGACTTTACTCATACATATATGACTCTTCCAAGAGAAGATCGTCCACGACGGTTTATTCTCTCAAACATACAACATATATAACATTGCCTGAAGAAGATCATCCGCGACGGGTACATTCTCTCAGAACTTATTCACGTATATATATATAGATAACATAATATCTAATTCACATGTATATGGCTATTCCAAGAGAAGATCATCCGCGACGGATACATTATCTCAGAACTTATTCACACATATATATATCTCTCCCAAGAGAAGATCATCCGCAACGGGTACATTCTCTCAGGTTTTTATATCAATTAACCACAAGGAGTTGTTCCACATTACTTTGGCTCCAAGGGAAGTCTATATTTAGTCTATTCTACTGGCCAGAGAATCTCATCAATCACACAACCTATCATTACAGTGTACATCACATACATGTTCTCAGTAAAAGCAGTAACACACAATTTCAATACACATGTATCATGATATACAATAATCATCACTCCCTCGAAGTATGGTGGAACACAGTCAATGGGAAACACTCCCAAGAACAAAGAGCTTATCTGCTCTAAGCGCTACACCGATTCTCCCGGCTTCATGGTCACAACCACCAACAACCTCTGTATCACGCCCTACATAAAGGCATATAACCAATCAATAACGGTTCTCAACTGTTAGAATGAAAAGAAACATTATTCTTTTCAATTTAAACCTCTTTTTCCTCTATTTTCAAGTTATAAGGAATAGTCACCTAATCAGTGACTTACAGACCCCCAACAGGATCTATCTCGATCTAACCAAGGCACTAGAGTCTCCCTAAGACTCTGCATAAGTCAATTCAAAAGAGTTCAACACTCTATCCATGCCAAATCTCAATGATTATCAATATGGCTAAAACGGTTACTTCAACACATTTTCACCGTTTATATAGTCTCATGAGCACATATTGTAAAAGCACCTAGGCTCATACATATCATAATATCATCAATCTAACCACCATTCTTTCTACCCATACACTTCTTAGAATCAAATTCCAAAGTCCATAAAATCATACTTCAAGGTTAAACCTTCATCAGAACAACCTCTTGATCATACTTTTCTAAAGTACCCAAGTCTAATTTCAGCTCTAACTCAAATGGGTTACTATTCACCTCAAGAACAAATTCTTAAACAATCGGTAAAACTTGAGTTTCTTACCTCTAAATCGACAAGGAAGGCTAGAGGACAGCTTCTCCAAGCTTGAGCGTCCTTAAAACGCCTTCTTTTCTCCTCAGAATCAAACTTTGTAAAGTTCCCTGGAGAACTTGATCTCTCTGTTTGATGATATTAAGATAAAAGTGATGTTGGAATCTAGCTTATTGAGTAGTTCCTTTTAACTTTCATGTTGGATGTGAAGGGTTTTGGTCAACGGTTGGGTAGTTATGAAGCTTCTCTCAATTGTCAATGACAAAGACCAGAGAAAAGGAAGAAGAATGAGATTTTGGCCATCAGGGAAGAGAGAAACAGTGTTTTATAGTGACCAGCCCGCGTTCTCGCGCTAATCGCGTTGTTCCTGGCTCTATTGGCGCCGGACTTCAGATAAAATTAGCCTTCTGGTGCCCTCTGGCGCTAATGGCGTCGAATAGTGACGCTATTCGCGCCAGATTCCAGAGGCCTACAACAAATTATTTTTTTTTTAGTCTTAGTCATTATATTCCTCCTCCTAATAAGATGAACCATAAGCATCCTCTCCGAGCCAAAAAAAGAAACTCACAATATTAGGAGAGTGAGAAATTTTATGCCTGGTTTTGTCCCACTAAAACTAATTTTGATGAGTTTAAATTTAGAAATAGGCATGATATGATTTAAATACAAGTTTGAGTTATATTTCATATTATCTTATCCCGACTTGTGTCTTGTATTCTTTTAAAAGTATGTCCCAAAATATTTTTTTTTAATAATTACTCCATGCATTTTTTATTCCTAAAGAAAATTTTCATTTATATTTATCTATTAATTTAAGATATAAGACAACGTTAATTGTTGTCTTTTCACTTATATCTTTATGTCTACCTAATTCTTAAATACTTTGTTCACTTATCTATAAGAGAAATGATAGAGGAAATCATATTAAGAAATTGGAAAAAGTACAAATGAGAATATTAATAAGAAACAAAGATAAGTATCCAAAATTTTATAACAATTCACGATTTTTTTTTAATTAATTGAACTAAATTCTCTTAAATTTGTTTTTATAAAAATGATCGGAGGAGGCAGTATATCTTAATTTTAATATATATTTGTTTTATTTTATTGTTGAATTATATATAATAGTAAAAATGATATACTATATCAACAAATCATGTGAACATAATTTTATCGCATATATTGGTTTTAAAAAAAATTATAGCATATATTATTAAATTTTAATTAAATATAATTAAAATAAAAGTAAATAATTTTATTAAATGTCAAATTAAGTGAAAAAAAAAAGAAGATAAATACATATATCATCTCGTCATGTCACCACCGTTGGCAGTTAGGATGAGAAACCACTGGTCTCTTCTTGCAATAATGGACGAGTCTGTGCCAAGGAAATACAACAATAGCAGTCCACCAGAATTCATGATCACATTAATTAATTAAATAAAAAATGTTGGTTCTAGAGGAACTCTCCAAATTTATGAGGGGTGGTTATGTTATGGTCACACGCACCATTTTGCCAAGTGTTTCCATGTTTGGTTGGTTAATGTGACATTCTCTTCTTCTACATGTACTTACATAAATATTGACAGCTAAAGAAAACATCATACACAGCAAAATTTTAACGTGCTTCACGAATGAGAAGAAATTAAATTTACCTTGACCATATCACAAACAATGCAACTTTGAACAAGAAAGCTACAAAATCCCTCCTAACACAACTTTTTGCAAAGATATATAGTGTCTTTGGACACACTTTTGAGACAAATCAAATCGGGTTCATTTTTTAAAAGTGTTTTGAAGAATATATGAGATTTATATGATTTGATGCTGGACCAAACATATTGTAAATCATCTTTCACAATTTATTTTGTCAGATAAAATTATCAATTCTCAGCCAATAGCTTTTGAAGATAAAGTTGAAAATGTTGAAATTTTGTAGATTAACTTTGTTTAATTATTGGATTAATTTTTACATTATTAAATAATATCAATTATAAAATAGATATTATGTTATTTTCATTAAATGGAGAATATTATTTATTTGTGCTTTTGATTTATTGGAATTATTTTTTGCATAACTGATTGAGAAGCTAAAATTAGTTAGAAGGCTAAAAGTTAACTTATAATTAAAAGGTAGTAACTCCTAGCTAAAAGTGATTCAAGTAACTTATTAAATTATAAATATTTGATAAAATTATATGATAAAGTAATTTATAAATATAAAATGACAAAAATGAACAAAGGTATTTTTATATCAAGTTTAATTTAATTTAATTGATAAAATATATTTTGGATATTTGTAATTTAATTTTTTAATTAATTTTAAACTCTTGTAATTTTAATTTATATATCAATTATTTTAATTATATTATTTAGTTACAATTATCATATTTTTTTCACATTGTATATTTTACTATTAATCTTATACAATATCTAAAAATATTTTCAATCAAGTTTAAAATAAAAATAATATACTTAAGTAAACGTCATAATGAATTATGTTGATTTGTGTAGTGATTAAAAATTAAAATACAATATCAACATGGTGTGACATAATTGATAGATAATCTTATCTTTTAAGCATGTGATCATGGATTAATCCTTAGCTTGTATGTATGAAAAAATATTTGTTGGAAGAGATCAATTCCTTAAATAGATCTCGAGAGATTATTCATTGACTTTTGACTATAAAATTGTTACTTATTGGATATTTAGAACATCATTGTTATAATTTATATTATTTTTAAATTTAAATTAAATTTGATGTTATTTTTATATTAACTTTTTTTACATGATTTTTATATTAACTCAATTTACTAAAACTATAATAAACTAATTTTAATTTATATAATTAAATGATTGCATGTATAAAAAGTTTATCGCATGCAAGAATTAAAATACTAGTTAGATAAATACACTGGAATGATTCTCACCTTAAACAGACTTTCTATTTTTGTTCTCACTTCTCATTATTTGATTTGTCATTCTGACTTTTGATACTGGGATTGGAAAATTTTTCCTCCTCTCCTCATCATCCTCAATATCAGACACTTTTGCACCATCAAAAACACCATCAAAATGTTAGATTTGTGCAAAATGAAGAATACAAGAATAAGCTAATGCTTGAATCTGGGGTGTATGTGTGTGTTTGTGCTATGCTGATAACAATAAAAGCTTCTTATGTGCTAATCACTTGTTTCAGAACGAGTGTGACAAAAGGAGCCTATTAGGAATTTTTGTTATGTATTCTCATAGTGAACCATGCAGGGTGGATGAAATGGTGAAGTGCATCTGGATTTTTGTATAACCGCAAAATTCTCCTTAAACTAAATGGAAACTTCTATAGAATAGCTGTAAGATCGGCAATGTTATATGGAGTAGAATGTTGGCCAACACATAGGCAACATGAGCACAAAATAGGGGTAGCAGAAATGAGGATGTTAAGATGGATGCGTGGTAATACTAAGATGGATAAGATAAGAAATAAGGATATTCGATGAAAGGTAGCAGTAGTCCTGGTGTGTGAAAAGATGAGGGAGCATAGATTGAGATGATTTGGACACGTTATAAGACGACCACTGGATGCTCCCGTTAGAGCAAGAGTTTGTTACCAAGAGCTCGATACAAAGAGAGGTAGAGGTTGACCGAAACTCACCTGGGAAAAGGTAGTTAAACAAGACCTAATAGAGTGAGATATAGATTGGTGGACGGGGGGTGTCTTAGGACGGAGTGGAGAAAAACTATAAGCTTGGTGGATGGTTAAACCCATTAGTATGTCTATGTTCTCGTTGTTCCATTTTTTTAGTTCTTTTCCTCTTCATTTCTCCCCTCCTCCTTTCACCCTTCTTTTATTTTAGCTTATTTTTCCTTTCTTTTGTATTATATTCTCTTTTTCTTCCCATCTTCCTTTCTCTTTCTTTGTCTTATTTTCGATCTATCATTGGGTTCATTTACCACCGACTCCAATTAACTTGGGTTAAAGGTGTTGTTGATGTTGATGTTGATTCTCATAGTGAACCATATTAATTGTGCATTTAATCTCATGCTTAAATTTTTCAATGGTATTGATGATGGGAAAATTGAAAAGACTATGCAGTTCATGTGATTCTCTGTGGAGTGGTTCTTAAATATCATTTTTGGTTAATTGTTTTATCTCACCTTTTTGGACAAATCATAGAAGGTTTTTTCATTGATTTTTAATCTTCTTCATTTCTACCAGGGAGAAGGATGGTGCAACAATGTCACTACATGCCTTTCTCGCAAGGACAATTGTTTAGGTTCATCTAAACAAATTGCCAAGCAAATTTCCTTTTCAGGAAAATTAAGTAACATGCAACAGATCTTGTTTCTCCTCATGAATCCATTATTTTCTTCAACTTTCTAATGAATGTTGTGATGGTTAATGGTTCATCATTATTGGTGATGTGGAAGCAGCGAATCCAGTATGTTTAGCAAAATCCAAATGAATATCTAAATTTAAGGAAAATATTAGCCTCTTGAAACCTATATAATTCAGGCATGCTCAACACAATTGACCTCTAGGATGCAAATGATAAAAGTAAGAAAATTATTGGGCTTAAAGTGCAACTATTTTTCCTTTCAAAATCATGTAATCTAAATTGATTCCAATAGGAAAATGCTAAATAGTATAAAGAGCATATCAAAGTTACCATTCTATTCTAACATCAAATACTAATCTAAACAAGGAACTTGACACTATTTTGATAAGCCTAAAAGCTTAGATCATGCTCTTCGCATTTGAAAACAAATAGAGCGAAGTCAAAAGAGTTGGCAACTAAAAATAGAAGGTCAACAACATAATCCATAATACACAAGAACCCATTTACATCAAAGTGCTTCATACAATGGGCAAGATGAAGCCTTTTTTTTACTCCTAATAAACATAAGGCAATATTATCCAAGGAACAAGCTTAAGAACTCGACTCATGTATTTCTATACTTCTCTGCATAACAAGCTTCATCCCTTCTCTCTCCAGATTAATAGAATAAGAAGATACATTGGATGGAAGTATGGAATTGGTGAACTTCAAACGTGAGTAAAATACAAATGTTTGACATTATTTTCTTATTGAAAAATAACAAATATCCATAACTTCATATCAACATAATAAAGCAACAAGGTAAAGAAATCACCTCATCCCACAAGATAAGCTAAAGGAGAGAGTTGTTGGTATCGAGCAATCACACAACAATCGAGAAAACAGAAAGAGAGAAAGGGAAGAAAAGTAACACAGTGTTTACCCTGGTTCACCCAATGTGGGCTACATCTAACTTTTCTCTATATTCTCCTCACACAATTCCTTACAATGCACTCAGATTACAAGAAAATATATAGGCTTAGAAATCCTAAGCACCGTATTTATTCATGGGCTTCAACCCAAACTACAAATAATAAACCTCAGGCCCACAATAGTACCAGACCTCAAAAAGCTTCGAGGGAGTTGTCCTTTGTACCCCAGCCGGGACGGCTCCCCCGGGCCCCGCCTGTAACGCCCCTCCTTAGTTATAAGGGTCATTACCAAGCATAATCACAAACAAACAGATAATCAATCAGAGTTTAAGCAGTTTGGAAGCATAACTAAAAAGTGACATCATCAAGGGTCACTATCATAACACTGTACACTATAGTATGGTGAATATACATCAGAGTTCTCTGTACAGTACAAAACTATACAAATATTCCATCAGGGTACATCAAAACAAACCAAAGGCTAAGTACAAAATATCTGAGCAACATGCTCAAGTCCTCTAGCCTAAGGTATCATCAGCAGCTAATCCTGCATAGGCTTCTTGCCTTGGGATCTATCTGCTCCCCCTCCTGATGAATCACCTGAAATATAAGTCCCACAAACGGGGTGAGATATAAAATCTCAGTAAACTCAGGGCCCTTGAAGGTATTTCCTTCCCCTGGTTCACTGACAACAGATACACAGATAAAACATCACAATTATCATAGTTATCATCAATTTATTTCATTCAATCAACACATAGGCAGTCAATGTACAACCATCTGTCAATATCTATGTGATTCCGATAGTCATCCCCATCTATCACATATCAGTGTACTTCGATACACCTCCATTGTTTCACACCAGGGTATACCTATGGTATACATCCATGCATCATAATCCCCTAGCACAGGGTACAGTTCATGTTCCAAACAGAATAATTAATACATCTCAATCTCCCTCTCATAGGGATCAGAACATCATCATACATGTATCAAAGCATAACAAGACCATCAAGTGATTAAATCATCCATCATGCACAACACCTGACCACAATCAGGTTATACACATGGCTCACTGCCATTTAACACATCAATCACTGTCATGAGAAGGCTACATCTAGGTACATAGGCACATCTCCACTAAGGGAGGCTACCTCTATATACCCGGCACATCTCCTGCATGTATCCCTAGCGGAGGCTTCCTCTAGATATATAGGCACATCTCTCACGCGAGGCTTCATCTATATATCAGGTACAATCCCCTTTTTGGTGAGGCTACCTCGTGTACATAGGCACATCCCTGGCCAAGGGCTACCTCTATGTATCGCGGCCATCTCATCCTCTATCACCATACACTTGCCTGGGCAGGCTTCTTCTGTGGATATGGGCACATCTCCACGTGGGAGGCTGCCTCCATATCACAGGCTCATCTGTCACCAGGTCTTTCTCAATCTCAAATCACCTATCCTACTACAATAGGATATCTATCAAGCACAGCCATTTATCCTACTACAATAGGATATCAATCAATCTCAGCATGCAACTCAAATGTCATATATAATCAAGCATGCTACCAATCAACATAACAACTTCCCCTTTCTCAGGGATCACATCATCAATCAACAGCTCATGGTCGTAACGATAATTACTCATTTCTGGGCTCAGATCAAGCATCAAGCATCAGCTACCCTTTCATAGGGTTCACATTACATACATCATTCAATCATAGCCTTGTACATTATTCCTCTGCTAATATACACACACATCAGAACCCTAACCCCACTGGGTATATGGTGGAACACAGCAGAGGATACACAACCAAGGACCAAGAGCTTACCTGTTCTAAACTGCTCACCGGCTTGCCCGGCCTCGTGGTCAGCACCACCAGAGCTCTCACACTCACGTCCTACATCAGACAAGCACATAAACATATCAAATACGGTTCTAGACCGCTCAAGCGAAAGGAAACTCTTATCCTTTCTAAACCACATAAGCAATCACTTCACAAGTGATCATCTGATCCTCAACAGGATCCCTCTCAGCCTACACAAGGCTACAGAGTCTCCACAAAATCTCTGCTCAACTATGGCCAAGCATATCTCTGCTTATAATGGCCTAAACTCCAACCTCTCATAATCATCAGTTTCAACCGATCAAACTCCTCTATATAGTCTCATGAGCAACTTTGTCAACTGCTCTAAGGTCCAGACTAGTCAAATAGTCAACCCTTTTTCTCTGCTCAAGCAGACTCAGAGCCAAAATCAAACTTCATCAATAATGATGATTCAAGGCTCTAAGCTTCTCAGAATAGTCCTCTGAGCATAAGACTCTACAGAGTCCGAGCCTAATAACGGCTCTAACACCTCCAAAAACACCCCTCAAGATAACCCCAAAATCACAAAACCCAATACTCATAACCAACGGTTAGAGCTCGAGTTTCTTACCTCTGTGATGTTCAGAAGCACCAGGGAATAGCTTTCCCTAAGATAACTCGCCCAATCACGGCCTCTTTCGTCTTTAAACTCTGAGCTCTCAAGGGTTCTCTCAGAGAAATCAATCTCACTATTTCTCACCTTTTCTCAGAAATCAATCGGGGTATCTCACTTATCGCGAGGTGCTGATCATTTTCTCAGTTGGGTCGGAGGTGTTTAGATGAGCTATGGAGAAGATACGAAGCTCTGGAACTCAACAATGGCTTCCCTCTCTCTTTTCTCCTCTTTTCTCCTCCATTTCCGTCCAAATGAGCTATTATATAGGCCTGCCCGTCGGTCCCGCGCTACTCGCGCCACTCCCGCGCGATTCGCGTGAAACTCCAGAACTATGGCGCCAACCGCGCCACATCTGGCGCTGACCGCGCCAGATTCCAGCAGAAACTGGTTTTCTAGGCCACTTGTGGCGCGACTCGCGCCACCCATGGCGCTACCCGCGTCAACTTCCAGGGCCACGGCGCTGATCGCGTGAACCTGGCGCTATCCGCGCCATAACCCAGACAGGGCTTTCTCAACTCTTTTCTCAAGCTTTTCTCTGAATACTCTTAAGCATATTGATTACCCTTAATCATGAGCTTAATCTAAGCTTAATTACATGCTTAAAATTCAAGGCATTACACCGCCCGCTCACTAAGGAGCAGGACCCCCGTCTACCAACGGCTTATCTTCTGTAGGCAAAGTATGAGCCATACCCAACAAGAGCAACCAGCAAGTTCCATAGGTAACTACAATGTCTAGCAACACCCCTTCAAAATAGCATTAGTCAGGTGCTAATTATTTGCATTGCCTATAATACATAGTTGTTGCATGGCCTTTTCTTTTGTTTTTGTTCTCTACAAAGTTGGCGTTTAGCTTTGCCCCAAGGGGAGTGCCTTTTGAAATAGATATACCTTTTCCCCCTAACACCATATTATTTACATAACTTTCATCTCTTGTTCCTATGTCAAAACGACCTTCTCCATGGCATTTTGTTAGATTCAAAATTGCTTCAGTCAATTCTGCCATTTCTGTTGGAGAAATGGGAGTCGGATTCAATCATTTTTTCCTCACATACTTCCTCTTGCCAATCAGGTTTTCTTTTTTTTTTTTTTTGTTTTGAGTTAACCAACTACTAGCATATATAACCGATCACTATACAATTTACAAGCATTAGTAAACAGAGGATGAAATCCAAATCCTACAATACTAACCTCAGAAAGGATTTGATTAGACAAAATATGTTATGTAGCCCTTAACTTCACATAATCCAAAATACTATATAAACCTTTCTTGCTCGGCATTAGCTTGCCATCTTTGACATAAAACTCACGAAAGTCAACCACAATCCTGTCTTGCCTCTTCCTCACGGAAACCCTCATGTTCTTCAAAAACTTGTAATCGATAATAGAGTTGGGATCGTCATCCAAATCTTTCATGAAGGACTTCTTGGGCCGCACGTGGCCTTCAGAGTCGGTGTCAAGAGCATTGTCATCGTATCTCCTCTTTGCATTTCCAGACATTTCTCGAAACTTCTCTCATAAGTCTTTTATGCTTCTGTGGTGTCACATTAGGTTTTCTTTTGTCTTTGTCCAAGGCATGACTACAACAATCTCACTGCCTAGATGTACATTTGGATTCTCTTTGACTGCATAACTTTGATCTCTTACTCTTTCATTAAAATTCATGAATCCTGTGCATGACATTTGGGTGAATTTAGACATCTTTTCTTTAGTCAGTTCTCCAGTGACTTCTCTTGGAGGACTAGAAGTCATGTTCACTCCTTTCCTTCTTACATACCTCATCCTGGCAGTTGGGTTTTCCTTTAGCGTTATGGAAGTAATTAGATCATAGGCAAGGCTAACATTTATTTTTGCATGACTACACCAATTTCACTGCCCGAATGTACAGTTGGATCCTCATTGACTGCATAACTATGATCTCTTTCTCTTTCATCAAAATTTAGAGATCATGTACATGATATTTAGGTAGATTCAGACATCTTTTCTTTAGTCAATTCTCCAGTCACTTGTCTTTTGAGGAGCAGAAGTGATGTTCACTCCTTTCCTTATCACATACTTCCTCTTAGCAATCTTTGAGGAGCAAAAGTGTTGTTCACTCATTTCCTTATCACATACTTTCTCTTGGCAGTTGTCTTGGAGGAGTTGTTTCTTCTTGAAGGTGTATTTAGGGCTGCAATGCAAAATATTTCATTGTCAAATTATTTGTCCTTTGAGATGTATATGATGTTATTGACACAAAAATAAGGATTCAGTTCAAATACCTGATGACTTCCCCATTTGCAGGGTGTAATTTCCCAATGTAAAATTATGGTGTTGTGTTTTGATCCCTACAGAGTTGGCATTCAGCTTTTCCCCAAGGGAAGTGAATTTTGAAATATACATACTTGGTTGTTGTGTTTCCTCAGGTAATGACATGCAAATATTTAGTGCCCCTTTGATCCAAGTGTCTTTATAGGTGAGACTTACTTTTGTTTCCTCTAACACCACATTTTCCTTCCAAATGTGTAAATCTAAATTTCCTCTGCTTTCATAACTTCCACCTCTAGTTCCCATATCAAAATTTAAGGAACTTCTCCATGACATGTTGTTAGATTCAAGCATCATTGCTTCAGTCAATTCTGTCATTTCTATTGGAGGAATAGGAGACGGATTCAATCCTATTTTCCTCTCATTCTTCCTTTTGCTAGTCAGGTTTTCTTTTGTCTTTATCCCAGGGAGAATGCTTTTTGAAGATGAACTTGGGGCATGACCTACATTCATTTCCTTCATGACTACACCAATTTCATTGCCCGAACGTACAATTGGATTCTCTTTGACTGCATAACTTTGATCTCTTGCTCTTTCATCAAAATTTACAGACCCTGCACATGACATTTGGACAAATTCAGGCATATTTTCTTTAGTCACTTATGTTGAAGAAGTCTTGTTCACTTTTTATTTCTCGTATACTTCCTCTTGAAAGCTGGGTTTTCCTCTGCCTTTGTCCCAGAGCTTTTTCTTCTTGAAGATGTATTTGGGGCTTGTGTGTTTTCTTGTAATGACATGCAACTATCTGATGCCTACTTCATGGCTGGGACTCTAGTTGTACTATATTCAGAACTATAAATCTAGCATCTGGAGCTTGATGCATACGTATGTGCTAGGCATCTTCCTAAGGGTATGTTTGTTGGACTTGTTTTGTTGCGGTCATGATGTAACATAAGTGTTAGAAGTTATCCCCTTTTTAGTTCTCATTTTCTTATGCATGTTTGGAAACTGAATGCAAAAGTTATTCTGGTATGAGGGCAGTCCATTTTAGTGTGCCAATCTGAATCATGTTGTTGTCATCTGCACAATTAAAGGTACCAGAATGTTTTCTCTTTGAACCATCCATTTGTAACCTTATTGTTGAACTTTGGCTATTATTGAAGTTTCCATCTTGAGCAGTTGCCTGGCCTTTTTGTTTTTGTTCTCTGAAGAGTTGGCATTCAGCTTTTTTCCAAGGGTAGTGCTTTTTGGAATAGATGTAATTGAGTGTTGTGTTTCCTCAGATAATGACATGCAAGTATTTAATGCCTTTTTCACCCAAGCTTCAATTACAGTTGGATTCACTTTGATTGCATAACTTTGATCTCTTGCTCTTTCATCAAAATTTATAGACCATGTACATGACATTTGAGCGGACTCAGGCATCTTTTGTTTAGTTCAATCATTTCTGTTGGAATAGAAGAAGCCTTGTTCACTCATTTCCTTCTCATGTACTTCATCTTAGTAGTTAGGTTTTCCCTTAGCTTCAAAAAAGTAATTAGATCACAGAAAGGCCTACATGCATTTCCTGCATGACTACACTGATTTGACTGCCCAAAAGTATAGTTGGATTCTTTTTTACAGCATTACTTCGATCTCTTGCTCTTTCATCAAAATTTAATGCCCCTGTACACGACATTTGGGCAGATTCAGGCATATTTTCTTTAGTCGGTTCTCTAGTCATTTATGTTCTAGGAGAAGAGGTCTTGTTCACTTGTTTCCTTCTCATGTACTTCGTCTTGGCATTTGGGTTTTCCTCTAGCTTCAAGGAACTAATTAGATCACAAGCAAGGCCTACATTCATTTCCTGCACCGGACATGTAGTTGGGTTCTCTTTCACTGCATAACTGTGACCTCTTGCTCTTTCATCAAATTTCACAGACCCCATACATTTTTGGGTGGATTCACACATCTTTTTTTTAGTTCCAATCATTTCTGTTGGAGGAGCAAAAGTCTGTGATACACATATAGTGAAACAAGTATATACTCATAGGAAGGGCTTAGGAATGTTTCAGTTAGTTAGTGATGAGCTAGTTGATTAGTTATGATTTATAGAAACAGTTATTCTGTTGTGTTTGAGAGGAGTTGTTTAAATAGTGCGCAAAATAACGGATTGAGAGGGAGAGATATTAGGAGTCAGGAGGCTAGGAGGGACTTTAGGGGATGTTCTGGGTATTGATTCCAAGGGGGATCAATCTAGATATGATATATCTGTAAACATTGTTGTCGTGGCAGATTAGTAATACAAGAGGAATTTCAGTGAATTTTTGTGTACTGTATTGGCTGTATTTGCTGTGTGTCTTAATTGTTCTTGCAGATTTACGAAGGATGCATTGCCAAGGAGGCCAGGTCCTACCAACCTAGTATCAGAGCACTTGATCCTGTAGGTGTTGATGAGAATGAGAATGGAGGCTGTGAATGCGAGAATGGATGGCCTGGACAGGGATTGCGTTCGGTAGAGAATCAGATGGCTCGCATGGGAGAATCCATGGACGAGACGAAGCAGTTTATGGAAGAAATTAAACGGCATTTCATAGCCACTGGCAAGAACACCAATGATGGTTCATCGAATGGGAGAGATGATTATGGATACTCACATTCGAGAGATAATCGAGATGAAAATTATCAGAGAGAGTGTGTGTTTCCAATTCGACAAATTGAGGTACCGATTTTTAGTGAGGTAGATCCAGAAGGTTGGTTGTCTCGAATTGAGCAATATTTCAGGGTAAATAGGATCGAAGAAGGAGAGAAATAATCGATGGTAACGATTTGCATGGAAGGAGTAGCACTCAAATGACTGCAATACTGGGAAAGAACGGGGCCATTCGAAGATTGGAGAGATTTTCGGGAGGAATTCTTGAGGAAGGGTTTAGGTCGCACCAAAGAAACTTGGCAGATGAGGAATTGAAACATTTGAAATAATGGTCCACCGTGAAGGAGTACCGAGGAAGGTTTGAGGGTCTGGTGACAGAGGTAAACGAAGCCTCACCAACATGGCTAATGGCCATGTTTCGAGCTGGACTCAGTGGGCCAATACAGGCCAAACTGCACATGCACCAACCAGGAACATTAGAAGACATAATGGGACTGGCCCAAAGTATCGAAGAAAAGAATGAGGCCTTATCTGAAACGTGGGGAGTGATGGCCCAAACTGGAACAAAACCCCAGTTTAGAAATGTAAGCACGAGTGGGGCACGTGTTGCAATACAATCAATTTCGGCTCAATAAAAAAACCTACTCCAAGCCAATCAAGGACAGGGTCGAATATGACAACATTACTAAACCTGACTAATTCTGCAAGGCGGGATCGACTACCAATACCAAGTCGTTCAAGAGATTGTCTCCGGCTGAATTTCAGGCGAAGAGGGATTTAGGAATTTGTGCTCGTTGTGATGGGAAATGGGAGAAAAATCACAAATGTAAATTTTGAGAACTACGATTGTTGGTGGTGCACGAAGGAGAGGAAGACTGGAGTTTTGTTTGATGAACAAATTGAACTTTCCTCTCATTCTGTAAGGGGGTTTGATTCTCCTAGAACCATGAAGTTGTACGCAGATCTGCTGTCACGACAGGTGGTCATGTTGATTGACAGTGGAGCCACTCATAGTTTCATAAACTCAGCGCTGGTGCAAGAGTTACAGATACTGGTGAGCGATACGCCATTTAGTGTCACCCTGGGCGATGGAACGACGATGCATGGTAGGGGTGTGTGTCGAGCAGTGACTCTGAAGATGGGGGGAGTCGAGTTTGTTCACGATTTCCTGGAGTTTAATTTAGGAAACATGGATGTGATTTTAGGAGTTAATTGGCTGTCAAAGTTGGGAGAAGTGCGGTGTAATTAAAAAAACGCAGGAGATGAAATTCTCCTATGATCAGCAAACGGTGGAGCTAGAGGGGGATCCATCTTTGGTGTAGAGGGGAGCTTACTTAAAAATCTTTGCCAAGCAATGGAGAAAGGAGGTACGGATTTTTTGATTGAGGTGGTTGCGTTAGATAGGGAACTTCACATTCTGAAGGTGTTAGTGGCATCTGAAGTTGAGGACATTCTGAAGGCCTTTCCTTCGTTGTTCAATGATAAGCCCCCACTGCCACCACAGAGGCGGCATGACCACGCTATCCGTCTTAAACCAGGAGTTGTTCCACCAAATCTGAGACCTTACCACTATCCTTATGCTCAAAGAACGAGATCAAAAAGCTAGTGCAGGAAATGCTATTTGCAGGAATCATTCGACCAAGCATAAGCCCTTACAGTAGTCCAGTGTTGTTGGTGAAGAAGAAAGATGGGAGCTAGAGATTTTGTATCGACTATAGGACATTGAACAAGGTCACTGTGATTGATAAGTTTACCATGCCCACCATCCATGAATTATATTAGATGAATTGGGTGAATCTAGATATTTCAACAAGCTTGATTTACACTCTGGGTATCATCAGATTCGTATGCGAGAGGAGGACATCGAGAAGACAGCTTTTCACACTCATAATGGTCACTACGAGTTCTTGGTAATGTTATTCGGATTAACTAATTCCCTTGCTACATTCCAATCTCTTATGAATGATATTTTTCGGGAATAATCTCTTAGGAGACTCATCTAGAGAATTTATGCATAACTCTAAGCTTTGCTATCTGAACATGGCATGATTGTTCAAAAGAAGAAATGTCTTTTTGCGGTTCAGTAGTTGGAATATCTGGGACACATTGTTTCAGATAAGGGGGTATCAGCATCTCCGAAAAAAATAGAGGCAATGATTGCATGGCCTTTACTGCAGAATGTGAAGGAGTTATGAGAGTTTTTAGGGTTGATCCGGTATTATAAAAAATTTGTGAAAGGATATGGTTCCATAGTAGCCCCCTTGACACGGTTTCTTAGGAAGAATGCATTCCTATGGGACCAAGAAGCAACAAAGGCCTTTGAACTGTTGAAGACAACCATGAGTTTAGTTCCGATGTTAGCCAATCCTCGTTTTGACTGTGAATTATGTGTGGAAACAGATGCATCATCCAATGGTTTAGGCGTTGTGCTGATGAAGAATGGAAAATCGGTTGCTTTCCTCAGTCACACGTTGTACCTAAAAGCTACGACTAAATCAGTATATGAACATGAATTAATGGCAATCATGCTAGCCTTGCAGAAATGGAGACATTATTTGTTAGGGAGGAAGTTCAAGGTGCGTACGGATCAGCAAAGTTTGCAGTTCTTACTAGAGCAGAAAGTACTCAATTCAGAGCAACAAAAATGGCTTGTAAAATTAATGGGGTTTGACTTTGAATTGGAGTATAAGCCGGGATTGGAGAATAAGGCTAGAGATGCTCTCTCTAGAATGCTGATTCTGCCTGTTGAGCTTTCAGCTGTGAGTACGGGAGCATGGCCGGAAGGTGATGTAGTGGCTCAGGAAACAATGGTTGATCCGAAATATCAGCCTATAATTCAGGCCTTGCTACAGGACCTTCTTAGTCAGCACTCTTACTCGTTGTTACAGGGTGCTTTGATGTACAAAAATTGATTGGTTTTATCCAAGTCTTCTATTTTCATCCCACGTTTTATGCAGGAATTTGACGCTTCGGGTTTGGAGGTCATTCGGGAGTGTTAAGGACATATAAGCGAATAACAACAGTGCTATATTGGGTGGGGATGAAACCTGTGGTGCAAAAATATGTAGCTGCTTGTGATGTGTGTCAGTGGAATAAATCTCAATCATTGAGTCCGACTGGTCTACTGCAGCCTTTGTCGGTGCCAGAGCAGTTTCGGAAGCTATTTCCATGAATTTTATTACGGGGTTGCCAAAGACTCGTGGGGTTGATAGTATTTTAGTGGTAGTTGACCGTTTCACTAAGTATTTCCATTTTCTTCCATTATTACATCCATTTACTGCTACTTCAATGGCAGAATTATTTTGTAGAGAGATAGTCCGGCTTCATGGATTTCCAAAGTCGATAGTTTCAGACCGGGATGTTGTCTTTTTTAGCACTTTTTGGTTTGAACTCTTTCATTTGGCAGGGACTAAACTAAAGTATTTGAGTGCTTATCACCCGCAATCCATGGTCAAACTGAGGTCGTCAACCGCTGTTTGGAGACTTATTTGCGATGTTTCTGTTCGCAGTAGCCTAAGTCTTAGGTGTAGTGGTTAGCATGGGCTGAGTATTGGTTCAATACTACTTTTCATGGTTCAGTCGGCATGACCCCGTTTAAGGTGTTGTATGGGCGTGACCCTTCTATTTTGTGGCGTTGGGTAGCTGATGGCAATAAAAATGCTAGCGTAGACGCTCTTCTGCAGTCCCAGAAAAATATTTTAAAAGAGTTGAAGCAGAATTTGGTGTTAGCTCAGCAGAACATGAAACAGAGGGCGGACAAAAAGAGGCGTGAGGTTCAGTGTGAGGTGGATGACATGGTGTTTTTGAGGTTGAGGCCCTACAGATTATGGTCGTTGGCCAGGCGGCCAAACGAGAAGCTTGCTCCTCATTTTTATGGGCCATTTCCTATTTTGGCAAAAATTGGAGTTGTTGCCTATCAGTTGAAGTTTCCAGAGGCTGCCCGAATTCACAATGTTTTTCACGTATCCTTACTGAAGAAAGTAGTTGGCAATCAAGTTATTTGATAGCCCCTGTCGGCTTGCTTAAGTGAAGATTTGGAGCTTCAATTACAACCGGAACAGTTGCTGCAGTTCAGGTATAATAAGCAGGGAGCTTTGGAGGTACTGATATAGTGGTATGTATTGGGTACCGAGCAATCACACAACAATCGAGAAGAGAGAAAATGGAGGAAGAAAACAACACACAGAGTTTACCCTGATTCACCCAATGTGGGCTACGTCCAGCTATTCACTATATTCCCTCACACACTCATACAATTACACTCAAATTACAAGGAAATATATAGGCTTAGAAACTCTAAGCACCGTAGCTATTCATGGTCCCAAACCCAAACTACAAATAATAAAACACGAGGCCAACAACAATACAAGGCCTCGAAAAAAGTCATACCCAACATTCTCCCACTTGGCAAATGCTTTGCATGCTTCTTCAATCCCAATGCAGTTGCACACCATTCAAACTTCTCTTAAACTATTGCCTTGGTAAAAAAATCAGCATCATTCTCCTTTGTGTCAACCTTCTTCAACATTACTACCTTGTCTTCAATCTTTTCTCTGATGAAATGGTATTGAATGTCTATATGTTTGGTCCTCGCATGGTATACTGGGTTTTTAGCCAGAAATATAGCAGTCTGACTATCACACCCAACAGTCACATCTCTTTGTGTAAGGCCAAGCTCTTTACACAATCTTTGCAACCAAATAACTTCCTTGACAACATGTGTCTAGGCCATGTACTCAGCCTCAGTAGTTGATAATGCAACAGTCTTCTGCCTCTTGCTCATCCAACTAACAACTCCACCAAATGAAGAAACAATATATCCACTAGTAGACCTTCTACTATCAATGTCACCTCCTTAATCAGCATCCACAAAGCACTCTAGCTGTAATGATTGTTGTGCCTTTTAGTCTGCACGCCTTTATAGCATAACTCAAGGTCAGATGTACCACGAAGATAATGGAATACACGCTTCACTGCCATCCAATTCTCTTTTCCTGGTGTGGACATAAACCTACTCAATACTCCCACTGCTTGGGCAATATCCGGACGAGTACAAACCATAGCATACATCAAACTCCCAACTGCACTAGCATAAGGAATTGGTGCCATCACTTCTCTTTCTTCTTCAGTCTTGGGACACTAATCAATGGATAACTTCAAACCTTTAGCCATGGGAGTCTGCACCAGTTTACAGTCAGTCATATTGAATTTCTTCAGAACATCGTCTATGTACTTCCTCTAACTCAACCATAACCTTCTTCTATGATGCTCCCTTTTGATTTGCATGCTCAAGATCATACTTGCAGGGCCTAAATCTTTCATTTCAAATTTCTTTGCCAGTAGACCTTTTATAGCACTGATCATCTTCAAACTGTTGCCAACAAGTAGCATGTCATCAACATACAAGGTTAGAATAACAAAGCTATCTTCTACCTTTTTCACGTAAACACAATGATTAGCATCACAACGGTCAAATACAAGTTTTGACACATAAGTGTCAAACTTCTGATATCACATCTTGGGAGATTGCTTCAGGCCATACAAAGACTTGTTAAGCTGGCACACAAAGTCCTCTTTACCTTTTACTATGAACCCCTCTGGCTGCTTCATGTAAATAACCTCCTCCAAATCACCATGAAGGAATGCAGTCTTCACATCCAGCTGCTCCACCTCTAAGTCATATGCAACTACCACAGATAAAACAAGTCTTATGGAATTTAACTTTGCAACAGGTGAAAATACCTCATCATAATCAACCCCTTCTATCTGTGAATATCCTTTTGCAACCAAGCGAGCTTTGTAACGTTTTATCTCCACATTAGCACCAATCTTCTTCTTGAACAACCACTTACAACCAATTGCCTTTCGATCTACAGGTAGTTTCACCAAACTCCAATTTGATTCTTAATCAGAGAGTTCATTTCTTCGTTCATGGCTTCCTCCCACTATTTGGTAGCATCTGAATCCCTAGCTTGCTTTACAGTGCTCGGGTCATCATCTGTGATACTCAAAGCATAACTGCCAGTGGCACAAAGATTATAGTTTTCAGGTGTATACCTCTCAGGCGGTCTTTTCTCCCTTGTGGATCTCCTCAACCTCTGTACTTCAACTTCAGCCTCAGTATCAGAAACTGTATTAGAAATTGTATCTTCCATCCTGTCATATTCAATAGCTTCAGAATCTGAATTTTCCTCTCCAACCTGCGAGTTGTCAACATCAAACTCTACTGTCTATGGCTTTTTTCAGGAGCTTCTGGAAAATTATTATTTAGCTTTTCTTCCTTGAACACAACATCTCTGCTGTAAGTTATACTTTTGGTTTCTCGGTTCCACAACTTGTACCCTTTGACGCCATCCTTGTACCCAATAAAATAGCACTTTTGAGACTTACTGTCAAGCTTGCTTCTTTTCTCCTTGGGTACGTGCACATATGCTTCACAACCAAATACTCTAACATGAGAGATGTTTGGCCTTCTTTTAAACAGTGCTTCAAAAGGAGTTTTATCCTTCAAAGCCGATGTAGGAGATCTGTTCTTCAAATTACAAGCAGTAGCAACTGCCTCCGCCCAAAACTTAGCTGCCAAGCCTGCACCACTTAGCATGCTTCGTGCCTTTTCAATGAGAGACCGATTCAACCTCTCTGCCACCCCATTCTATTGAGGTGAATAGGGCGTTGTCTTTTGCCTTGCAATACCACTAGCCACACAAAGCTAATTGAATTTTGCAAAACAAAACTCTCCACCATTGTTAGTTCTCGGCACCTTGATTTTTCTGTCAAATTGATTTTCTACCAATGCTTTGAACTCTTGGAATTTTTCGAACACCTCATTCTTGCTCTGTAAAAAATATAACCACACATATCTAGAATAATCATCAGTAAAAGAAACATAATACCTAGATCTTCCGTGTGATGCTACAGGTGTAGGTCCAAACACGTTGTTGTGTATCAAGTCAAGAATCTCTTCACCTCTTCCTCCAATGGACTCAAAAGACACCCGATTTTGCTTGCCATGTAAACAGTGCTCACAAAACCCGAAGCCCATTTAACAGCTCGGAATCCCTTCTACCGGCTTCTTTGATGTTAAAGTCTCCAGACCTTTCCCACCAATGTGACCCAGCCTTATGTGCCATAACATTGTAATGTCTTTCTCCACGTGCTCAGATATACAGCCATCACCACTGAACACTGTGTGACCCAGCAGTTTCCATAGTTTGCCATGACGCTCTCCTCTAGCAATTACCATAGCTCCATGAGTCAATTTGCATGAATATTTATCCCTACTAAAATTTATATCTGCATCTGCCATATTGCCAACGGAGATAAGATTTCTGGTCAGACCCGGAATGTACATTACATCCGGCAGATTCTTGACTGTTCCATCTTTTATCTGCAACCTTACCTTCCCACGTCCCACAATTTCCAAGGTCTTGTCATCTCTCATTCTCAATGTACCACCAGAACATGTTTGATAGGTGTAGAACCACTCCCTATGAGGTGTCATATGGAACAATGCTCCAGTATCAATTATCCACTCGTTGTAGTCGTTATGAGCTTTTGTCACTACATACAGATCTCCCACGCTATCATCATCATCCTTCTTTGTACCAGAAGATGATGACTCATCCTGTTTCTCAGGACCCACACTTTTATTTCTGCAATTCTTTTTTACGTGCCTAACCTGCTTGCACTTCCAGCACCTTGCTTTAGATTTATCACGAGATTTTGACCTTCCCCGAGATTTGTATCTGAAACCTGATTTTGATTTTTCAGTATTTCTCCCTCTAGCAAACAGAGCCTCATTAGCAATACCCTAAAAACCTACCCTTCTCATCTCTTCAGATAATAGGGCAGCAACAACGGTTTCTAAGGACAGTGTGTTAACACCAGTACCAATAGAGATAATGATATGCTCCCAAGAGTTTGGCAGTGAACACAGCAAGGTGCATGCCTTATCTTCATGATCCATGTTGACATCTACAGATGTGGTGTTGTGCACAGATAGTGTTAAATTCATTTAAATGTGCAGAAAAAGAATCACCTTCAGACATCCGTAGATTGGACAGTCTCCTTCGCAGGAACAGCTTATTCACGAGTGACTTGCTCTGATAGAGGCTGCCCATTTTCGTCTAGAGATCCTTCTGTTAGATTCAAGGAGCAGGAGACAAGTGTTATTTTGATATTTTTACATGCCCAATCATATTAAGATGGCGTTTGTAATTTTTCCTTTGGTTAAGCTTGATTCATTAAAGATAAATTCCTATATTCCTTTGCAGCCATTAAAGAAATCATACATGCATACATTCATACTTAGGTTAAGAATCATATTAGTATGTGCATATGATTAGATATGCATTTGTGAATCTAAACAAGCATAAAATGATTTTACACTGCTTTAATCGATTACGTGCAGCATATAATCGATTATTAGCTTGTTTAGATTTTTGGAAAATGATGTATGATCAGTTTAATCGATTACCATTTTCTTGTAATCGATTAAAGTATCTTGACACAGTTTTATGAACACTGGTTTAATCGATTACCAAATAATTGTAATCGATTAAATAAGCCCTGTAGTGTTTTGCAATGTTTCTGGCGTAATCGATTAATAGGCATTATAATCGATTACCTCTGCTTGTGAAGAGTTTAGAAGTTTCTGGCGTAATCGATTACATGGTCAAATAATCGATTATTATGTTCGTTCAAGATTTCCAGAACTAACATGAACTATTTAATCGATTACATCGACGAAATAATCGATTACATATGATAAAATAATCGATTACCATGACGAGATAATCGATTACAGTTTGTTAAATCTATTTTTTTTATAAATAGGAAAGTCTTGTCACTGAGAAAATAAGTGAGATTTCGAGAGCTTTCATTCCTATCAGAGTTTTAACAGTTTCTAAGAGTTCTAAAGGGCTTCAAACTTCATTTCAAGAGTATTGCTTATTAGAGTGAGAATCAACATGTTTGCTTAGAAGAAGAAGTCATGTTAGTGATCTTTCATGCATAGAGTTGTATCAAGAAAAGTCAAGAAAGCATATCATTCATCATCTCAGGTTGTATAATTCGTTTATGTCCTTTATGATACAAAGGAATATGAGGTGACATCTTTTTTTGTATCTTAAGCTTTGATATTCTTGTAAAGTTTGTTTGAAATTTGTTGTATTGGTTGTGAATCTTCCATATAGCTTTTAGGGTTCTTTAAAGCATTACTAGAAAGGGTGTTTCTAGGGGTGAACAGAGAAGGGTTCTCTGGTTCTAGGTCTTTAGAAAAATCTAGGGAGAGATTTTGATTTTTGCCTAGCGTAGGTGAAAGAGACCTTGGTTGATTGCTTGTAAAGAACTGAGATTTGCTATAGTGGAACTCTAGCCTAATTTGGGTTAGAAGAAACTGGATGTAGCCTCCGGGGTTGAGAGGTGAACCAGTATAAACTTGTGTGCATTTAAGTTGTGGTTTAAATTTCATTGAATACTTGTGATATTTGATTTGTGTATCATTCAAACTTTGATTTAGCACAAGAGTTAATTGATTGGTGAGGATAATTGTTTTCTAAAAGAGTTTTGATCTAAGATACAATCCAAGTTAAATCTTTCGCTGTATATTGATTTGTAAGAAATTTCAAAAAAAGGGCAAAAACGAATTCACCCCCCCTCTTGGTTTATTGGATTAGGTATTCATTGTATTTTCACCTTCGTGGTCTTCTCGGAGGTTACATTCACCAGAACATTGTCACCAAGGCACAACCAAATCAAGCTTCGCGCCTTTTGATCATTTTTTATCTAAGTCTGCAACTCATTTGATCTTTTAGTTGCAGGTGGTGCATCTTCGATCACGTGCCAGAGTTCCCTGTCAACGAGCAGGGCCTCCATCTTCAGTTTCCATAACTCGAAACCCTTTCCTCCAAACTTTTCAACCTCAATTCGTGATTGGCTGGTCAACATCCCTCCCTGATTGATTTCGCAGGTTTCTTAATGTCAAGAAAACCCTAAAACAACGAAACCCCAATCGCAGAACCTGGCTCTGATACCAATTATTGGGTACCAAGCAATCACACAACAATCGAGAAGAGAAAAAAGGGAAGAAGAAAACAACACACAAAGTTTATCTTGGTTCACCCAATGTGGGGTACGTCTAGTTATTCACTATATTTCCTCACACACTCGTACAATTGCACTCAGATTACAAGGAAATATATAGGCTTAGAAATCCTAAGCATCGTAGCTATTCATGGGCCCAAGCCCAAACTACAAATAATAAAATACAAGGCCAACAATAGTATAAGGCCTCGAAAAAAGTCCCGGGGGTGCTGCCCCCTATCCCCCGTCGGGGCGACTCCATATCTGCTGATGGCACAATATGAGCCATACCCAACAGTGTGGTCTGGCAGCCTGTGAGAATTCCTGGGAAAGCTTTGTGGACATGGAAGCGCACTTCCCGTCCTTCCACCTTGAGGACAAGGTAAAAGTCCTAGGGGGTATTGATACACATATAGTGAAACAGGTTTACACTCGTAGGAAGGGCTTAAGAATGTTTCAATTAGTTAGTGATGAGCTGACTGATTAGTTATGATTTATAGAAACGGTTATTCTATTGTGTTTGAGAGGAGTTGTTTAAATAGTGCAAAATGAAGGATTGAGATGGAGAGATATTAGGAGTCAGGAGGCTAGGAGGGACTTCAGGGGAAGTTCTGGGTATTGATTCCAAGGGGGGTCAATCTAGATATGATATATCTGTAAACATTGTTGTCGTGGCAGATTAGTAATACAAGAGGAATTTCAGTGAATTGTTGTGTACTGTATTGGCTGTATTTGCTGTGTGTCTTGATTGTTCTTGCAGATTTACAAAGGACGCATCGCCAAGGAGGCCAGGTCCTACCAGTCTGGTTCACTCCTTTCCATCTCACATGCTTCTTCTTGGCAGTTGGGTTTTCCTTTGGTTTCATGAAAGTGGAAGTGTTTAGATTACAAGCAAGGCTTATATTCATTTGTAGTATGACTACACCAATTTCACTGCCTGGATGTACAGTTGGATTCTCTCTGAATGCATATCTTCGATCTCTTGCTCTTTCATCAATATGTAGAGACCCTGTACATGGTCTCAAGGTTGATAAGTGTCAAGCAGAAAATGCATGAAGATATCCAAATTAAAGTTATTTTAGCAAAAAAAACTAGCTATTTTATTAAATTCCACATACAATAGTAGCAAGGGCCCAAAATAGAATGACTTACCATCAAGATCGCTGGTTTCTTGAATCTATCATTACTCCCGTGTTGTGTCATGCTAGAGTTCCTCACTTCAGCCTCAACTGTGGACAAGTGTTCCCGAAACCCGAGTTTCCTGTGGCTGGAAACAGCATCAAAAGCTCTATGTTCACAAGCTTTGCCACTGTCACCAACAAGGTTTGACCCATCACGTGACCCACAAATTTTTCGATTGCCATGTGAGAATTCAATACATGCACTGTTAGAATTCATGGTAAAACAGAGAGTGAAAGAGAGAAAAAATGGAGAAAAGGAAAAAGTGATTAATATTTGAATAATACTCAAATGAGTAAAATCAGTTACAAATGAGTAAAAGCTTGACTTATATATCCAATCCTATATCTCTAATATCTCCCCGCAAGCTGGAAGTGTTTGAAAACACATTCCAGCTTGGAGAAGATAACACAATTACAGAAAAACAAAATAAATTCTAAAAAAAACTGGAATATAGCTAAAATGCCAGAAATACATCGGCCAAATACAAGGATTTAGAAACAAATCAAAGTGTAGGTGCAGCCATAGTGCATAACTCCTAGAAGTCTTCAACTTAAATCTGCATCCTTGAACTTCTCTAACATCTTCACAGCACTTGCTCCAGCAAATCAAGAGTCCAAAGCAAGCATCAAAGGCCAAAATAAGCAAATCAAAGCTTAACCACCAAGCAAAGGCAACAATAAGGCCACTTGGCAGAAGCTCAAATCATCAAAGCTTAACCATCAAGAGCAGAAGCTAAACAATGCTTAACCACTCAAGACAGAAGCAACCAAGGCTTAACCATCCATGGCAGAAGCTTAAAATAGGACTTAACCACCATGGACAGAAGCAAACAAAGAAGCTCAAATCATCACAGCTTAACCATCAAGAGCAGAAGCTAAACAATGCTTAACCCAAGACAAAAGCAATTAAGGCTTAACCATCCATGGCAGAAGCTTAAAATAGGACTTAACCACCATGGACAGAAGCAAACAAAGAAACAATGCTTAAACACCATACATGGCATAAGCTACAATCATCAAAATAAGCCTAAAAGGCTGAAAATAAGAAGC
>CM023960.1:7142756-7236697 GCA_013407115.1 Glycine latifolia
AATCATCCAACTCCATTGTTGGATCTCTGTTTCTCACGAACAGAACATTCCTAATCTCTCTTTATCTAATAGAAGAGGATGAAAGGGGTTGTGAGAGAGTTTTCAATTTTTTTTTCGTTTTTTTGTTATTCATTATTCAAGATTTGACTGAAAAAATGGCTTTGAATTGGATTATAGAACTTTCAACTCTTTATTTATTATCCATGAACTGCATGTATCAGGTAAAATTAAGATCTGATTTGATTTGATTTAGGACTCAAACTTGGAGTGAAATTTGGAATAGTTTAAGATTTAGCATTTGGGATGCAATGGATAAAATCTGAAAATTAAGATTTGGTTATTAGGAAATTTGCACCAGGAGAACCATGATGGTAGGTAGAGAGGAGTTGAAGAAATGAGAAAAAGAAAAAGAAAAAAACTATCAGAAAACAAAAAAACAAGGGACTCGGCTTTGTCGCCTCATTGCCGCCCATGACTCTGCTATTGTCACCCCTTGCTCCTCCCTCGAGTTCCTCTCTACACTCCAAGGATCCAACCTGAAACTTGTCTCCGTCTTCATCAAGGGACTCGGCATCCTTGCTCGCCACAATTTCCACCACAATAATGTCTCTTTGCAACATTTCACTTCTTCTCTCACTCACACTTACCTTTGCAATTCCAGGTTGAACCCATTGAAGGTGAAAAAAAAATGCTTAAATGGGTAACCAGAAATCAAATCGAATCTCATTCATTCAACATGCATCAATTACAGAAGAAAGAAAAGTAAAGAAGAATAATTAATCAACAAAATAAAAATCAACCAAATGTTCTAATTTTGATTTGTCAAATAGTCACCCAAATAAAAATATCACTTTCATTTTTTTATATAGATCCGCTCCATCCAATGCTGCCTGGCCACATATTGTTTGTTGTGGCTGTCGCCGGAAAACAAAAACGATAGCGACACCAAATTGGCGAAATCGGTGAATGAACTCAACGATCTAGTTGTTGCGATACAAACCTTCAAGAACAGGAACGATGAATTGCAGAAACACCTCGAATTCATCAAACAAGCCATTGACACGTGGATGAATTTATTTAATCAAAAATTAATTAAAATATATAAAAGAAGAGTTATAACAAATTGGATTATAATTTTTTTCGATCACAAGTAATACATTTCATCCATTGAATTTTTTAATAATATCTTCTAGGATGGTATTTTGTGCCTCACCGGTGAGGAAGTAATTTAAGACTTCATATTCGAATCCGCCATCTAAAACCTCAATCTTTACTGAAAAGTCTCAACTTTGAACTCACTCGAAGTGATGATGGAGTCACACGTGGATCTAGGTTTTCTCCTTCAAGCTCTCACTCCATCTTGGAACTCCGTTAGTCCTCACTACTCGACCCCTTTTCATGAATTCACTGATTATATCAAAATAACGATAAATTTTCAATCTTTTCCCCTTTTCAAAATCTGGGTCAGGTTCCTTTGCTTGTGGGGTTCTTCGCTTACTTGGCCATTGCTGGATCCATTCTCCCTGGAAAACTTGTTCCTGGCGTTGCACTACCCGATGGAACTCGTCTACACTATCGCTGCAATGGTTAGTTATAATATACTACTTTTCTTAATCTTCGTGAATTAGCTATTTGGGTCTTATAAATAGGAACAGAGGTATTATTATGCAATTTAGCGACAATGTGATTCTTTTCTTATACATGAATAGGAAAAATGTGTTGGGGGGGATTTAAATTTGTTTTGTGTTTTCTCAGGTCTGCTCTCGTTTCTTCTGTTGGTTGCACTTCTCGGGATCGGTGCCAAGATGGGTTTTGTGTCTCCCACTGTATGTGTTCCCTGAATTTGTCTGTTTTGTCTAATTTTATTGGATGCATTTGTGTGAACTCTTGAAATGTAAGCTGGGATTAGTGCCATGTTTGATGAACTTTCCTATAAGCACTTGTAAGAGAAGAAAATAAGAAGGTAAAACAAATTGAGTTTGTTCCATGAGTTAAAATCTTTAACTGTTATAGAAGTTCTCCCCTATTTAACTTCCCGAAAAGTGGAGGTGGTAAGTTGATTTTAACTTATGAAAGAAGCTTGATCTATTTTTTCTTCTTACTTTTTTCACTTATAAGTGTTTATGGAGAAGTTTATTCAAACAAAGCCTAGACTGAGCTACTTCTTTCATGAAGATTGAGGTTATGCAGAACTTATAGTGTTTAATGTGGTTTTGTGGCAATTCTTGTAGGCCATATCAGACAGAGGACTTGAGCTGCTGTCCACGACTTTTGCCATCAGTTTTCTTGTATGTAAGCTTAGAGTTAATATTTGGAGTGTGAAAGTTTATGTGTCTGATAATTTATTTACTGGTCATGTTTATCTGTTTATATACTTCAGGGTGACATGTATTCTCTGGATTAATGTCTCTTCATGAGATTAGCATTTTCTTCACGACACTGCAGATTTTGAATGTTATGTTTTTTCTTGCAAAACTAGCAGATGTTGAATGCTAGTTTGTTTGTTTTTCATATCAAAGGTTTTCTTCAATACTGAGGAACTCAGTTATACTTACAAATACCAATATGGTATAGGTAGATTAGTTTTCAATTCCATTGTACAGATATACTTGAATTGAAAATATGAACAAATATCCCATTGTTAAATTTAATCAACAGCAATCTAGTCTTACGCTATTACTTGGGCTTGACTATATGGAACAATTCACCATTGGGCTCTATCTGAAACCTAATTTTCAGTAAAACTGATTAGAATGAGGTATTTTTAAATGGTTTGTCTAAAGTTTTCTTTGACATTCCTTTACCCCATTTAATTGAACAATTCCATTTGATCCATTGTTAAACTTAATTGAAGAAAAAAAAATTGACTAACTTTTGGACTTCAATACCATCTTCCTGCAGTTTGTTACTTCAATTCCATCTAACTGCGGTTTGTGTTATTCTCTTACAATTTTGACGTAAGATGCTTAATTTGACTTATAATCTGTGTTATTCTTATTATTCTGCACAGCATGATAATTATCTTCCCGTTTAGTCATCAGTTTTGTTCATCTCTTGCACACACAAATGGCAGGTAACCCTGATATTGCATTTTTCCGGTTGCAAGTCACAAAGTAAAAGTTCATCACTAAAGCCTCATATCAGTGGAAACCTGATACATGATTGGTATGTTGTAAATTAAGATTACTTTAACTGATGGCTATTTTAATTTAAAAAAATTGAAGGGGCCATAATTTGGATGTTTTGTAAGCATCATATATTACTTGTCAACTCCTTAACCAACAGGGAGATAGCAGAAAGCATATGCATATGCAATGGGTTATTCCATGACCCATACCCTCTTCTTTTGCATTTTCCTGGCACTTGGCTCCACTGCAAAGTTTTATTGTCTTCATGAGGTTATATTAATTGTTAGAAAGTATATTGCATGCTTAACACATGTTAAATATGTAAATAACTGTGTGTTTGCATTCTCCATATTCTATCTTTCTATGGTAAGTACTGTCTTCTGCAATTACTGGTTACGCAGTCAACTTTATTCCCTGAAGGAATTGCTTTTCTATGATTAAATTGTTTATTTTTGTTTTCTTTTTTATTTTAATAGGTGGTTTGGTATACAACTAAATCCTCAGTTCATGGGTATCGACCTCAAGTATGTGATTTTCCATCATTTTCTTGCTTGTTCTTTTATGACATAGATCACTGTTTTTTAATTGTGAGCCATGATAAAAAATATATTAGGCTTAAATATGTTTTTGATCCTCAATAAATACCCGATTTTTGTGTTTGCTCCCTGATAAACTTTTTGCTTTGTGTTGAGTCCCTAATAAAAAAACACTTTTGTTTTTGGTCCTTGATATTTTGTTTTAGTCATTGATAAATTAGCGAATTTTTTTAGTCCCGACTAATAACAAATGAAAAAAAATTATCAGGGAGCAAACACGAAATTCACTAATTTATCAAGGACTAAAAATAAGTGCCAAGGACCAAAAACAAAATTGTTTTATTAAAGACTCAACACAAAGCAAAAATTTGTTAGGGAGCAAACGCAAAAATCGGATATTTATTAGGGATCAAAAAACATATTTAACCCAATATATTATTTCCCATCATTTAACTTGACCGTGTTTTAATTGTGATTTATGAACTTATAATGAATGATATATTTCCCTCCAACCTGCCAATGAAAGGTGTATCTTGTCTTGCAATACCTTCATGATTATTCTGAATACCAAACTGTGGTTGTTATATCATCTGTAGATTGTTCTTTTCCTCTCATTATAAAACTTGTCTGAGTTTGCGCTGCAAGGTTTATTTACAACCTGTATATCACATGTTTTCACATCCTATTTGTGAAACACTGTGTTCTGACTAATAGCTAGAACAAAAAGGAAAAAATACATTCTAAACCCTCCCCTGAAAACCAAAGCTGTCCTTCATGTTACTTGACCAGTAATGGAAAGGAATATCAAAACCTGGCTCCAAATTTTTGAGCCAAGACCAGGAAAAAAACATAGAATCCTCCAGCAGCTTCTGCCCATTAAAACTATCATTATGGAAGACGATTCTATTCCTATGATGCCAAGTACTCCAGGTTAGAGCAATCCACCAAATCTGCCATCTATGTAGCCTGTTTCCATTTATGTGGCAGAAAGAATGTTGATGAAAATGTTCCTTCAGGGCTGCCGAGTACACCCCTACAATATTTACCCATGCCCTTGATTCCCACCACAACGGCAATATGTTAGGACAAGTAAAAAATAAGTGAGACGCATCCTCCTCGTGGCTTCTACCGAAAGGACATGAGGCATCAATGATCTCCACATTCCTTCTCCTTAAATTCAGCTTTGTGGGTAATCTGTCCTTCAATAATCTCCATGCAAAACATGAAGCTTTTGAAGGGATTTTTAGCTTCCATAACTGCTTAAACACCTCGTCATGGTGTTGGTTTGTGTCCGCCTTAGTGAGAAATCTGTAAGCGCTCTCCACAGAGTATACCCCGCTTGGTGCTCCCGACCAGACCCACGAATCTGGTTGCTGCAGATTCACCACCAACCCCTGGATTTCCTCCATGAATTTGATCACTGTTGCAATTTCACCCTCCATTAATGGTCTCCTCCATCTAAATTGCCATTCCCACCCGTTCTGAGTTGATGACCCCAATTGCTGAATGTGGTATCGTGTTGTAAGTTTAACTGTAAAAATTGTCTTAACACGTGAATATCAATTTTAAAAGTTATGTCTGCCCTCCTGCACCCCAGTATCATGTCCTCTAAAATTTCTATCTTTCAATGTTTTGTGCTGTATTGCATCATTTGACTAAATTTAGGGATAGTATTCTTGTCTTTATTTTCTTAGGCAATATATTTTTTTAACATCTTGTACATGTAGTTCACATGCATCTTAACAATTTTTGCAAATAAGACTGTATAAACATTATCAGCATATATAATGAGGTGTGAATGATGACTGAAATCAATATGGCATGTTGCTATATATTTAATGGAATTATCGAATTGCAGATTTTTCTTTGTTAGAGCTGGAATGATGGGGTGGCTACTTATCAATTTATCTATTCTTATGAAGAGCATTCAAGATGGTACTTTGAGCCAGTCAATGATTCTCTACCAGCTATTCTGTGCAGTAATCTCGAAAACTTGCATGTCTGTTGTAGATTAAAATTTATTATTTTGTGTGCCTGATTTGTGAATTTCTACGTGTTTGTTCCAGGTATACATCCTGGACTATTTTGTACATGAAGAGTACATGACATCCACGTAAGTGAGTTACATCTGTTTCACTAGAAGACTTGGGTTCTATAAATTTCGTTGTGGGTTACATATCATGTTCTAAGTTTTAAGATGATGACACTCATTCACATTGTTGTAAATTAAAATTCTTACACCAACGAGAAACTTTCATATGATGAGTTTTGAATAAAATCTACCTTTGCATTGGAAGTTTGTATCATCCACATTTTGGCTTATAAACATGGGTTACATGTCATGTTCTTTTGTATGCAATTGACAACAGCAACAAAGCCTTATCCCACATTGTATACAATTGAAATGTCTATTAATTAACTTATGATATACTTTTCTAATAAACATAAACATCAACAAGTTGGTCACCAAAAACAGGCTTGTAAGTGATAGGTTTTCATGCTCTTTTCTTTTTATAATTGGAAAGGGGGTTGACATCGGAAGTGCAAACCACTTGGATGGGGAAGTATACGTGGCCTAGTGGAGGGTCAAAGTCTAACCATCACCATCACACCTCTAAGTCCTAAAGACATTAGCAGTGTTTTTAGAGAGGGGAGGGGGTGGGGTGATGTGTTGTGACACTCATGCTAATTTATCTGGCTGTAAAATGCATTGGTACTTATTGTCTACGATCAAGTTTGTAGCCACAATATATGCATCACTTTGTCTTTCTGCAGTAGGGGAAGAAACATCAAGTACTAGTACTACCAATTGTAGAATTCCCGTGAAAAATCGACACAAATGAATTTGTATGTCATAGCTGCATTAGGTGGATTAGTAGATGTATCATCTGCAGTTCCTGTGGGATAAGGCCCAGTTTAGAAGGAATCAGAATTGAAAGTCTATTTGGTGGAACATATGAGTTTTAAAATTACCTTCAAGGTATTAGGTAGCAAAAGCTAGGTTGTCAAGATACAGGTTCAACTACTGTGCCCAAAATACAATATGGGGATGCAACAATTTCTGAAAATGTAGGATATAGGTTCAGAACAATAAAATCTACAAAGATTTAACTGAACATTCCTGAAATTTCCACTAAATTTTGGTCAAGATATCCACTTGATAATTTACAGATGATCTAATTCTCTTTTCTAACCTTTTCTTTGTTTTGTCTTTTGCAGCTGGGACATAATTGCAGAGAGACTGGGCTTCATGTTGGTCTTTGGAGATTTAGTGTGGATTCCTTTCACTTTTAGCATACAGGTATTTATCATGATTACGAGTTTGGATGAGAAATTAAAAGGCTCTGACATGCAATTTATTTGTGTAGGCATGGGAGATGTTACCTGCTTTGTGCTTAGTCATACATAATGTTTTAAATTGAAGTTTTTTATTTATAAAATTTGTTGTCTCCCAAAGGTTGTTGAGCTCTTGTGCCAGCATTGAATACTCCATTCTGTTTGTCATCTCGATTGTGGATGAACTTGAAAGTGATTTGTTCCTTGGTTTATTGCTATATTGGATCTATCAGTGATATAACTCATTTTTTACGCTGGCAGGTTTCTAAATTTTTATGGTATACCATTTATTAAAATAAATCTTTTGGCATAACATACATTTCTAGGCATGCCAATGTACGCGATCATGTTTGTGGACATAAAAAAGAAAATTAGCAGGAACTAGGGAAGTGTCCATAATTGTTATTTGACATATTGATTTCCAAATTCAAAAGCACACTTTTGTCTTATCAATTTGAATTAGGACATATGCTCTATTTGGGTGAATTGTGACAATCGATATATTAGTAATTTATTATTCACTAGTAATAATGAATCATGATAACATAATATATTTAGTAGAACTTGAATAATTGATATAGTAGTAATTTATTGGTTTTTCAAACAACGTGGGTAATGCTTAGAATAATGCCCAAGAGGCCAAGAAAATCACCAAGGGAGAATTTGAGTTTGCTTCCCACTTAAAATAATGCTGCTTTTTCAAATAGCATTCCCTGACTTATAATTTTTTCCATGTCTACATAACTTACTGTTATACATAAATATGAAATGTGTGTTATTTATGTCTTCCTAAGTTCTTAGTTTTACTTTGATTACTGTCTCAGACATTTCAGAATTCTATCAAGGCAGTTATTAAATATGGGGAATTTCCAAATCACTTTCCAAGAGACTCTCTTTCTCTCATGCTCATGCATTTTTTCATATTTTCAGCAAGGGAAATTTCCCATATGCTGAATCCATTTGTTTATTTTGCTATGTGCATGTACATATATGTATGAGCAATGGTCAAAGGCTTGAAACTGACCAACAAAGATATGTATGTGCTTTAGATGCATGCTTTAAACAGATAATTCACCTGTGTGGGAAATGAAACTTGCTACTGATTTTGTTAGCTCCATTTTTAATTTTTATTCGTCTCTTCCACATTAAAATCTTCCATGTATTGACAATCTGCAATTGCTGTTAGGGATGGTGGCTCTTGTTGAACAGTGTGGAGTTAACACCAGCTGCCATTGTAGCTAATTGCTTTGTGTTCCTGATTGGGTAACTTACCTGTAATATGAAAAAGTGAATTCTGTAATGCATACACTCCTGAAGTGACATAAAGTTGACTTAAAAGAAAATTTTAAGACTGAAATCGATCTAATGAGCACTCAGATTTGTATCTGTAAACCTTATAAACTGTAATTTGTGGAATATAACTGTGCAGATACATGGTATTTCGAGGAGCAAACAAGCAAAAGCATGTGTTCAAAAAGAATCCAAAGGCTCCTATCTGGGGTAAGCCTCCAAAAGTCATTGGTGGAAAGCTACTTGCTTCTGGTTATTGGTAAGGTTTCATTTATGTTGAAATTAAAGGTTTTAGGTATAGAGGGAAAGGAGAGAATAGAGTATCACTCTGAAATTGATATTTATTATGATGTTTTACGATGTCATACAAAACTTAAATAAGTATCATGAAATACAAATATGGAAACCAAGCTAATAGGAAAACTATTTCTAAAAGAATTTAAGATGCTCTAAAATATTCTAATTTCTAAGATATAATCAAAGATACTACCGGATATTTCCTTATAATATAATTTCCTTATAATATAATTTCATTTGATATCTTTTTTTCTTGTTCTTCTCATCTTTCCATATGCAGACGTTATTGAGTAAAAGGAAAAGAAGATAGTCTTATTTTATATCGAATTCATATGCGTGTGGTTTATTTTTTTCACCCTTCATCTTGCTCATAATATGTGACAAGGTTCTTCCAAGAATTAATATACAATACTGTCTTTATCATTTGTCATCTTAGAGCTTATGAGAGCAACATCCATATCCTTGATTCTGTTTCTCAGGCCATTAATCTTTCTTATTCTTATTATTATGTTGAAGGGGTATTGCTAGACACTGTAATTACCTAGGGGATTTGATGCTTGCTCTCTCCTTTAGCTTACCATGTGGGATAAGGTGATCTCTTTATCTCATTGCTTAATTATGTTGATATAAAGTTATGGATATTTGTTATTTTTCTAAAAGAAAACAATGTCAAACATTTGTATTTTACTCAATTATGCAGTTCACCAATTCCATACTTCTATCCAATTTATCTTTTTATTCTGTTAATCTGGAGAGAGAGAAGGGATGACGCTCGTTGCGCCGAGAAGTATAGAGAGAAATGGGCCGAGTATTGTAAACTTGTTCCGTGGAGAATATTGCCTTACATTTATTAGAATGAAAGAAAAGGGCTTCACCATGAATCCTTCATCTTGCCGATGGTATTAAGCACTTTGATGTAAATTGGTTCTTGTTCTTGTGGTTTCTATCTCTGGATCGTTTCTTATTGAACCATGTAGCTGCAGGAGAGTGTTTCGAGGACTTTATCTTACCATCTCTATTTGTGTATCATTATGCTGCAGCCTGCAGGCCTTCATTTTTCAATGGCCAACTCTTTTTGACTTGTTCTATTTGTTTTTAGATGAGAATGTCATGGTCAAAGCTCCTAGGCTTAAAAAATTAGTGTCATGTTCTATGGGAAGTGCAGGAAGCAATTGCCTTTACATTGATATGCTCTTTAAACTTAATGGTACTTTAGGCTGTTTAATGTTCTTGCTTTTCATTTGTGAGAGTTACTATTTGTCCCATTTCATTTGCTATTGGTCCTATAAAGGGGTTGACCCATTCTTTTATTCCCAAATTGTCTTTCCAACGAAATCATGATTTTGTTGGATAGAATATACAACGGAATCATGATTCTGTTGTGCATTCATTTTTGCACCCCATAACACAACAGAATTTCGTTGTATAGTTTTCTGTCAACCCAGATATTACAATAGAATCATGATTCCGTTGTAGTTTTTTTTTCGCATCCCCCTTAAAACAACGAAATTGTGATTTCAATGTATTGTTTTTTTTAAATTACAAATAAAAAATATATTTGGTGTTTTCTATTGATTGAACATTGCAACACTACATTTATTGACTGAACACTACTTTTTTCTAAGACGTATTGATTGAACACTATTTTTTTTATGATATGCATACCAACCTATTAAATATAGCACAATTTAAACTTTATATTGTTGTTATGATCTCAATTGTTGGTATGACTCACAAGAGAACAATAGATAATCTAATGTAAATAGCAACAAGGGTTTAATGCAACCCAACACCTTTGATTCTTGATATTCTCCTTAACGCTTGAAACATGGAAAGTGTATCTAATGTTGTGCATTGTGATGGTAACATACTTTCATCATCTGAAGAGGTATTGTTTAAATGTCTTGCTGGTATTAAAGTTTGCACAATAAGTGAGGACATGTCACTTGATACTTTAAGGAAAACAATTGTGGGTGTCAATTGAGGTTGTAGAATATTACTTTATCTTTTTTACTATCAACTTGTTTACATAGGTGATGGTTGTGTTGAATACAACGAGTGTATGAATCTTAAATGTGACGATGATGTAGGAAACATGTTTTTCATATTTTCAAAATGTAGTAGCAAATGTTCGATTGAGTTGAATACAACTTTTGGTCGATCTCTAGATGAAATACTTATCTTGTGCAAACCAATGAAACCACGATTTGCTGATGAGATCCTTATCCTGATGTGTGATAAATTTGTGTAGTCATGTTTTTTAAGAAAAGTTTGTATTATCAATGCTTCTTTAGTTGTTGATGTATGTTTTATGAATTAATTGAAGAGACGATTGTTGTTTTTGTGCACAAGTTCTTTAAACAGTTAATGAATCCAAAAAAAAAAATCAATAATAATATTAATATTAAATATGTCCAATACAATAATCAACCACCTCTGCCACCCTTTTTTCCACCCTTGCCACCATCCTTGATAGTTCTCTTTCGCTATCTTTGTGTGTCTTAGTTGCACCCATCTACTAATTCCTCCTACAACAATTACAAAGCTTGATGTATGACCTAATGATGACTTGTGCTCTCTGGCACAACTCTGAGGTCTAGCAAGCTCTACGCAGCTCCTGACGCCATTCAGAATCGATCCTACAATAACAATTACAATTAGTAATTATTTTTTCAATGACAATTTAGGGGAAAAATCAATTTGCATTACCAGATAAGAGTAGTCTCCACTAGTACATAGTTTGACAGTGGTTGTATTGGGATGGGCAGTATCCATATAGGACCATGTGGTGATTATCCCTCCTCCGGTGCAATGACATAAGGGTGGGAAACCTTATAAAACCAAGGCAGATAGTCAGAGGTGCAAGCTAAGGACCCCAGGTGACACAACTTTACCCAGAGGAACGATATGCTACTGCCACTCCACCCATGCATGATCACAAAGTTGATATGTAGGATTGAGAGGTGGCTGGCATGGAATCTTCTATACATGGCCAAACTGCCTCAACACCCTCTCCAAACGATAAGGCCTCACGTCAGTCCTACATCTGATGAAGTCAGAGAAAAAGGTCTGCTATATGAAATGCCTCACACCCTTATGCTCCTTATATGCACGCCTGGTACCTTTCAATGGCTTCCATCTAGTGGCTATCAAGTTCTTCACCACATAATCCTTTGGCTCTAAGTAGCCAATACTGAGCAGATGCGCAAAATGTAACGACCTAAAATTATTCTAAATATTATATTTTTATTAAGGTTAAATTCTTTAGAATTGTTAGGTAACTATTTTATTTTTGCTAAATAAATACTAGTATAAATTCTAAAACATATATATGATAGAAGTTTTTGAACCAATATATCATTTATACTTAGCCACAGTCCTTGTTACATTCTTTCTTGCTATACAAGCACGAAGTCCACCATACTTGCTAATATTCTAAAACATAAAGAGTACTAGGAAAAATCTCATGATAGCTTCATCTCTGTTCCACCTTCAGTCCAGATCCATCAATAAAGATTATCACCAAGACCATCTATATATAGAAAACATGAAACAAATCTAGTGAGAAATAAAATTTCTCAGTAGGCAAAATCTAAACCATCAAAACACGTTAGTACGTTAGAGAAACATCATAAAATAATTATGCAACTACATGAATGCATGAAATGAATTTGTCACAGGTGCACATGGCCTCTACATCTCGTACTGTATGTAGGAATGTTACGGCCGTCTTACGCTAAGCATGCATGTATTTCCATGTATTTGCACCTGATGTCTCTTCATCTTGTACTAGATGTAGTATCATAGATCCTGTTCCACAAATTTCGTACTGGACTTGGAAACACGAATCAATCATATTTACACACCAAAATCCATTATTCACATATAATTTTATGGAAAAGTATTTCCGTCATATCATCATATGTACCAAAAGTATGGTTAAATTGTCATACCTTATTTAAGCAAAAACCCACCAATTTGGGCAGAATAATTGAACATACTCAACTTGTAGAAATTCATGTTAGTAGTCTAACTATTAAACCATAACACATCTCCTCTTCCTTAATGATATATGGTTATCTGTTATAATAAACGTGTATTGACTGTTTTAATCGGTTACAACTCTTCTGTAATTGATTACATAAGGCTGGGTGTCTATAAGGACGGGGATTGATCGAGAAACCGGGTTGATATAGCCAGAATTTGCTACATATCTATAAGGATGGGATTGACTGGGAAGCCGGGTTGATATAGCCGGATTGTACTAACCAGTGTTGGTATCTATAAGGAAGGGCACTAACCAGGTTGAGTGTAACATACAATCGGGATAGGTATAGCAAGGGTTGAATGTAGCTTGTAACTGGGATATCCGGGATGGACGAGATGAGGTTTAACTAAGATACTTATGGATAGAAGAATCCGGGATGGCCGGGATAAGTTTTTACTTAGATAAATTGGATATTTAAATTCGGGATGACCGGGGTAAATGGATCCTGGATGGTGATAACATGGTTTATCTCCAGGATGGCTGGGGTAAGGTTAATCGGAATGGGTCTATCCTAGGTAGTCGGGATGAAGTTTAACTTAGATGTTTATAACCAGGATAGAAAGATCTGGGATAGCAGGATTATGTGTGCTCAGGATGGTTATAACTTATATAGCTATTCCGGGTTGGTCGGGGTGTATGCATCCGGGATAGAGTATCATTAATTATAATCGAATATCCATAGTAGGTGTGCCCGGGGTGGTTATAGCGTATATAACTGTTCCGGTTGGTCGGGGTATGTACATCCGAGACGCAATGTCATTAGTTGTGACCGAGATGGTTATAATCAGGTTATTGGATCCGGATTGTGTAGTATTACAGGGATAGTTATAATTTATATATCTAAGTCCGGGTTGACTGGGTTGTATACCTTCTGGATGGGGTATCATAAGTAATTATAACCTGGATGGCCGGGGTGTGTGGAAACCGGGAAGGATGTAACCTGGATAATTTTTTACTGGTTTGTTCGGGTTTCGCTAGTTTTGTACATAGAAAAACCATCACCTATCATCTTAATACTTCAACTTCAAATTTAATCTTTATGTATTTGAACCATTGGTCTTCATACCATTCAACCTCTACTTCCAAAAGTTAATATTAACAATTCCTATAGATTATTAGATTACTTCTAAAAATCATCAAGTGTAACTTCCCTGACGTTAATAATTCAACTTATAAATCCTCACCTATCCTGGGGTTAAATCACCGGATTCTCATCATAAAATAACCTTCAAAACATAGATTTCCAGCTTAAATAAAAACTGTAAGTCTAGCCAACTAAGCATATATGTTATTCTAAACAAATACTTAATTAGAGATTGAAGCCTAGCCTACCTGCAGTGAGTTCGATTGTCCGGGTAGATGGTTGTACTTCAATGAAGAAAGTCTTTACGTGGAAGAAAAGAAATGGAAATATATAAGATGATAGAAACAAGGCCACAGTTTGAGCAAACAAAGGTGATAGAGAATAAAAGGCTTAAAGAGTGAGTGGTAGTATCATAGATTTTGGAGCTAGAAGTTACGTGCATAAATTCTGGATGTCAAGGCTATTTATACTACTTTAACTGGTTCAAATTTAAAGGTTTTGGTTGGATTAAAACTAATTTTAGAAGTTAGTTTAGTTATGTTTTAGCTAAGTAATCATTACCTTAGAAGATATTTTAATTTTATATAATAAGTACATATGACTAAGCAAAAGCAAGATTCCTTTAATAAATGGCTAAGGGTATGTGGAATTGGGCTGAAGATTTTTCTTCACTCTTAAGTCCCTAGGCTTCCACGTTGATAATTTTATCTCAATCACTTTATTGACTTTGCTTTGACTTTGCTCTACCAGTTTTGCTTTCTATTTATTTACTTAGGTATGCTTATTCCATGACTATTTCACGTGAATTCTTTTAGAATATTTATGTATGTTCAAATAAGTTTTTATATTTTTGTAACCAACTATTATTATATCTCCATAATTTAATTATAAATATAATCTAAAAATATAATTTTTGAGGATGTTACACAAAAACACCCATGATTGTAAAAAATATTAATTACAATAATAATAAAATAATTACAATACTAAAATAATTTACTTACCATGAGTAACGTCATATAACCTCCACACTAGCTGGTATACTAGCTCACATAGGACAGATGATTGTAGAGGTATGCTAGTGTAACTACTCCCCATGGGTACTTGTGGCAAGCATACATGTTGTTGAAACACTAGAGGTAGATGACATGGATGTGAGTCGAGGACTTGTCGGCAAATATCGTATTATCGATCAAGTGCAAGAGATAAGTTGTGACAACCCAAACATAGGAGCCCGGCTTAACATAGCGATGATACAAGAGCTAGTAACCCTAACTGGTCCACGTAAGCCCTAACTAGTGGATGAGTAGGGAATGCTAGAACCTGAGCATCGTGGCTAAAAAACTTCAACTTTACCCACTCCTGACGGATCCAAACATGACCAACATAGTGGTCCCTGTAAGACCGAATAAAGGACAAATCAACTGGACCTCCTCCTCCTCCAAATGGAGGTCCAATTATTCTATCAGCAACTGGCCTTGGTTGTAACTTTGTCGCTACCTCTAGCTCTAGCTTTTGTTGTCATTGTTGCTCGTCATCACAATGCGTGTGCTGATGCAGTCACTCTATGACATCTCTTGTCTGCATCTTCCCCTTCATGCGAAGGACCTTCATGGATGAGGTCACGTCCAACAACATACGATGTCTGCTTCGTGCGAACCATCTCAAGTCTGAAATCAAATGAAAAAATAAGTTAGTAATCTTTCATACTAAACTATTATATTTAACTAAGAAAATAAAATAACATTAGATTTTTCTAATAAAATAATAAACATGAACAAACATTTTGAATTAAAAATAAAAAAAATAAATACTATGTTTAAAAAGACATTTTTTTGGTTTGAGAATACCACAACGGAATTGTGATCCCATTGTGTTTTTGAAAAAACAAGACAACAGAATCACAATTTTGTTATGGTTTGCAATTAAATGCAAAAAAGAATTATGATTTTGTTGGATCTTCTGATGAAACACACAATTTCATTGTGTTATTTTTCTATAAACACAACAGAATTTCAATTTTATTGTGGTATTCTAAGCCAAAAAAAGGTAACAAAATTGCGATTCCGTTTTGTCATAATACACATTTCATTACCTATTTTTTCCCCAAAAAAAATAAACAAAATTGTTATTCTATTATAGATATACATCTATAATGAAATCACAATTCCGTTAAATACGAAATAGAAAAAAAAAATACCTCAAGAGTTGGGAAAAGAGAGGGAGAATGGTTGAGAGTGAGTCGGTGAAGGGAAGGAAAAAGGTTAGGAAGGAAAGGAGAAGGGTTCATGACGAGAGAAGAATAAGAGAGAAGAGGGAACGGTGCCAGGAATAATGTGGGGCAATGAAAGAGGAAAGTGGGAGGGATGGAGAATTCGGAAAGTGAGGCAAAATGGAATTTTCAGAGATGGGCGAAAAACAATTTATGTAGGGCCAATAGCAACACCATTCATTTGCATCCTAAAGGTCAGTTGTCTTGAGTAGGCGGGCATTATATAGATTTCAAGTGACTAATATGGAGAGGAAAAAAAAAGTACTAGTATAGTTTAAAATGCTTTTGGGTCTAACTACGGTGAAATAGCAAAGCACTGATGCACTGATAAACAAACAAGTTTAACATTGTTGAAAGGTTATTACATGCGGTAATAGGTGATGAAAGTTTAATAATTTTATTTAGTAATTTTAAAAGGAAAAAAATATAAGACACGTGCCCTCTCCCTCCCCATTCCCCAACCCCAAAACGCAAGCCTTCACACGCTATCTCGCCTTTGCCATCACTTACCTCGACTTCGCTCTCACCTCGTATTCGACTCCATTGACAATGGCTATACTGCAAGCCCCAACACACAAGTTGGAAGAGACACCCTTGTGACATGTCATACTAGAGTTTCATATTCTTTTGTTCTTGATTAACATAGGATCGACACAAACACACTTCAAAAATTTGGATGTCAATGCCATATGCTAGTGTTAATAGAAATTTTTTGCTTTGTTAATGGAGTAGAAAATTGAAAAAGGAGCAGATAATAAAATCATGAGTAAATTGTATTTTTGGTTTTTTTTTTATAATTTTAAATTTATGGTTTTTTTTTATTTTTAAATTAAGATATTTAATTTTCGTATTTTTCAGAATAAGAAATTTTGATCTTTTTATCAACTGATTATTAAAAGAAGTCAAATATTAATTTTAATGTGTTGTATTAATATTGACGTGACCTTATATAAATTGTTGATATGATATTTATGTTGTGATAGATTGAATAAAACAAAACATAAAAAAATCTTTATAGGGATTAAATTCATAATTTTTTATTTAATGACAAAATTATAAATCATTAAGATACTTATTAATATGTAATTACTTTTACAAACATTATTTTACATGTGTTAATAGTCAAGAGTTATTATTATTTTTGTATAAAAATTAATAAAAATTAAATTAAAATATTTAATATTAAATATATTTAATGTTTAATTTTACATGTATTTATTTTTATTACAAAATTTTATTTTTATATAAATTAGTAATACATTATATATACATATATGTTCTTATTTTATTATAATTAAAAAAAATACATAAACTTATATATAGATTTTTTTTTTAAATTATGTACATAAATTAAAATAATATTTACATAATGTAAAAATTGAAAATTAATTACTTTTTATAATTAAAATACAAATTTGTATTATTTATATATCAAAATAAATTAATATACTTTTTATAAATTGCATAAAATAATTTAACATATTAATTTATGTAATTTTATTGATTTATATAATTGGTATCAAAAAAATTATTTACTAAATATTTTTTATAGTTAAAACAAAATATTAAGATGTAAGTTTCCTACAAAATTAAATATTAAAATTTTATTAATTTAAAGAATTAGAATAAAAAAATTACGTAAATAATTTATATATTAATTAATGCAATTATATTGATTTATATAATTAAAATGGAAAGAAAGACCGAAAGCAAAGCATATAGACCAAAGCTGCTGACCTGGTTTTGTTTCGTTTGAACTTTGAAGAATCATAAAGGGTTGCAAAATCAAATTTGTAATTAAAGCAAATAATTTTTGCAGAATCCCCTTTATAAGTTTAAAGTTTGGGTTGTTTCTGCTATGATTGTAATTTATAAATCTTAACTGTGTAAAAAGACATTTAATAATAGCAACGAACTAGCCATCATCTTGTGTTTTGGGGGCTTGCATTGCAGCGTATGAAGGCTTAGGTTTTGGGGTTGGGGATAGAGAGGGCACGTGTCTTTTTTTGTTTTTTCCTTTCTTAAAAAATTACAAAATAAAATTTATTGAACTTTTATTATCTATTGCTGCGGTAACAACCTTTCAACAATAAGTTAGACTTACTTGTTAATCAGTACATCAATGTTTTGCTACTTCACCCTAACCAACCCAATACTTTAACATCGATAAGATTTAGTAAAAAAGAGGGCAAATGCATTTTGTAAAATTTGTTGACTAAAATTGTTATCAATTATTATAGTTAGAATTTATTATAAATTAAAATTATAAATGTATAATAATTAACTACGTTTAGGTTAAATTTAAATTTTTTTATCATTATATTTAACACTTTAATTTTTACATAAAAAATCTAGATTTTAATTCATACATAAAAACATATATGAATCATTTCCTCTGGTTTGTCGCAATCACTTTTGAAGTCATCAATATTTAAAAATTTAAATTCAAGTTAAAACTAAAGATATTAAAAATGATAGATTACAATGCTAATTTAAATAATTCAATTACTTGATTTCGCTATCTAATTTACAATAATAATAAAATAAAAATCTTACATGAATCGAACATTTTATTAATCCCTTGAAGACACGTTCACTCCATTATTTGATGATCTCCAAAAATCCTTTTTAGATATTATACAATAAATTCAATCATTTCAATAAATAGGGATTAAATATGACTAAATAGTCCATTAATAGCGTAAAAAAGAGATAGTTAATTAATCTAGTTGGTTCAGTAATAATGTATAGATTGTTATAAATCTCTGACAGGGATGATCATGAATCAAAATAATTTGTAATGTAATCTTTAACATTCGTCCTTTTATTAAATATAAATTTTAAATTAATTTCATACAATTATTATTTTTAAATTAATTAGCGCATAAATAGTTTTAATAAGAATTATATTACTTTGTTGTCCAGATTCCGTTTTTTAAGACTGGTTTTTCAAAATAAAAGTTTTTCTGATTTTTCTTTATTTTAAATGAAATTGGTAACTTCTTCATTGTTTTATCAAATTTTATTTCATGTCACCAAAAGAAAATCAAATTTTATTTCATCCCTCATCGCGATGTATTCCAATCACGTTGTAAGAGTTTGACAATTCCATTGATAACATTGAAGACAATTGAAGAGTTAATCCTATAATAGTTAATTGCACTTTGCTTGTTTATAAATTTTCTTTATTCATGTTTCCCCTTTGTGGCTTTTTTCTCTGCTAGTCTGTTAATTTCTTGTTTTGCTAATGTCTTATTATTGCTTGTACCAGAAAAATGTCTTATTAATACTTATTATAACAAGCAAAAAATTGTTTGATCACTTTAATAACAATTGCTTGGTCACTGCATTACAGGAACCAAAGTAACATTAAGTCATTTTATTAAATGGATTATGAACATTTAATTGTGTTTAATTTTATTTATAATTTTAATAATTATTTTGTAAAATAGTTTTAAAAACTATTTCTTAAAACAAAACATGAAAAGAAATATTTATTAGGTGCTATGTTTAAAATATATTTATTTTCTTGTTTACATGTTTTTGTTTCAAAAATTAAGATAAAAAGCAGAAATGTTTCAGTTTTATTTGAAAAATAATTTTTTCAAACAGAACTTTTTAGTTTGCTTTTAATTTGTGAAAACTCAATGCAATATTTTAAATTTTAAAATACAACTTTTGAAAGAGTGTAGATCCTCTAAAGTAAAGTAAAATGATACAGGATTTGATAAAGTAACAAATATATTGGTCAATATAAGACTTGTACAATAGACCTCATCACACTAAATCCATTTTATTTTATTTTCCCTTTATTATTTGGAATTATTGCATTCCTGTTATAAGGCGTGTACTGATTTCGGATGCCATAGTTAGCCTTTTCCTGTTGTTTTATTTCTAAAGGATAAAAGAATACACTTATTTTTATGAAATTTACATACATGTTTTTATCTCTTACAATTTTTTTTCTTTTATTATTTATACGCACGTACATTGAACGATCTTTTTCAATACTATTTCCAAATAGAATATATTATTATTATCTGTGCTAAATAAGAACTCGAGGTGAATGGCACCTCAACAATGAGATTCTTTTTTTCTCTCTCGGTTATGGAATACCAACGTGTAAACTGAAAAGGAGAAAAAAATAAAAAGTAAATGAAATGAAATAATTATAAGTGTTATATAAAATGAATCTAGTGTGATCAGGTTTATTGTACAAGTTTTATTTATATTGATCAACAGTTTGGTTACTTTACCAATATTATACCATTCTAATTTAAAGGGTCTCCACTTACTTTTGGAAGCACAACTTAACTTGCAAAATACTTCATCCATCCTATTATAATAATCGTGGGGTAAGAAGAAGAAAATTGTTTCAAAATAATTGTTGTTTTTGTATTTAATGTTAACATTAATTATTATTTTTGCCTTATATTTCTTATAATATTAATAATATGAATAATAAAAATTAAAAATAAATTAATAATAATAAGATTAATTTTATAAAAATTGTTATTTTTTTAATCATTTATTGGTTTCATTTGATTTATGTAAAACAATGATGATAATTATAATAAAATAGATAGAATATTTTTTTATGTGATGGTGGAGAGAAAGGCATGTTCAAAATAAATAACACATTTATTATTTATGAAAAACATAAAGAAACACAAAATAAAATTTAATGTGTGTATTTTATAAAATCTTTAAATTCATGGCAATAAATATTAATTTAAAACACGGTTTAAAAGTCTAATAAAAACAATTGACTGATTCACATGAAAAAGACGGTGTATAAAAATTAAATATTAAAATAAATTACATGCATGCATTACAAATGAAAATTTGTGTAAATAATTTTATTTTGTTGCATGTATTTTAGTCAAGAAACAAAAAAAATATATGTACGAATAAGATATTCAAATGTATCAATATTAATAATAATTTATTATTTTGAAAAATAATTTCTTCAGATAAAAGAAACTTACATAAATAATTACATAAAATTTTACTTATAAAATCTTATATCTCATTTATCAGATTTCATTTTCATTGTCAAAGACACAATGAAATATGTATTTTGTATTTGTACTTTATTAATTAATAATAACTTTCATATAAAATTTAAATTCAAATAAATAACAATAGTGTATAAAAATTAAATTCTAAAACAAAATTGCATGCATGCATAATAAGTATTTATTATGCATGCACTACGTATAAAAAAAAAGTATGTGTGAATAATATTATTCTTTTTAACCTGCTTGAGAGATTACAATTTTTGGTCAGCAATGACTTAAATATGAAAGATAAAATTAAAGTACATTTAATCAATCGTACTTTAAATGTTTGGTTTCTTCAACCTAGCTAATGCAACACAGAAATGAAACTAACCTAGCCCTGGATGATGTAGCCAGATAGAATTTCGTGTTCCTTCTCTTTCTCACTTTCCGTGAGACACTTACAACTTAGTACTTAGCCCCACACACTTTGAGATATCTAGATCTCCAGCATCTCTATGTAACCACCTTCCCCATGAATTTCTACTATATTTTAGTTTTAATTTCGGTTTTGGTTTGCCGCATGGAAGAAATTCTGGTCACGCCGAGCAGGAAGCGGAGATTCCAAAGAGAACAATAATCAATCAATCAACCAGTGTTTTGCTTCTGCTTGTTGCTTTCCATTCTACCAGTTTTTGTTTTTTGTTTTGTTTTAATATTAATTAATCAATTGAGCATAAATAAATTCTTCGATCCCCTCTGCTATTACTGAGTTGTTACATGCTTCATCTAGGTAATTACAAACCCACCTTTGTCAATGTTGTTTTATTGCATTAACTGGGAACTGTATCTCTGATTCTGTTCTTCAATTTCTGATATTTATTCATTTATTTCCCATTTATTATATTAGGTTCCACTGTGAAGATGCTCCTTCCAGTGAGGAAAAGGTCGAGATTGAACAAAGTTGTGACCTTTATCAGGAAATTGGTCTTCTGAGACCACCCTGAGATAGTCCCAGTCAACAATTTTGATTCTTTTCCCTATCTCTTTGCCTTTTTCAGTGAGGATTGAAGTGGGAGAGTGAATGGAGGTTGGCGAAATGGACAGAAAGGAACCACAAGTTGAGGTTCCTTGGAGCCCCGGAACCCCTATTAAGCTCGTTCCTATGAAACCAATGCCGATCTGCACGCCTGGGGAGAGAAATCAAATGGGTCATCATGCAAATGGAGCAGTTGCATGTGGTGAATTTTCACTTGGCCAAGACAAAATTGGTGGGTTAGGTGATGGGTCAAATGTTGCCAGTGACGGTGGCGAAACTTGTAAACAGACGGATTTGGATGTTTCCAACTACAGCAAACTTGGGTTTTGTGAACAATTGTTTGCGGTTGAGGCTGAATCGAGGAACTCTAGTGTGACACAAGGGAATAATGATGGATTGAAGAATCCTTTTGTTCCTTCATTCATCCTTGACAATGTCCTAGACCCTCATGGTAAGTTCTACGTTTTGTCCTTGCAACTCTTGGTATGTGACATTTTATTAAATATTCCCATCCACATTTCACTAGAATTCTGAGCACAAGCAACGATAGTATCAAGGTAAATTAAGAATTTACACAGAACACTGATGATGAATAATAAAAAAATAGAGGTAGCAACAGCTAGAGGATACCCGATATAAATTTGAATGATATTAGGCATAATATATTTTTCCATTATCATCCATTTTGTATTGAAATGAGGACAATCTGCATGGGAAGTCAGTTTTTAACTTCTAGATTTACATTCAAAGAACTAGTTTGTGACTGAAATGATTTTATTTGCATTTAGCTTGCATTTTTCTCCTTGAAAGTTATCAACCTTGAGACCATGTTGCTCTATAGCATTCATAAAACCTTTTGCACCTCTAGCACAATATCCACCATTTTCTTATCAATAAGCTTCTGCTTTAATTTCCAGACTTGGTCTATCTAGGATCATATTGCTCTTACACTTGTTTGCATATTCTCTTTTGACACAGAAACATACATTACTTGCTGTAGCACGAAAACTTCACAGGATACCCCATTTACACTTGACAATGCCAACAAAGAAGGCATAAAAATAGCATCAATGCAAGTCAATATGGAAGAAAAGGAACCAGGAGGGGAAGAGAGAAATGTCCCTGCCAATAAGCTTGACAATAATGTACCGCCAAACAGCAAAGAACTCTGTGACCCTGCAATGGAATTTGCTGCTGTTTCTTCACCATTGAAAGAGAATCACAACCTTGATAAGGGAAGCAATCATGATACTGATCTTAATAAAACACCACAACAAAAACCAAGGAGAAGAAAGCACCGTCCCAAGGTCATCAAAGAAGGCAAACCCAAAAGAACTCGGAAGCCTGCTACCCCAAAGCCTGTTCAACCAAAAGAAAATCCACCTGTTAAGAGGAAGTATGTGAGAAAGAATACAGTGAACAAGATTTCTACTCCTCCAACAGAAGAGACTAGGGAATTGAGTAAAGAAATGTCTTGTAAAAGGTCCTTAAATTTCGACATAGGAACAGATGTAAGTTCTGCTGCCATAGAAAATACAACTGCGCTATTGGGAAAAGAAAATGGTATTCTCGTACAAGAAACAAATGTAGGTTCTTCATTTGATCTAAACACATCCATGAAGCAGGCATCAAACAGTTACATGTCACTACCAGAAGACACACAAGCCCTTAATACATCTCCTTCGAGAAGCAAAAGCTCAGGGACAAAGCCAGAGGAAAACCCACCTCCCAAGAGGAAGTATGTGAGAAGGAAAGGAGTGAACAAGACTTCTGCTCCTCCAACAGAAGTTCCTGGAAATTCGACTAAAGAAACAATGTCTGCATCTGCCCAAACATCATGCACAGAGTCCATATTTGATGAAAGAGCAAGAGATCAAAGTTATGCAGTCAAAGAGAATCCAACTGGGCATCCAGGCAGTGAAATTGGTGTACTCATGAAGGAAATGAATGTGGGCCTTCCCTATGATTTAAACACTTCCATGAAGCAGGCATTAAATGATGACATGACATTACCTAAGGACACACAAGCCCCAAGTTCATCTTCAAAAATCAATCTCCCTGGGACAAAGAGAAAAGAAAACCTGACTGGCAAGAGGAAGAATGCGAGGAAAAAAGGATCGAATCCGTCTCCTATTCCTCCAACAGAAATTACAGAATTGACTGAAGCAAGGATGCTTGAATCTAACATGTCATGGAGAAGATCCTTAAATTTTGATATGGGAAATGTAGGCAGAGAAAATTTGGATTTGCACACAGGGAAGGAAAATATAGTGTTAGAGGAAAGAAAAATAGGTCCCACCTATAAAGACACTTGGTTGAAAGAGGCAGTAAATATTTGCATGTCATTACCTGAGGAAACACAACGCCCAAGTACATCTATTGCAAAATGCACTTCCGCTGGGTCAAAGCTGAATGCCAACTCTGTAGAGAAGAAAAACAAAAAAGGCCGGGCAACTGCTCGGGGTGGAAACATCAGTAATAGTCAAAGTTCATCAATAAGGTCACAAATGGTTGGTTCAAAGAGAAAACATTCTGGTACCTTTAATCGTGCAGATGACAGCAGCATGAATCTGATTGGAGTGCAATATAATGGACTGCCCTCATACCAAACTAGCATTTGCCTTCAGTTTCCAAAAATACAGAAGAAAAGAACTGAAAAGGGGAATGCAACAAAAGAAGTCCAACTGACATGCCCTCAGGAAGATGCTCTAGTACATCCATATGCATCAAGCTCCAGCTGCTGGACTTATGGTTCCGGATATAATACAGCTAGAGTCCCAGCCACAAGTGGATTGACAGAAAATTTAATTGATAATACTCAAACATTCAGTGAGTTCGTCTTGTCTTTGAAAAGGCTGGCAGAAAGATCTCCAACCGCTACTTGTGATCATGGTTCTCTAACCGGAATTAGAAATTGTGATACTGAACCAAATTATACCGCAAAACAAGTAGGCGTCTCTGGCAGAGAAACATTTGGGGATGCAATTGGTGCTTTAGTTGCAGAGACATGTACACCACCCACAAAAAAGAAGCGGAATAGAAGGAAAAGTGTTCCTTCAAGTTCAGCACATTCTACCACAAATGAGATGCTACAGCACCATAATTTTACATTGGAAAATTACCCTCTGCCAATGGGGAAGCCATCAGGTATTTGAACTGAATCCTAATTTTTGTGTCAACAACATTATATAAATCTCAAAGGACAAATAATTCCACCATGAAATTTTTTGCATTGCAGACATTGTTCCTGAAGTACTATGGAACACCATGAACAATATTGATGCATTAACATTGCAATTTAGACAACTAAACTTAAACACAGAAGCCAGAGACCTTGCATTTCATGAGCAGAATGCACTTGTCCCTTATAAACAGCAAAACAGCCTTATCCATGGAGATGGGGTCATCGTTCCCTTTCACATCAAGAAACAGCATCTACGACCAAAGGTCGACCTTGATGATGAAACTGATAAAGTGTGGAAGCTTTTGCTGTTAGATATAAACAGTCATGGGATTGATGGAACAGATGAAGATAAGGCAAAGTGGTGGGAAGAAGAACGAAATGTGTTTCGAGGACGAGCCGACTCTTTTATTGCACGAATGCATCTTGTACAAGGTATCATGTTTGACATTATTCACCTTTGACACACACCTCTATCTGGGTACCAACTTATATGTGATCAATGAAGTGGAAGAAATGAGAAAAGGAAAGATGCAAGACGAAACTACACTTTAAAAGCATAACATATATTATGTCTGCCTACTTCCCATATATATTGAACCAAAAAGTTCATGGTAAACCCCACCCACCAATAACTATAAAAAAATAGGTCCCCTAGACCACCACAACATGAATTATGAAATTATTTGTACTACTACCTAGGTCAGTGATAATATCACAAGAACAATGCAAGGGCCACTCTCAGTGTTTAAAAAATTTAAGTACCTCTACATTGGCGGTCATCTATTAGGGTTTTTCTTGAAATTGATTGAAGGCAAGACAGATACAATAGCATCCTATATCTCATCCATCACGCATAAACTTCAGCATCTCTTATAAGCAATAAATCATCATAGTATTTAAAGATAACTAGCATAAATATTTCTTCAGGTGTAATGTACATAAACCTCAATGACCCAATCTAATTTGACTAAGATACATATAGCAATTACTAAAATATTGCAATGAAACCATGTCATCAGGATATTGTTACAGCTTAGAAGAGAATAAAATAATTGCAATTTTATCTTGAAATAAACAATGTGCAGAAAATCTACTACATGAACAATAAAAAACTTCAGACAATAAGAGCTTCTTGCATTGAGTTCATATATCAATATAAATCATATTCAACAGGAGACAGACGATTTTCTCGATGGAAAGGATCAGTTGTGGATTCAGTGGTTGGAGTTTTCCTCACCCAAAATGTCACTGACCATCTTTCCAGGTATAAACTTTACAAGCTTAATTTTGGAAAATTTATAACTTAATGACATGCCACAGCAACATTTTCCATTCTATGTTGACAGCTCTGCATTCATGTCCCTTGCTGCTCGATTTCCCAAAAATTCAAGCAGCGTGTGCAAAACACACCATTCAGAAGACACAAGGCTGGTAGTCAACAAACCACAAATGCATATAGTGGAACCGGAAGAGAGCGCAGAGTGGGATGTAAAATTATTGAATCAATCTGTTTATGACCAGACTTCTCCAACAATAGATATAGTTGAGCATTCTCTAGAAAAAGAAGCCATCAACAGCAATGAATCCTGTGGAACTACCAGCAGTGTAATTAGCTTAACAGATGAATCAAACTCCAGATTGTCAGAATTACCTCAAAAGAATATTAAGGAACACTGTAGTCCAACGAGAAGTGGACTACTTAGTGCTACAATTGAGGAAGGAGAAGAAAAATCATGTTACGATGGTGATAGGAAAGAGTTAAATGACATAGTTTCATCCCAAGGCTCTGTTATTTCATCTCAAATATCTGCAGATTTTTCAAATGATCAAAATCCTGAGAAAATAGGATCATGCTCAGATAGCAACTCAGAAGTAGAAGTTCTGTCCAGCACAGCAAAGTACCACCATTTTGGTAGCAACACTTCCTTCAGTAAACTCCTCGAAATGGTTAGTTCAACCAAGTTTTATGCAGATAACAGTAAAAAAAGCGAATCAATTGAGAACTTAAGAGATGCATGTGATCAACATATACACAGGCAGCATAACAACACAATAAAAAGCTTGAAAAAATCAAGTGCTACTCAGGGCTCTTCAGAAGCATCCATCATCCTATCTGATGAATATACTTTGAAACTCACCCCCAACTCAGGAATGCTTGAAGTTAACTGCTTTGATCCTTTTAAAACAGAAGCATCAACAAGTGACTTCTTAAAGAAAAAAGATGAAAATAGCATGAACAGATCTAGTCTTCAAACAACAGAACCTGCAGGCCAAGTTGTAACTACCCATTCTCAAAGTATTGTATCTCAAGTCCATCCTCAGGAACAAAGCAATCACCAGCAGCAAAGCTTTTTCAACATTTCTGGACAAACTCAAGATCTTATGCAGAAAGGAAGGGGGTCTGATCCTGGTGAGCAAAAAAATGCCATGAGGAATGGAACCAATGAGATAAGTACTGCCCCGATAAAATTTAAGAGCAAGGAACAAAAAAATGAGAAAAAGGATGATTTTGACTGGGATAGTTTAAGAATTGAAGCACAGGCTAAGGCTGGGAAAAGAGAAAAGACAGATAGCACCATGGATTCTTTGGACTGGGATGCTGTGAGATGTGCAGATGTCAGTGAAATCGCTGAGACCATCAAAGAACGGGGCATGAACAACAGGCTTGCGGAACGTATTAAGGTACAATCAAATTCCATGAAATATTTCTTATAACTTTCTGGAGACAGAAAGCCTATGAATGCAACTTATATTACATGATACACTGCAGAATTTCCTGAATCGACTGGTTGAAGAACATGGAAGCATTGACCTTGAATGGCTTAGAGACGTTCCAACTGACAAAGCAAAGTAAGTCCAGTGGTTAATTAAACTATTTAATGAAGTACTGTTTCTCATACACACAATGTGAGCATTTCTTGACTCTGTTGGAGAAGCCAGCATCCTGAACTCTCAATTCATTCACTAGTAACAAACTCACAAGTGAATTTCAAGTAGGCAATATATTCATAATAAAAATTGATTTCATGCATACAGAGAATACTTGCTCAGCGTAAGAGGATTGGGACTAAAAAGTGTGGAATGTGTGCGGCTTTTAACACTGCACCATCTTGCCTTCCCGGTAAGTTGAAAGAAGCAATAACAGTAATATGGAATAAATCTGATAAATTGTTGACATATAACAGGTAGACACAAATGTCGGACGTATAGCAGTACGACTGGGATGGGTCCCTCTACAGCCACTGCCTGAGTCACTGCAGTTGCATCTCCTAGAATTGTGAGTACATAAATGATATGAGGCATTAGTTCTGTTGATACGAAGAACTAATATCATTGTCTTTTGCAGGTACCCAGTGTTGGAGTCGATACAAAAATATCTCTGGCCTCGACTATGCAAGCTAGACCAGGAAACACTGTAAAGATTTTCTTTTCAATTTACTTGGCAAAATAAAATACAAATAAATTCTTTGTTTCTGCAAGTTTAGCAAAGGTTTAGATATTGATTCTTGGTTTTTGCTTCTTTTTTTATATTAATATTGCAATATATTGCAGATATGAGCTACATTACCAGATGATTACATTTGGAAAGGTAAATTACATTTTCTCAAGAGACTGACCTTACTTAACTAAAACCCATTATGATTGGGACAAAAACTACAATGAATGCAGGTCTTCTGTACAAAAAGCAAACCAAATTGTAATGCATGCCCAATGAGAGGAGAATGTAGACACTTTGCTAGTGCATTTGCAAGGTATGTATATTAAAATTATTTGCAAAATACAGAACTCTAGATGGCACTGAAAGCATTATAGTTGGGCAAATAGGTGAGGAACTTGACGGACAAAATACTAGGCTCATATATCCAGAAATATAATACTCGCTACCACAGTATAATGACAGTACTATTGCATTCTATCCTTATAACAATGGTTTAATTAAGAAATGTTTACTTAAGTGACAACTGAAAATTATCTCAATACCACACTGAACCCAATAATATGCTTGTATTGCAAGTTATGATAGATCAATTACAAATAAACAATATTGTATGCAGTGCAAGGCTTGCACTGCCTGGACCAGAGCAGAAGAGTATAGTTAGCACAACTGGAAATAGTGTGATTGACCAGAACCCATCTGAAATCATCAGTCAGTTGCACTTGCCTCCCCCTGAGAACACAGCCCAAGCAGATGATATTCAACTAACAGAAGTGAGCAGACAATTGGAATCAAAATCTGAAATAAATATTTGCCAACCTATAATTGAAGAGCCCACAACTCCAGAGCCAGAATGCTTGCAAGTATCACAAACTGATATAGAGGATGCTTTCTATGAGGATTCATGTGAAATTCCAACCATCAATCTTAACATAGAAGAGTTCACTATGAATTTACAAAATTACATGCAAGAAAATATGGAACTTCAAGAAGCTGAAATGTCAAAGGCATTGGTTGCTTTGAATCCAGAAGCTGCTTCCATTCCTATGCCCAAGCTAAAGAATGTGAGCCGATTACGAACAGAGCATTGTGTGTAAGTAAAATAACTAACTCATCTCCAACAACATAACATTGAGTGCACTATCCAGATGTCATAATTACCACAAACGCAAGACCAGCAACCAGTAATTACATGTCCAGAATTATAAATCCAGCAATATTCAAAGATGAGTGTAAAAGAATCTTGCATGTAATAAATCAAGAGTTTAGCAGATATCACAACCACCATGCTACGGTAGGGAAAATTTCTAACAATTTGTGCTGATTGTGTTTACTTTTATACAGTTATGAACTCCCAGATACGCATCCTCTTCTACAAGGGGTTAGTAATTGCTGCATCTATTAATCAAAGCTATATTTCACCCTGTATGTCCATCTTTTATTAACTATTTGTGCATTACAGTGGGACACACGAGAGCCTGACGATCCAGGCAAATATCTTCTTGCTATATGGACTCCAGGTAGACAAAAATAGCAATTTCACTACCTTGTTTCCTACCAGATGAATTTAGATATGCTGCTAGTCTTTGTCTGCACCATGCAGCAGCACAATAAGTTGGGAAATGTTTTCTTTCAGCTTTCTGGTGTTTCCTAACTCCTTTTTCTGAATAAATTATTGCATTAGGTGAGACAGCAAATTCTATACAGCCACCAGAAAGCAAATGCAGCTCTCAAGAAGAATGTGGCCAACTCTGCAATGAGAAGGAATGTTTCTCATGCAACAGTTTCCGTGAAGCAAATTCTCAGATAGTTAGAGGGACACTCCTGGTCTGAATGCTTATCAAAATCATTGTTTTAACCATATGTAGCTTACTAATTCTTATACATTATGGGAACAGGGGAGGGAACACATCTCCATAGAAATTCAAGCATTATAATAGACTGACTTGAATTTATGATAAATATGAGCAGATTCCATGTCGAACAGCTACACGGGGGAGCTTTCCACTGAATGGCACCTATTTCCAAGTCAATGAGGTAAAATAATGTGAAATCCAGACTGCTAAATCTCTTTTCCTCTTATACTTGTTTATTGAAATTTAAGCAGTACCAACTTGTATCATTTGAACCAGGTATTTGCTGACCATGACTCAAGTCTCAACCCAATTAGTGTGCCTCGAAGTTGGATCTGGAATCTCAACAGGCGAACAGTATATTTTGGAACCTCCGTAACAACAATATTTAAAGGTAAAGATTTGAGAATTCATTGTAATAGTAAGATATAAATTACTGTGCATTAACAATGAAGTTGAATATATGAATTTTGTCAATCAGGTTTAACAACACAAGAAATTCAGCAATGCTTTTGGAGAGGTAAGATTCAATTCACAGAATGTAGTCCTGCTTTGCTAATCGAATATCCTACTTTAGCCAGTTTTTATTGAGACATGCTACAGGATTGAATAAATAAACGCACTTCTACCATCTTCTTTGTTAAAACACTATGAATGCCATCATGCGACCATAATATGCCACCTCGCATGATCTAAAGCTTTTAGGTTAATTGTGCAAGCATTTTAAGCATTATATATGCACATGCTTCTATATTTTGTAAGTTCTACAAAAACTTGCTTCGTTGACTTAACAACAGTGTGCTAACAAGATCAAAGATAACTATCAAACCAACCAAAAACACAACTTGGTTTCATAAGCAAAGAGAAAGATATGAAACAACCTACTTAGTAGAGTAAATTGTTGGTGTATCAACTTGTTTATTGTCTTCATCTCATCCAGAAGCATTTTGTGACTAATGAAATCTAATTGATAACTTGCACTATTTAGCAATGTACTTCTGGTATCAAAACTCTTCAAACGGTAACTGAAACCCTTGATAGCAATTCCCTTGTGCCATCGCATTCCATTCTAAACCCACTTCATCGAATAATTCTAGAAGTCTTGTTCCCTTACTTTGTCAGTCACTTCATATTTTCATTGTCAGTCTTCTATTATCCATATTCTCTTCTCCTAGTAGAAGATTCATGCGCACTCTAGCATGCATACTCGGAGATATTCGAATACTTTCAATGTGTGTTTACCTTTTCATAGATTTTTGACAAACTCTGGGTCATCTTATTTCCATACCCTTCTGTGTATGACACTATATTGGCTCCTTGCTTTTCTGACCTTCGTGAACACTTCTATATAAATACGAAATACTACTTTGGAATACAAATTACGAGCTGCATCGTTGTACTAAACAATTTTTTAGATCTAGTTATCATTTATCACTAATATACTAGTGCAATGTACATGCTAATATTTTTTTTTTTTTGCTCAGCAAAGATAATATCTATATATCTATCTATATATATATATCTATATATATATATATATATATATATATATATAAGAAAGTAGGTACAAGAAGTACAAAGAAAAAAGAAAATACACCCCATCAACAGACAAACAAATCTAAGGCAGCCTAATACATGCATTCTGCATGAATTAGAAAGCCTAAGATTCTGCCGAAGAATAGGCTCACACCAACCAGCAGAGAAACAGGTCTACGAATCCCTCCCCAAAATACAAAACCCTTCCCTAACATTATATACTAACACTGGTAAATAATGCAATGTACATGCTAAATAATAAATATTTTTTAATATATAAGTTATATTATAATTAAAATTCATTAAAAAAATAGATATTTTAAATCTCTGAATTATATTTTAGATTTATAAGGGATAATTTAAATTTTAATCATATTTTAATTTTTAACAATTTCTTTTCAAAAAATTATTAAATTCTAATTTAGAGATATAGATAAAAGATAAGTAGATATAGATTAACTAAACAAATAAAGATAAAGACCAGTAGTTTGAGATGGTTGACATTTTTTTTCCAACTAGTTGCAAGATAATATGTGAAATGTACATCTGAAAAGGAAAATGAGAGTGAATATATGAATGTCCAATTGAGAAAGTAAAGAAGTGAAAGCATCACTATTCAAATTGTGTATTCTAATTCTAATATAAAATGTGGGAGTGTATTATTATTTATTTGAAAAGGAAAGGAAATAAATTACTATAAACCATTCTACCCGAATTGGGGGGAGCCATGTCATAGCTGAATAGAAAAAGCAGGTATGCAAATAACATCACCTGTCTAAATAAATTAATAAAAAAATGTTTTGCAGGGTATGTCTGTGTGCGGGGGTTTGACAGGGAAGCACGAGCACCCCGTCCTCTGATGGCTAGACTACATTTCCCAGCTAGCAAGTTGGCCAAGACAAAAGAGAAGACAAAAAAGGAGTCGAGTTCAGCGGCAAAATCACGAGGATCTAAACCAAATCCAGAACAGCCGGAATTGATTGCCAACAGTAGCAACCTTCAACAGACGGGAAGAGACTGAAGATAAATCAGCATTTTTCATCCCATGCTGTGTTGCCCAGTTGCATGTATAAAATGACAAAGTCATTTTTTAATTTAACTTTGAGTTCTTTTTATCATGCTCAGAGACTGAGCAGTTTTCCAGATTAGGACCCCCCAATAATAATGTACTATTGGTAGCACTTAGGCTTTAGTTTCTTGTTTCCAAAAGGAAAATTATGTGAAGGGGAGTGTGAGCCATGTAATGCCATATGAGAGGAATTGGGGCTACTTGCATAACAGCGAAGTACTTTTTCCCCCAACTCCTGCTGAGATACACTTGGAATATTTTAGACTTAAATACCATGCCCCCCTCTCCCTTCAACTACACCGCTTGCATATTTAATCTGATTTTTACTTTTGAGTTCCATCATCATGATATATAATAACAACGACAGTTTTATCTCACTAGGTGATATTTGTATGGATAACACAACGTCATTTCACACAATTAAAAATCAAACTTCAGATAAATTAGGCTTCTTTATCATGATAATTTAAAATTTTAAAGACGGTCTAACAAAAAGTAAAATGTAATACTGTCCTCTCTGGATTAACTCACCAGTCCAAATTCGGATTCTAATAGCAACAAAAACGAATCCTATCTCGCTCAGAAATCATTCAAAACTCAGTAAAATTAGCAACAGAAAATAGCCTTCAAACAATTGGAAGGAAAAAAAAACTGCATCGTCCACAAACTTTCTAAGGTCTGATGAAAACCTTACAAATTAATTGCAAAATCACTTCCTCTAAAATCACACACACACACACACAGCAGTGAATTAGCATAGAGTAGCATCGAGTAATTTCGTACAAGAAAGCGCACCTTGAAGATTTTTCGGCAAGAAAGAAGCATTGCATCGAATCAGAGAAAACGGACAACAAGTGGCGAGGCAGAGAAGATTGAAACGAAAGAGAGTGAGGTGCGCGCAAATTATAGCTTTTTGCCGCCTTAGCGCCAATTTCATACGCTTTCTTCCCTCCGCGTATGTCAATTCTTTCCCCTAGGCGGTTTAGTTGAGGTTTTGGGTTGGGCTAATATCTTTTCTTTTTTGTGTTTTTGGGTCAAAGACCAAGCCCAAGCCCAAAACCTCTACATTGAACTGGTGAAAGAAAAATATTGGGAATGGTTGATAAAAAAAAAAATCATGAATGAAGTCACTTTGTTGAACTTTTTTATTTTAGAAAAAACAAAATGGTTTCGTATGATAGTCAAAACATGTGGTCAGTAATAATAATAAAATGTTGAAAATGTTGATAAAGTTACATAAGAACAAAGGAATAAGCTTCCAGCTTCGGTCTTTGGACTTGGAGATTAAAACCTGTGAAAAATTATAACTATAGTCTCATAAAAAATAAACCTTTTTTTTTCAATTTCAATAATTGAAGATTTTTCCCCCCACTTGAAGCAGGCTGGGGTTGGACGAATCGTCACTGAGTCACTCACCATTTCATTCATTTCCAATCAAAGCATGGTTACCGTTGCGGACCGGAGGCTTTGGTCTAATCTTTACTTTTTTTTGTTTTACTTTTTTTTTTTTAAATCAAGGTATTCTTTGTTGAAAGTCAATGCTTAACTTTTGAAATATTAAATTTCATTTAAAGAATTGATCTCTTTTTAACATATATTTTTATATACACATGAGTCACATTAAATTAAATTCATAATTACATATTTAAAAAATAAGATTATTTATCAATTATATCACTTCAGATTAATTTTTTTGTTTTATTGTATTGAAGTGCAATCCCACATTGACTCAAAATGATATTAAAGAGCCAATATTAAAAAAAAAAAATCACATCCATGACAACTTCAGGTTCAGATTCATGGAACCCGACCCCCTTTCTTCTTTCCAAAACTAATACTACTTTATTATCGAGGATATTTACATACGTAGTCATTACACACGTATCAATTTTATTGTTTAATTGTAATTGTATTCAATCTTATATTATTGCTTAGTGTGTTAAGGGTATTTCAACTGATAATTCTAGACCAGACCCTTGAAAATACAGTGATTATCCAAATATGTTTTGTTTTTTCTAATAAAATATTTTTTATATATACGTTTAAGAGTCAAATCTGTATTAACTTGTGTTTTAGATCTTGTCTTATCTGCAGATCTTTGGATTCTAAATTTGTATAACTTAAAATAAAGTAGGAAGGATGGACCCTCTTACAGGATAACGGATAGATATGGAATAGTTCTATTTGACACACTTTCTACCACAATTTTTCTCTTCTAATACATAATTCTTATTAGTTAAAATTTATTAAAACTTATAAAATTATGAGTAAAATTTATTAAATACAGTATATAAGACGATCTATATAATTTGTGATTTACAATAAATTTTAATTTACAGTTAAATGTATTAGAAAAAGTGTATTGAAAAAAATGTGTTGTTATATTTTTATTTGCCCGGAGGAATGATCAATGGAGAAAAAATATTAAAATGCATTTCATTGTTCCTAAGTAGATTCTATATCACCCACCTAAACTTATATTTATATTCTTAAAAGTTTAAGTTTAAGTTAAAGACAAAAATATTAAGTGAATGGCAAAGACGAGTCACTTGTGGGATAGTAGAAGCTTTTTTAGGCACACCTTCACCATCACACTCATATTATAGGACGATTATCACTTGGGCTACGAAAGTAAAAAATAAATAAAGATATGGAGTTATAGATATTTTGCAAATCACGAACTTAACATTAATTAGAAAAGTAACGTAAGAAACCTCCTTTCCTATTGCTAGAAGTTTTTCTTCTCTTCCTTGTTGAAGTTGATGCCTTCCTCGATGTATCATTTTTTCATTTTCCCTTCAGCAGTTTTCCTATAGCTATTGCTATAGCGAATACAATTTATCACAACTTAATATACACACAAATAAAAGAGAAAAAAAGGTTAAAAGTACTATTATTAATACTTTAATATATTGAAGGATTTCCAATTTCAACTTAAATCCTTTGTTTGTTTGCTTGAGAATGTTGAGGAAAATTGATTTCTAAACTTGGTTGTGGTGCTTGTTGAGCTTCGTTAATGTCTTCATTTTTTCCCACAATCTTTAAAACCTCGTTTTGCTCCAAATAGTCTATCTCATTAACAACTATCAATGAACAACTTAAATAATTTTAACAATACAGTGAAGTCAACATTATAAAAAGTTATATAACAGAATAGTTAGTTGTAGTCTAATATCAACTAATGTTGTCATGTATTACAATTTATCCATAAAAGGACCAATATTCAACATGAAAAAATATATTAAGAATGTTGGAAGTGGTCTTAATTAACTGACATGTTGAAAATAAAATAAGCAAATATAAATAAATATGTACATAATTTAAATATGTTTAAAGTGTATGCAAATATATTACTTTTTGTTTTTAGTCTCTATATTTTTTTTTTATTCCTACAATATTTTGTCTGTTTGATCTCCATGATAGTCAGAACTAAAAAGTAGGTATTAAAAACAAAACTTGACATATCTGTAGGAACTAAATAAACAAAATGCTGCTATGTTTTATAGACATAAAACTAAAATTATTATGTTTGCTAGAAGGTAAAACATTACAATGAACAACGAATTTATGACAGACTAAAACAGTAACCTCAAATATTACTAGTAAAGATAATAAAAAAAAGACAAAATATAAAACCATTATATTTATAGAGGAATTTCAATATATTTATGTCTATATAATTAATTAGTACATGTTGATTAGTTGAATGAATTAAAAAAATATACTTTTAAATAATTTCTTCTTGAGATTCTAGAAAAATAACAATTTCTTGAGAGTTAGCCTTAGTAGATTTTAGATAAGATGACTCCTCCTTGCAAGCGTCTCTATATTGTAATCAAGGAATTTTTGTAGGCTATGAATTATCGAGGCTTGGAAATAGGAATATCCTTGTTTTATTTTGATTTGTTATTTGTGAGGATGTAACACCCCTCATTATATTGTTCCAATTCATACATCAAGAGGAAATAGTTTAAAAGTGTGATTTTTTAAATTCATTCAACTAATCAAAATGTACTGATGAACTTAAATATATTGAAATTCCTCTATACATATAATGATTTTTATTTAATTTTTTTAATCTTGGCTAGTAATATTTGAGGTTACTATTTTAGTCTGTCATAAATTCATTAATTCATTGTTAATTGCAATATGTTTTACCTTCTACCAAATATAATAGCTAGCTTTAGTTTTATGTCTTTATAAAATATAACAACATTTTGTTTATTTAGTGCCTACAAATATGACAATTTTTGTTTTTAGTATCTACTTTTTAGCTGGGACCTAATAATATATATAGTGATTTTTGTTTTTAGTCCTAACTATCATGGATATTAAAACAACTAACAAAATATTATAGGAATAAAATAAAATAGAGAGTAAAAACAAAAAAGTAATATACTTTCATGCACTTAAAAATATTTCTATTATGTATATGTTTATTTATATTGGTTTGTGTTATTTTTAACAGGTCAGTTAATTAATATCACTTCCAATATTCTTATTATGTTGTTTCGTGTTGAATATTGGTCCTTTATGGATAAATTGTAATATATGATAACATCAGTTAATATTAGACTACAACTAACTATCCTTTTATATAATAAAAAATATAATGTTGATTTTACGGTATTGTTAGAATTACTTAAGTTGTTGGACGAACTATTTTAAGCATAAAGAGGTTTCAAAGATTGTGGGAAAAATGAAAACATTAATGAAGCTCAACAAGCACCATCACCAAGGTAAAAATAAACGTAATTTTCAACATTTTTAAGCAATCAGACAAAGTATTTAGGTTGAAATTGGAAATCTTTCAATATATTAAAGTATTACTAATAGTTTTAACAATTTTTCTCTTTTATTAGTGTGTGTAATAATTTGTGATAAAACTGTATTCACAATAGCAATAACTCTAGGAAAACTACAGAAGGGAAAAGAAAAAGGACAAACCGAGAAAGACATCGACTTCAACAAGGAAGAGAAGAAAAATTTCTAGCGATAAGAGAGAAGGTTTCTTATGTTACTTTTGCCTATGTGATTTCTAATTAATGTTAAGTTCATGGTTTGCAAAAAAGAAAAAACTAGACTTGACAGTGTTTAAACTTATACATCAAGAGACCAGAACATGGACGAACAAAATATTCAGGGTTTGTTCCCTCAGCATGAGGCTGAAAGTATCCTTGCTATTCCGTTTTGTATCAACACCGCTGAGGATAAATGAACAATATTCTATTAAAATTAGATATCATTTGGCTCTTGAAAGGGTATTTGACGTTGAGGCTTCCACTAGTGCAATTGATTCCCTATATATGGAAAAATATATGGCAGGTGCAAGTGGTCCCGGAAAGCCTAAATCCGGTATGGAGGGCATGTAGAAATTTAGTGTTAGTTAGGAAAACCTTAAAAAAAATGCTAGGTATTCATCCTATATGCCCATGTCGTGATGAGGAGGTTGAAATTATTGAACATGCTTTCCTCTTGTGTAGAGAAGTCCAACCTATTTGGTTCGCAAGTCAAGTGAATGGAAAAATGGGAAATACACACCAGTAATCGTTTAATAAGTGGTTGTTCTCTTGTTTGGACACCCATGATATGATATTTGTGCAACACATTTTTGGCTTCTTTTTAACCATTTGGCAAAGGAGGAATGAATGAGTTTATGTAAATAAATTACCTTGGTTAGGGCTAGCCTTAAGTAGTATCTTTAGGGCTTTTTGTCATAATAGGGGAAAAAACTACACAACCACTAGAATCTTATCCCAAAATGTGGACCCCACATATATATTATTATATTTTTTAAGTTAATTTTGATGCTGCAATGCAGCCTGAGAGGTACAATATTTGGACTGATTTGTAGAGATTGCCAGGGAAACACTCTAGTTACAAATATCATACAGTATTATGACTCTCCCAAAGTACGTAACGAGTGCTTTATGCGTGAGGTGGGTCATTCAAACAACTTTGGATCTATTTTTTTCAAGATTACTTTCGAGACAGATAACTTTTAACTGCTACAAGCATGAAAAAGGAAGAATATAGGGTTTACGTCCTATCTAAGTGATATCAAAGGCTAGGCTGTAGGGTCTTAAGTAGACAATTTTCACATTTTAGTGTTTCACATTAAAGAGATAAGGAAATAGAGGTTCTAATAGCTTGTGTTTTTAAAATAGTGGTTGGTAATCCGTACGTTCACACATAATGTACTGATTTACTATGCTTTACTTTGATTCGAATTGAAAAACTATTTTTACAATAATTAAAGATATAAATATTTTAGAAATGAATAAAAAGATTAATTTATAATAAGAATAAGATATTGTGTTTGTTATGTGTAATATAAAGATATGATAATTATAAGTAAGATATACTAATGATTATATAATAAAGAAAAGATTATTTAATAACAATATGTATATATATGTAGTGTAATATAATTGTAGGTACTTTATAATCAATTTGTAAAGAAGCACTCTTTAACACCTTTATTAATATCTAACAAAAATTTCAGTCTGAAAATAGAATATTATCTATCACAACAGTTTAAAAAAGATTGAAAGGTGAATTATGTGAAAGAGAACTTCAATTATTAGATGAAGTAAGCATAAGACAAATAGAAATACATCATAACATTACCATGAAGTGAGTGTGCTTCCTGAATAATTCAAAATTAGTAAGCGAAACCTGTCAATGCAAATGAACAGTTATAAAATAATATGGTTGAAGGTTTGGATAATCAGTTTGATAAATGAATATAAGATTGTCTTCTTCCAAAACGCATAGTAAAGATAACATATGCAAAATTTATGATAAAAGTGTTACATATACATTCTTATCCTCTAATATTTTAATTTTAAGGTTTTTTTTTGTATTTATTCAATAATTGAATTTCTAACACTTGATCATCAATCAATATCATACATTATAATTTCTTAAAACTATAATAGGTTATATGTAATAATACCCCACATTAGTTGTGACTATTACATGTTCCATTACTTCAGATCACCACTCAACAGAGTATACAATGACAGAACGATAACATTATATTAGAACTCTAAAAAAAGACATAGAAATTGTTTTACAAAAGTAGCACAAATGAGGTGAGTAAGAGTTGTTTCATTGTTTTGGATTATGACTTGGTTAACAAAAAAAACCACAATTAAACAAAAACTAATAGATTCAATACTTTAATCTTTTTTTAATTGTTTTTTGCACTTAGTAGCTAATTGTTGAGTTGTCATAAATTCTTGAGAAAGGGAATCATGTGGCAAGACCTCCTCTGAACCACATTTCTCAGGAGTAACCGAAGGAATAGTTTGTAGATGATAGTTTGGATTAGTTGCAAAAATATTTTTGGTTGGAGTCATTGTGTATATAGCATTAGGATCATGATCAACAATAATTGGCGAAGGTTGCTGCATAATAATGAGAATAAGTTTTCATAAATACTCCATAGTAAAAATCAATATAGGCAATTATCATAACTAACTGTAATTTTCGGCAGAATCATGTTCATTTGAAGCGGGAGGTTGAGATTTAGATGTGTCCTGTAATGATGCATTAAGAAAGAACATTATTCTAGTAAATAGGCTAAGAAGAATAGTATAAGGATTTAATGATTTAACTACCTCCTCATTTGAGAGGAAATCCAGGATAGCTCTCATTACATTCAGGTCATCAGATATTTTTTGCACCAATGAATTCCTATACTTAGGTTATACCTAGACCTTGAATGCTAGAGTATGACCTAAGACATTATCTAGTGCGTCTGGAAAGATATTAACATTTTTATCACCACCCTTGCATACACAAATTCACATATATAAGATTCAGTGAACCCTAACATAATCATAACTAACAAATTAATAAACAATTGTGATGTTGAATCACCTACATCAAACATCATTTGATTTATCTCTTGAGCAGTCTTCCCTATAAGGTGCAAACATTCTTGATCCCATAAGACAAAATTAGAGTTATGTTTGTTATGATACACTATGACTTCCAACCTATACCTATACATGGTACAAAATTGGGGAAAAACTTTAAATCAGTAAAATCTTTCAAAGGGAAAAATAATAATGGGGGAAAAATTGAATAAAGTTAATACACAACCAAGTTTAAGTTGAAAATTACCTTAACAAACTTTTCTCATTGTATCTTCCACACAAACATGTAAATGGGTCATCAAGCATTGGAGCAGTTTTGTTACACCTATTGCAAGCTGGGTAACACCATCTATGATTGTGTACACTTATTTTCCCAATTGTCCCAATAGTAACACAAATAATATCCTTAAAATTTGATTAAAAAAACGATGGATCAATCCAAAACAAATATTGAATGGAATGTTGTAATCTAATAAGCATATCCATTTTTTTTTAAAAGCATAGAGGACTACGAACAGTTGTGACATCATTGATTTAAGCTAGACTCTTGACCCGAGCTTTATAGAAAAATTTGTCTTTCTCTGAGTACTAAGTTGATCCATAAGATTGGGAAAGACTTTGATCTTTTGTTGAAGAGTTTAGCATTGGTACACCAATAGGTAATCTAACACCAATTCTACAATCCAACAATAATTACTTATAATTAATATGTGAAGAGGAATAATTTTTTTCCCTAGCAAGACAACCTATCTTAAATAAAATTATTATATCAAACCTTTCTTTAAAGGATTCTATTTCGGGAAGCGTATCATTAATAAACAACTTTGAACCTTGTCATGTATTGTTTATCGATGTTGGGTAAATTCCTATAATAGAAATTAAAAAGGGAGACTAAGTAATTTCACAATAACATTAAAGGAAAGGAGGAAGCTGCCAACACTAAAAAAAAAATTTCCTCGAGACTCTTTGATTGTAGCATGTGTAAGTAAAATTATAATAGTTACCAAACCACTTAGGTAATTCAGTAGTTGCAAACAGTAGTCATCCCAAAGAGTACATATAATTGTTTGGTCAATGTGAATTATAAACATAAGTAATTACGAAATACTCAATTGAGGTCCACTAAAGATAGAATCAACACAAATATAGCTCAATTACCTTTGATCCTTCATGGTGAAATATACCCTCTTTGGGTTACCGTTTACCTGGTGAAAAGTTATCTCATGTAAAACACCAATAACATCTACACAATAAAATAAATCCCCAAAAAATCAATCATGCAAAATTATTAAAAAAACATAAAACAAATATCAACTAACAGACACGCTTTTAAAATATTTAAAGGGAAAAATGTAATTTATAACTAAACAAAAGCACAAAAAAATGGTGCAAAGTAAAAATTAAGGATTACCAACTAACATATCACGTCGATAACTTCCAACAATAATATCATCATACTTAACAAAGTCATAAGACTTGAAAGGAATATCATCCATTTCTTGCTCAATAATAGTGGTAACAGTTGTGAAAACTAATTTATAAGGATGAAGACAAACTTTGTATTGTCCTTCATTAGGAACAATTTTAAAGTTATGCATCATATAAGTTTGATTCTCCTTAAACATGAGCTTCCATGTGTTTAACTAATTCTTCTTTACAATCACATGTATTTTATCAGCATGTGAAAACAGAAACACCAATCTTAAGAATGTAAAGATTAAAGTAAATGCATATTCATATTAAATTAGATAAGAAATAAGACTAAAATTAGTAGCACAACATTCTTATCCATTATAGCCATCTCAGTCTGCTCAGCTTTGTCTTTAGTTTCAACAAACCAAATATCGACAAAAGTTTAAGTGTCTCCTTCATGTTATCAATATTCTTAATGAAATCTAGTCTCCTTGCCATTTCTATCAAACACATGAATAGAACAAAGTTAGGTAAAGCTAAAGTTAAATAATTACTATCACCTAAATACAAAATGGTTAAAATACTTTAAAAATATAAAGTCAAAGCACTTTATCCTAATATGTTGAATGGAAAGTTAACCCTATGCGTATTTTGTTGTTAAGTAAATGTATTCATAGTTTTAGACCTAAATAATCAAAGAAAGCAAAGCAACATAAGAGCAAAGAAAATTTGAAAGTTGTTATTGTAAAATATACATTATTATGATAATAATTATATTTATTTTATTATTAATATTTTATTTCATTTTATTATTAATTTTTTTATTTTTTATTATAAAAATATTATTATTATTTATTATATTATTTAATATAAGGGTAGGGGAGATAACCGATTATGAAGGTGTTATAAAAAAAGTGTGTTGAATAGGATTTGTGGTACTTGTAATATATCAATAGAGTTTGTGATTCTAATTTTTTTGTTATAAAAAATATTTATGTATGATATCCCATTAGTATCGAATAAAATAATATTTTATGGAAAATATTTGAGGAAAAAAATTAAGTATCACTGTTGATTATGACATAAAATTTGGAACTGGTCTCTCTCTATATTTTTTGGGTTTAATTCTTCTAAAATTTTAACATGCATTACTACCAAATTTTGTTCTAAATATTAATGTACAAATGTTTCAGTTATTTGATAGTATTTGTGTTTAACTTTGTCTACCACATAAGTAAATTTACTAACATAATTAAGATACTGGATTAACAATATCATATTAAATATTTTAGAAGAATTGAAATTGAACAAATTTTGTTGGAAATACCAATTCCAAATTTAACATATATTAAAGGGATCAAATGAGAGAAAGAGAGAGAAGGAATGTGTTTGTTTCTTTTGTTTCTATCTTTTTTCTTACTTTATTTCTCTCTCTATCTATCTTCTTGCACGGCGTTTAAAGGAACCCCTTTCCTATTCTTCTACTACTACTTTCAATTGTCCTCCCCTTCCATTTCCCTTTTTCTTTTTTCTTTTCTTTTCTTTCTTGTTTGTGTGTATTTAAAAAGTTTCCAACTCATGTATAAAAAAAAAAAGTTTCCAACTTTCATTGTATGTTTATAAGTGAAGACAAAATGTGGAGTACATGAGAAGGAAGAGACCAATGGGAGCATCTTACATTACCCACAACGTAGAATTGAAGAGATGCTCCAGAAGAAGTTGTATTTTTTCTTTCTAAACAAAAGGGTTGTGATATTCTAGAAATTGTGTTTTTCTTTCCAAAAGATGCTAGATAAAATGGAAAAAGAAAAAATAGGTGTAATGTCAATAATATAAAATATCCAATTTCATAATTTTGGTGGTGGTTTGCTTTTATAAAAAAAAAACTGTTGTCAGCAAAAAAAAATTGAACCCGAAAAATAACTCATTTATGCACTAACTGGCATGTCCTGCTAAGATGCCTTTTAACATTTTCTTAAAATAGGAGACATCACCAGAAAAAAAAAAAAGAAGAAGAAGAAGTTACCAGAAAGGAAAAAAAAGAAGCTGAACCCAAAAAGAAGAAGAAGTTGTTGCCAAATAAAAAACTGAACCTGTAAAAAAACACACCATGTTTATTTATACTGAGGAGACATTACCAACAAAAAAATAAAAAATAAACTAAACATGTAAAAACAAAAATAAACTACTATAATAAAAAGCAAATAATCCAGAGCCTATTGTAGAAGGACAACGAAATTACCAAGTATCCACCAGCTAGCTTCTAGTTCGTTCTTCATCTGCTAACTTTAAAAAAAAAATTGAACCTGTAAAAACAAAATAAACTATTATAAAAAAAACAATAATCAATTAAAAAATTGACCTTGAGTGGGAGTAAAGAATCAAAACCTTTTCTTCCTGTGACAGAAAAAAGGGTGTCAAATTTTTGCTTGTCCAATGAAGCTAAGAACTTTCATGTTAGAATTAAAAAACCGACCTTGAGTGGGAGTAGAGAATCAAAACCTTTTCTTCATGTGACAAAAAAAAAAGGGGCTTAAGTAAGGAATGTGACTAATACAAACGTTTTTCATGAAACAATGAGAATATATTTTCACCTATAGTTCCTGAATGAGAGGCAAACTCCCAGTAATAGAGTAAGGCTTTACATACCCAACTATTTCTTCAGTTGCTTTGCATAAAACATGAAAACCTCTAAAATTTGAAGTTAAACACTAAATCACTGTAATGCTAAAGCGTGTTTTTTTTTCCTTTCTAACTAAAAGTTGTGGTTTATAAAATAACCATTTTGTCTCTCTTTTTGCCAAGTGTCATGAGTATAAAATGTCCAATTTGGTAATTGTGCTAGTGGTCTCTTTTTATATAGGTATATTAGATTATATTGAGGAAACACCTTACTAGGTGGATCTCTTTCTCTTTGCTAATGTATAGGATTTCGAGATATAATAAAATTTTGTATTTTTTTTTCAAATAAAATACATAACACCTAATTAAGGCTTCATCCAACAAAAGACATACAATATTTAATTATAATAATAGTTGCATCCTTTATTAATGTAACATTGTCATGATTACAAGTATCACATACTTTGTTGCCTAATCATCAATGTAAAGTGTAACAAAAAAAATTACATGTCAATGTAATCAAACAACTACTATATTGTATTTTTTTTCCTCCATTAATCCTCAATTTTTCTCAAACACTTGAAAGCTACATAAATTGCATGATTTTACCAAATTCATCATGCTTCAACTCTAACATGGTGTTGACCATAGGCATAATGTGACACTAAGCTTTAATATCATGCCTCAGTTCTAACATGGCATCAATGACATAGTGACCCTAATAATACTGAACTTCAATATTTTTACATTCAATCTACATGTATATAAAGTATATAATCAAACTTAAATCAAATGAAATATCGCCAAAAGGCAATATGTAATTAACTCATACTTACACTAACCAAGTACATCAAAAGAACGCACAATGCATATGTTATCTACATGTCTTTTAAAAACCACATGTCTAAGTCCCTTGACAAAGGAGTCATTTAGCATGGAGTTTGATTCCATTTGCTCAATCCCTATGACATTATTTTCACAATATATTTAACACTCAAGCACTTCAACTCCATGTGTTTAGTATCACTAATAGTTTTACTTATCCATGGAATAAAACACTACAAAGTGGTCATCATAAAATGTTCATAATGGTTTAGCAATAGAATCCATGATACAAAGACCTAACACCAAATTTCTCAACCAAACAACATGAGTGACAGCAATAGAAACAAATTAACTTTGCTTGAATAATAGAAGAGACAATAAGTGTTGGTTTCTTACTTTTCCAAGATATTGTTCCTTCAACTAGCATAAAAATGTATATAAAAGTTTACTTTTTGTCATAGACACCCAATTAGATATGAATTTGTGTATCATGTCATTTTTCAGTTGTCCACTCTCTTATACATAAATATATGTTCCTTAGTTATTTAGAAGCACCTAGTTACTTTCTTAGCGGTTATCTAGTGATCATTTCCTAAATTAGGAAAGTATCACCCTAGAATGCAACTATAAAATAATATAAAGTTTAGTGCATATTTGAGCATATGTAAGGCTACACAAAACATTTGCCAAAAATTTATCATTCATGTCTACTCGCTCAATCTTGTTATTTAAACATTGATCTTTATTGATTTGTCACCTTTTAGTGAATGGGGAATCCCCAAATTTATAAGTATGCATATCAAATATCTCAAAGGCTCTATTATTGTAAGCCTTGTGAGACAACACAAGCACACAACGTGATCTATCTTTGTAAAATTTGATTCCCTATACAAAAGAAGCCTCACCTATATCCTCTATGCTAAAGAACTTAGTTAGCATCTACTTCGTCTCACGAAGCATATTAGATTATTTCAAGCATAAAATAGGTCATTCACATACAACGTAATGAAAAAAAATCTCATTAACCTTAAGGTATATGCATTGATCGATGTTAGATTCTTTAAAAACCAAATAGGTTACCATCAAACTACAAGTACCTTTATCTAAAAGCTTTCTTCAACCCATAAATGGGTTTTTTTAATTTACAAACCATTTGATCATTACCACTAACACTAAAACCCTTAAGTTGGTGCATACCTCCTCACTCAAATTACCATATAAAAAGTTACTTTAACATCCATTTGATGTTGTTCTAAATCAAGATGAACCATGAGTGCCATTATAATTGTGAATTAATCCTTAGTTGATAAAGGTGAAAAAATTTAATTAAAGTTAATTCTATCTTTTTGAGTGAAATCCTTAACTACCAAACTAACTTTAAATCTCCAAATTTTGCCTTTTAATATTTTTCTAGTCTTGAAAAATCTACTTACAACCAATTCTTCACAATTTCCAAGTAACTCAACAAGCTCTTATAAGTCATTAGTGGCCATAGACTACATTTCTTCATTCATTGTATGCATCTACGTCTCAAATTATGAACAACAAACAATTTCATGATAATTTTTCTACTTCATAACACACCCAATGTCAGAAGCATCATCATTAAGATGAACCATGAAATCATCATAATAGCATGTCACCTATGCCTAATTGAGCTTCTTACAATAATCTACTCAACTACATCAACAAATTGTGAAACCTTAACCATGGTATAATGATTAATTATATTTTGAACTCATGGATTACTCATGTTCTCAATTGGAATGTGAACTTCAAAAAAGATAGTAAACATGACACTATTATCATGGCCATGCATCAATCAAGAAAATATCTTAGTCAAAGGAGCATCAACCTCATATCATAAGATAATGGAGTTTGCTATATAAAGGTCCAAGAACTTAGCATGCACGAACTCCACAATCCTAGTGATCTTGGTCATATCCTTAAGCATGGAATTATACCTTTTGGCCACACCATTTCGTTTAGGATTTTTAAGCATGGTATATTGTGGAATTATTCCACCATCTTGCATGTGTGTAGCAAATAATCTCATATGTTACCTTGTGACATCATATGTACCTTAATACTTTCCTAAAAGAAGATACATAAAAGTTATATTTCAAAACAACTTTAAATCTAAATTGTAAGATTAAGCAGACACCTCCACTAATTTCTTACCTTCATTTTAGTTTTCTCTCCATGTAATCCCTTCAAGCTTCAAAATCTTTCTAAAGATACAACAATATGGGTTGTAGAACCACAATCAAGCCCTTAGGAGTTAATAGGGACATACAATGTGATAAAATGTAAGTTAAGAAACAACAAGTTTAACCAATTGCGAGGCTAATATAAGAACACATTCACTTTTGGACATAATACACTAACTAAGGTTATAGCCTTAGCCAAAACCTCAAATGGGTTAACACATAACAACACACTAAATTAAGAAAATGATCTCCTTTGGACAAACCAATTTCTTAACCCAATGTACTCTCCAATAACTCCATCATAAAATTTAACTATTTAGACAAAACACAAACACACTAAGATATATAATATGACATATACAACTTAGGACGTAACAAGCTATAAATAAATGAGATTGGTATAATAACACATTTAACTTTGGGCAGAAAGCACAAACTAGGGCTATAATCATGCCAAAACCTCAAACGGGTTAATCAGTGAACACACACTAGATTCAAGAAATAATCTCCTTTGGCTAGTCAATTTTTTTGCAATTTTAAAGGATTCTGTTTAAAAATATATTTTGAATGGATCTATGATAAAAGTCCTAATAGGTATATTGATAAAATATAGGATTTTAAGCTTCAAAAGTCATGGTTCATACATATTTCACTTGCATTGTATTTTTGAATTTTTCCTTTGTACTCATAAAAAGTTATTGAAGTTGGTCACTATAAATTTTTACAATCTTACTCAACAAAAGCCTTATGGTTTTGTGTCCCAATTTTTTGAAAATCATTATTTAAAAAAAATCATAATAACCTAAAAAATCCTAAAAAATTATTTCCAATAAAAAAAAGGAAGATAACAATACAAAAATTAGGTCATAAATCATGTAACATTGTTTATGAGTCTCTAATGCCAAGTATAAGAAAAATGAATGCAAGAGTTATAACATTACATGAAAATAGGACATATATTTTGTTTGCTTACTTGTTGAAGCCATGATCATCAATATTGTTGTGCAATAAATCAGCAGAAAAAATGGACAAAACGAGGAGAGGACTCGATAGTCATACCACTTTAGTAAAAAAAGCATGTTCCCTCAAATAACACATGTTGTAGGTCATCTTTGGTCTTCATTTTTCATGAAAAAAATCCCAATCTTTGAAAATGCATATTACTAGCAAAGCCTTTCTTCACTTGATACCACTCTATCTCAATTATCGAATATACAAATTGTAGAGAAAATAATAAATTATAATGACTATGAAGGGAACCTAGTTTTTAGTATATATTAACTTTAGGTACCTTCCATCATGGGCCTAAAGGTTAAGGCTTACACTGGTGTCTACATGAATCAATATTAGGTGTCCAAATCCCATTATCAAATGATCCTTATGTTAATTGGATTGGGTATCATATATTAGATCACATCATTAGTCCATTTTCAAACAACCCATAAGCTACAATTGATTGAATCACATCAAATTAATTAGAAATATATAATATTGATTACCGTAAAGTAGAGTTTACAAAATGGACATGACCCAATAGGCTGGCCTGACAGGCTCACAATTAGGATAGACTAGCCTATAAAAACGCAGCCCAAATAGAAATGAGTTTTTTGGCTCGACTCATATAGCTCAACGAGCCAAATAGACTTGGACCAGACTAATCCGATTAGTAACATATAATAAATACTACCTCTTATCCTATTTATAAGAAACAAATTGTACGGTAGAAAACACTACAACTTGTTTCCTATTTCCTATAAATAGGACCATAAGTAGTATTAAATAAAATATAATAACTTAGGAAGTAGTATTTAGTATAATAATTTATATTATTATTACCTCTTCTTTCTTTTTTCCCCTTAGTTTCAAAATCATAAGTGAATAATTACCTGAATAATTTATTGTAAAGGAGAGAGTGAGTGACAAAGTGAGTACCTACTTGCGATTTAAGAGGGGCGTCCATGGAAATCACAAGCACTCAGCATATGCTCAATTCCATTTGCTTCCCCTTTGTATCATCATTTTCTTGCACTCTATTTTTTTCTTTACTTTATTTTAAGTTTATTTTCATATTGGAAAACAAAACAAGGAGAAGGAGTATGTTTTAAATTATTTGCATCATAAAAGTTTGACCCATGGTAAAAAAAAATATTTTTGTACAGAAAATCAATTTTTTTTAACTTTTTTATATTCATTTCTAAATTAGTCTGAATAGGCCTGGTGACATCACAACTTGACATAGAGCTAGGCAAAGCCTAAGATATCCCAACCCACAAGAATATGGATTGGGCCTGAGCTAGTCCAATTTCACTGTTTGACCTGATGGACTTGGCCCAATCATTTTGATAGCCCTACCACAAAGTATTGTTAAGTGTGATAGTTAATTATTTTGGTAATTTTAAATAATTATATCAATTATTCATAAAAAAATGAAAAATTATATACTTATAAAACCTAAAAATACACTGCTAATATTAGGTCTAATTGTTATGCCCCACAAGGCTAGGTCAATGCAAAATTTGTATTTGTAGTTTTACATAATTGTAGGAAGTGAAAGACATATGGTAAAATGTCATGAAATACAATTGAATTATTAAACATGTCAAATCATTCTATTTTATAGTGATAAGTTCATAAAAATGTTTTGGTGTGCAAGTATAAATAATGAGTTATGACATTTCCAAATAAGTCTTAAGCTTTATTTTCTAGAGAATACCTCTACACAAAGGAATTTTGTTAAAAGGAACAATTATTTCAAATAATCCCCACCCAATCCAGATAAATTGCACCCTTTATACAACACCAAGGATGCAACTTGTGTTGTTTGTTCTTAGAGTTAATTACATTGACCCTCTAAGGTTTGTCTTTATTTTGCTCGATATCCCTCCATTTTAAAGCATTACTTTTAACCTCCTACCCTAAACGTGTAGATGAGATGAAGAGGTTGTGTCCAAAGCCAAAGCCAAAGGCTTGCTAGTGGGTTTGAGTGCCGATGTAGAGGTTGGAGGAAGCAGCTCTGCCTTCGTCAGAGGCAACTCCAATGCTGAAAGCAATATGTTATGGTTTTATGCCAATGTTTCCTTTGGCTCAACATCTTGTTGATGATAGTGCTTGTGATGAGCCTCCACTTCATCAGTTTCGTCATCACACTCCACATGTTTGACAAGCTCTAGCGCTACCAATTCGTCGTTGGCGTTTGATTCCACTTCTCAATCATAGATCTTATTAGGCTTGTTGTTTGATTCCATTTTTTTTTATTTTGTAAATTCCCTAAAGCTTGATTATGCTTCTTGCTTCTCTAGTTGTGAAATGATTGGATCTTTTTGCTGTTGAAGGAAGTCATGTTTGGCCTTTCTGTGTTAAATCAATCTTTGCATTCATATTTTTTTATTCATTCTATTATTACACTTTTTTGCTTACATTTAATCCCTTGTAGTGTGTTTTAACTTTTAATCCCCAATTTATGTGAAATTTGTTCTGGATTTCTCTCTTAAACAATGACACTAAGCTACTTGTTTTAATCCCTTATAGTGAGTTTCTAATGTACTTGAGTCAATTCAATTTCACTAAGGATGTGTTTAGTACAAGGGAAATTTTTGTGTGTTTGGGAATCATTTTTACTGAGAATCATAATTTCTAGTAATAAATAAATTTGTTTTGTTGATCATAAATATTGCTATATAAGTTTCCTGATAATATAAAGTAAAATAGTTTATTTTTCAATATCTTTAATTATTTACCTCATTATATAATTTAATAAAAATAACATTCCATTTTATCAGCAACTTGGTTGGACTATTGCATAACATGATTCCAAGTTACTTGTCCCTCATTTGCATGAACATCATGAATCACTTGAACGATATTATGACACGGATGCAAACTGCAACATCCATGAGTTAATAAATTCAATGCAAGCTTTGAATCTTAGTCAACCCTTATGTTCATGAAACCTCTCGACCATGCCAACCAAAAGACCAAGCCAAATAGCTTCCAATTCAGCTACTATCATTGAACATCCTCCAAGATTTGAAGAAAATCCGCAAATAAAGGCACGTCTATGATCCCAAAGCGCCCCTCCACAAGTGGATTCTGAACCTCCTGCAGCTATTGCCCTATCACAATTAAGAGCAACTTCCTTTTCCTTGGGAGCTATCCATATTAGTCTGTTTGGATATAATGTTAGAAATACTTTTGAGAGTTTTCCCACTGTAAACAATTCTACATTTTTAGTAAAAAAGTTTTCAAAAACACTTATGACTTGTATCCAAACATATCCTCTCAGAAAGAGAACTGGAGTATTCAGAATAAGGTGTCTAGTGTTTATCAATGACTTATAAAAAACAACACTCTCAGAATAAGACCTTGCCATAGTACACGCCTTGTCTACAGAATCTTCCATAGATCAATACTCCCTTCGAAAAACCATAGTATGACGTCTCCACCACATAACATAGAGAGCCCTTCCAAATATAAGATTCCATTGCAAGCAGTGGACCTCCAAGTTCATTGAAATATTAGACAACAATCATTCTTTCTAGTCCTATGTGGTGTAGAAAATCCCCTCACATCCATTCTAATAAAAAATTGCCACACCATTTTAACATCAAGACAGTCCCTAAAAAGATGAAAAAAGGATTCTTCATGGTCCTCACAAAAAATGCCCATATTTGAGTTACTCAACTCTAAGCCCATCCTCCTACAATTCATAAGAACACATTCTTGACACAACTTTCATAGAAAACCTTTCACATGCTCAAGTCCTTTACATTTGTTGATATGTTTAAATAAAGCTTGATGAGGAGAAGCCACAAAGTTCCTCACCAACTCATAAGCAGATCTCATATTTTAATTCAAATATCTTTTCTCTATTTTTTTTATTTCTATCATCTCAACCAAACATACTCTTAAGGAGGAGGAATAAAATATTTTAGGAAAAAAGTTATTAAATATTATATGCAATACACATGATTTATAACTGTCAAATATTTTAATGGCGTTCACTAACCCAATATGTTTTTAGAATATATAGTTAAGTTTAAAATAAATAAAATAATTTATTAAAATAATAAGTAAGAACATAAATTATGAGATAAATAATGTATACAAAAATTATGAGATTTCTGAAAGAAAATTAAATATGTATCAAAATGACTTAATCCACTTTAAAAAGAAACATGAATAAAATTATTTTAGTCATTTAATATATAAGATGAGTTTTTCTCTTTTTATTTTCATCTTGAGAGAAAAACTAAATATATGAGTCTCACATGTGTTTTTAATCATTCCTCCATTTCCTTATTTTATTTTGGTTGAGAAGAAAGAAAATAAAAGTTTGAAATAGTTGAAGAGAAAATAAAAATTAAAAACTAAAAAAGAAAAATTCAAAATTTTTCTTTTTAGAAATCAATGTTTTTCTTTAACCAAACAAAAAAATATATTTTTATTTTATTCTTTTCCTTTTTTTTTTCTCTCCCACGTTCATCCCTTACAAACCTAACATTTAAAGAAATCAAAAAGAAAAATTTGCGCCATTTTTGTATCTTTCACTCTGCCCATTCCTTCCTTCTTCCCTCTTTATGAAGTCGCCAATGGAGTATTCTGATTTCTTTTTCCAACTTATGAGAATTAGCTTAAATAGCATATGCATCCCTAATGTAAAATTTATCTTTGAATATTAAAAAATCAGCTGAATAAAAAAATGAAAACTTAACTGTAAAACAAATTTAAAAATCATATTAATAATTATTTTTAGTTAATTAATTTTTGTACAAATTAAAATTATTTTTTATAAGTTAAAATAAGACAATTTTTACAAATACTACATTTATGTGTAAGTAGATTTTAACATATAAAAAAATTATGTACTTTTTTCATAGTTTTTCTTCTATAATTATTTATGAAGCAGTTTATCTAAACAAAAAAAATAGAACTTCAGTATCTATTTATTAATTTTGTAAGAGAATATTTAAGTGATAGTAAGTGATTACCATGTTGTAAGATTAAGCTAAAAATAAGTTTAGGGAAAATTAATTAAGTCTGCGCCACCGATTAAAAAAAAGAAGGCTGGCCTCGTTGATTTCTCTCTCTCCGACAACCCAATTCCAGAGAGAGAGAGACAGAGAGGATTCATTCAACCATTCCCTCTGATACACAGTCTCACCTGGTTGTAGTTCTAGTGAGAGAAAGTTAAATAGAAAGAGGAGGGAGAAAAAAAGAAAGAGAGAGAAGAAGAGGAAATACCAAAACAGAAAACCGCGCTAAAAACCAATGGCGAGTTTTAGGGTTTTGTGAACACACTGCGATGATGGAAATGCCTGCCAGAAGATCCAACTACTCGCTCCTCAGCCAAATTCCCGACGACCAGTTCTCCGCCGCCGCCGGCCCCTCCTCCTCCGGCGACGGAAAGGCCGCCCGCGCCGGAAAGTTTGACCGCGTAGCCTTCGACTGGGACCTCGTCGCCGATCACCGGGCCGCCAACCGGATCGGAAACCTCTACTCCTCGATCGGCCTGCAGCGCCAGTCCAGCGGGAGCAGCTACGGCGAGAGCTCGCTCTCCGGCGGCGGCGACTTCTACGCTCCGACGCTCTCCACGGCGGCGGCCAGCGACGTCGACGCCTTCGGATACCTCCACGAAGAGCGGAGCAAGTTCTCGGAGGCGGCGCCGGCGAGGATCGCCGGCTCCTCCTCCGGGAAGAGCTGGGCGCAGCAGACGGAGGAGAGCTACCAGCTGCAGCTCGCGCTCGCACTGCGCCTCTCGTTGGACGCCACGTGCGCCGATGATCCCAATTTCCTCGATCCGGTGCCGGACGACGCTGCGCTGCGGCTCTCGTCGCCGGCCGAGGCGGTTTCGCATAGGTTTTGGGTACGTTGATCGCTGTGCCTCTTGGTTTACGCGGCTTGGATTGGATTGAATTCGATTGGATTGTGATTGCGAATTCCGGTGATGGATTTCGGTATTAGGTGTTTTTGAATCGTGTGTTGATGAATTGCCCGTGAAAAATAATTTGGAAGCGTGTAAGTTGACATAGGTGTAGTTTGACTCCGGTAAGTTTGATTAAGTGCAATGTAATGTAGCATGAGGTGAAGCTGCAGTGGTTCCATGATTGTAATAGGTTTTTGTAGTCTGCGTCAGAGGGAGGATCAATCAAATTGTGGTTGACGATCGCCAACTTTTAGAAGTTCATTCACACTGGTTGGTTGGTCCTTTTCTGTGAGTAATTGGAGGAGTTGTAGTTTCAATTGAATGGAAGGGAATTGCATTAGTACAAAGCTGTTAGGAGTTAGATGGAAGGGGAAGGAAAATTAGTTACTGACAGTTAGAGTAAATTAGTCAGTTATAGCAATTAGTTAGATATAAATAGGGGTAATTAAGAGCAAGGACTCAAAGGAGGATTCTATCTTGTATCATCTGTAGGTTGAGCTTATGCTCTTCGTAAAAAGAGAAAGAGAAATCCTTCGTGAAGGGGAAATCCCTTGGAGGAGGGATCTCTCCTATTTTCTGTTTTTTCCCTTCCATTTAGTTCCTCACAAAAATCCTCTTAAGATGTTGTGTTTTGTTTGTCTGAAAGGACAGAGTTGGATTTTGAATTACACTGTTGAAGTCTAATGGGTATTATGCTCCTTTTTTCTTTTCTCTTCCAACCCCCTCCCCCGTGACATCTGCTCCTTGGGAAAACTGTTTGCTGTTTGCTGTGAATTCTGGGCAGTATGGGTAGGCTATTCTCTTACTGTGTGCTTATCATATTTCTGATGCTTATCTTGAGTTATTTTCTCATTGTTGCGCTGCATAAAAAATCAATATTGGAAAATGTAATTTTCTTAAGGAGCTTCAAAATGTTAATTTTTATATTTTGGTGTCATTGCGGGGATGCAGAGTGTACTTGGTCATACTAGGGGAAATTGCCACCAAGAAATATAGTCATAATTTCTGAACAGATGAAGTTGAAACCTGATTCTTGAGTTGTCGCATGAACTATGTTTAAGAGGAAAAAATATCCCTTCACTCTTTATTGTACTACATTTTCTTTTTTAAAAATTATCTCTAGTTTTCCCAGGAAAGTTCTTGATTTTGTGTCTTGTTAATAACGTGCAACAGGTGAATGGCTGCCTATCATACTCTGACAAAATTCCAGATGGCTTTTACCTAATTCACGGGATGAATTCCTTTGTCTGGACCGTGTGCACTGATCTGCATGAAAATGGCCGAATTCCATCAGTTGATATGCTGAAGTCTGTGAATCCTTGCGTTGTTTCTTCACTCGAAGTAGTTATGGTGGATCGACGCAGTGACCCCAGCTTAAGAGATCTGCAAAATAGTGTTCATAACATTTCTTGTACTAGCATAACAACAACAGATGTTGTAGATAAACTTTCCAAGCTGGTTTGCAACCGTATGGGGTGAGCCTCCTTGGCATTCATGGCTTGACCTATTTAACTTTTTGTCTGGTCATATCAGTCTCACTGTGTTTTATTGCTATAACAAGGGGTTCAGCTTCTGCTGGGGAAGATCACTTTTTTTCCATCTGGAGGGATTGCAGTAATGATCTGAAAGATTGCTTAGGATCTGTTGTTATTCCCATAGGTAGTCTATCTGTTGGCCTCTGCCGGCATCGTGCTATATTATTCAAAGTAAGGCTCTACTTTTCTTTGGCTTTTTAAGGCTATGATTATGCATGTTGACTTGTTTTTGTTTGCTGTTTAGTACATGCAATTGTATTTAAGTTGTTTTTTAAATGACTTGCTTTATATTCAATATTTTCAGGTACTAGCTGACGCCATTGATTTACCATGTCGAATTGCCAAGGGCTGTAAATATTGCAAAAGGGATGATGCTACATCTTGTCTTGTTCGATTTGGGCTCGAGAGGTATGTGCTTTATTGCCAAGCACATATACTTTTCTGTTAATAAGTAGGCTGCAATTTAAAAATTAATTTCCATGAGTTCCAATGACCATGGAAGAGGACTTTATATAATTGGTTAACATGCGAACCTTCTGTTTATTGACATTTTAAATATATGTTTCTTAATAGTAATATTCCTGACACCTCTCATCTCACATAATCTAAATACAGGGAGTATCTTGTTGATTTAATTGGAAAGCCAGGAAACTTATCTGAACCTGATTCCTTGCTCAATGGTCCATCTTCCATCTCATTTTCTTCACCCTTGCGCTTTCCACGACTTAAACCAGCTGAACCTACCATTGATTTCAGGTCACTGGCCAAACAGTATTTCTCGAATTGTGTGTCTCTTGAGCTTGTCTTCGACAACAATTCTGCAGGTGATATTCATATTTCCTGGTAATTTATGATGCTCTACATCTGGGAGTGTGAAAGATCTACTAATGGCCTACTATTGCATTTATTAAGAATGTAGGATCCAGGTGTCCCTGGTCTTTCCCTTTTTAATTTCCATATTTTTAATGAATGATGAAATCATTTTCTTTAAGCTAGTTACTCTCTGATTGGCTTGAGGGCCCAGACCAGGACTTGGGCCAGACCAGGTATTGGACTTGGATCCAAAGAGGCCCAAGATTTGGAGGATTTGTGTTAGGAAAAAGAAAGTGGGTCCCTACACTTGGTTATCTGGGTAGGAAGAGTTAGTTGCATACTGGCTGAGAGCCATAGATCCCGGATAGGGGGAAGGTTACAGGGACAAGAGTGTAGGGAATGAGGAGTTATTTTTTGCAATTGCTTTTGGGGTGAATTGTTGGCAGAGAAGATTGCTTTTTCTGAGAAGTAGCATTCTGCACTGGAGAATTTTTTTTTTTTTTCCCTGTAATAGTTCATTAAGCTGGTTTCAGATAATAAAGCTATCAGTTTCTGGTGTTTAATCTGTGGTTCCTAACACACTTTATAATTAATTTGCTTGTCTACCAAATGTTAATGTGTTATAGCTTTCTTATTTGAATTGAACTCTATCCATTTGTTGATTTAATCAGTTTATAAGCACTAAGAGATTAGATGGCAGGCGTCTGTATTTTTGTCCGTTTTGTATGCTCACTGCAATTAGCTGATGAATAATATTTCTAAACTTGGAAATTGCAAGAATATGGTTGCCTACTAAAAAAGAAGTTCATGATTCTTCACTGTGATGTTTGTGCTATATGGTGTTCCATGTAAGTTGTGGTCTGTATTGTAGAATTGGGAGAACAGTTCAAGTTACTCGGTCAAGTTTATCAAATATCATTATCAAATTCTTGATTTATTGTGATGAACAGGGGTTAACATCATTTAGTCTGTCTACAGAATGATATTTGAGTGACTATATTTAATTTAATGTGTAATAAATTTGCAAGTAAATCAACATCTGCAATAGTTCCAAAAAGCACGCTTTGAATGAGTGTTCATGTTGCTTGTTTGACATTAGTTGTAGTTTTGCTTGTCATCCTGTAATCTGGTTTGCAATTATGGATGATAATTGTTTAAACTTTAACTTGGTGCCTGTTTAGGATATGCTAAATTTTATATCGCATGAGCTGTTGCTAATGGAGATTCTGGATTCTACATTTCAGAACAGTTTGATGGGAAGTGCAAAGACAGCAGTAACCCTAGGCCAATTTCGACTGACAGCAGTAGAAGTTCTCACCTTCCTCTGCATCCTCAAGATTCTCATCCAAGCTCACGTGAACAAGGTTCCGAAACATATCAATCATGTAACCCTCCTCAGAACATTGTAGACTCGACCATGGGAAAGTATCCACCACCAATAAAGCATAAGCGTCCTGTTGGTATACCAACCCCATTAGCACTTACAAATACTAATGATGACATGATTGAGGGCAAGAGGTTTGTTGAAGGAAGTCAACTGATCCCTAGCAAACATGCTCGAGAACTTAACCTTGACATGGAGGATTTGGACATACCATGGAGTGATCTTGTCCTAAGAGAGAAAATAGGGTCAGGTATATCTTCTCCTTTATAACTTGCAATTGCTTTTTTTTTTTGTGGGGACAAAAAGAGACATACTATTGTAGAGAGAAAAGACAATATGGAAGGAAATTAGATATTGTCCTTAGTAATGCTAGTACAAAAGAAGAAAACAGAAAAAGTAAGCCTGCTCATTAGTGCAACAAAACTCCCCAATCCATATGCATATTTGACCAGGGGCTTCCATTGAAGAAGTCATGATTCATAAAACCATTCAAAATATCACATCCAATCACTTATACCACACCACCATAAAAAATTTCCTTGCTTCTGCCAAACCTTCTAAAGTTAATCATCAAGATCTGATCCTAACTTAAATTAGCACAGTAATTAATTTTTAGTAACATGCTTCTTCTAGTGGCATGATCTGTGTAACTAGTATCAGTAGTCATTAAATTGAAAGTGGCCTGTTGTATTTCAGGTTCTTTTGGAACTGTACATCGTGCTGAGTGGAATGGCTCGGTAAGCCAATCTCTCTTAAATTGATGCTGCATAAATGTTACTTCTAACGTAGTATTATTAATAATAATCCTAATAGGCCCAGCTCAATGCACATCTAGTAGTACAAGCCCGGCCATTGTTACACTGGCTTTTGCAGTACAAGACCAACCATCAGTAACAATGTATTTTATGTTTTCTTTAAGTTGCACCTCAAAAGACCAGAAGTTTATTTGAAAAAATTTCATCTGCCAAGGGAATTAGATGTTTTGCTCATGGAACTATTTCCATCAAACATTTATTTTTTCTGCAAATTAATGGAGCCTTAAATAATGTTGCCAAAGTGGCATATTTTTTAGGCTTATGTTCTTTTGTTTTCAAGTTTTTTAAGCTTAATTTCTGTCATCATTTGGAATGTGTGTATGTTGGGGTTTTGGGGGTTATATATCCTCCTAGAGGACTGAACTTTCCAGGATCGCTTCATTAAAGTTTGTAACAGAAAGTGTTTCATATATATATATATATATATTTACGTGTATCAGAATTATAAGTATATAATTTTCTTTTTCTTCCCTCTTCGTCTCAACCCTGTTTTATGTTTTTGCTGTTCTTACATCCTTCAAAACACATCATATTGCAGGATGTTGCTGTGAAAATTTTGATGGAACAGGATTTTCATGCTGAGCTCTTCAAGGAATTCCTAAGGGAGGTATGCTTGAAAGTTGAAAGTCCTAACCCTGCTTTATTTGCTTTCTAGATATTTTCTTGCTGTTTATTTGATCTGTGTTTTCCCTTCTCTTGGTAGGTTGCAATAATGAAACGTTTACGGCATCCAAACATTGTTTTGTTTATGGGGGCAGTCACTCAGCCTCCCAACTTATCAATTGTCACTGAATATTTATCAAGGTTGTACTTCTCTACCTGTTCCTCATCCTTTTCCCTAAAAGGGGAAAATTTTTCAAGGCTATAGGATTACAGGATATTTTGACCTTGACATTCTAAGAGTTCTTGACCTAAGTGCAGGGGTAGCTTATATAGGCTTTTGCATAGATCTGGTGCCAAAGAAGTATTGGATGAGAGGCGTAGGCTTGGTATGGCTTATGATGTGGTATGTATTTTAAAAAAAAAAACTATACTGTTTCTGCTTTTTTAGTATTTTTTGAATTATGTCATAATCTTTGTATTTTTTATAATTAACAATGTGTTATTTTATCATTTGCAGGCAAAGGGGATGAATTATCTTCATAAACGTAATCCCCCAATTGTTCATAGAGATCTGAAATCTCCAAACCTTCTTGTTGACAAGAAATATACAGTGAAGGTAAGAATGAAGTTTTCTCTAGTATAAAAATTACAAATAGTCTTTAAGGGTTTCATATAAATTATTTGTCACCCATGGCAGTAGGATTCCACTTTTCTTGCTGATAGTCTCGCACAGATACAAGGCAATAATTAGTCACAATATTCTCATTTTTTTTGTTTGAGCATAGCTTGAATGTAGTAAGATGTTATATTTGCTCATGTGGTCAGGACTAGGTTTCATCTGGGGAGGGAGCTACCTTCTTCCCCCACTTGTCTCATGGAATTTGTACTTCATCCCAAAAGGAAAATGACACTTCTGGCTTCCGCATAGCATATGACACACCTTTCTGGATTGTCGAGAGAGATGGAGCTATATTACGAATAAACTATTTATTTGACTGGCTTTTCTTTAAATAGTAATTGATATTTTTTCCTGGTACATTCTGGTAATAATTTGATATTTTGATTTGATCTTGGATCTTTTGTGAACTGGAAGAAGATTGTGTTTATTGCAAACTTTTCTTTTTATTGATAAGAAGTTTTAGCCTTCTGTTAATTAGTTGTGCTTGTTTTGATTCAAATTTGGAATGTTGAAATTTGATAAAAAATTAATATGAAAACATGTGCAGTGTATTGGTAAAAAAAATTTGTGGATGTAATTTCATTGGGGAGGGTTGATCTGTTCTGTCGGACATTAAGGGAGGTTTTCATCCCCTCTAAATAATAATGCCTTCTTTTTGTAGGTCTGTGATTTTGGGCTTTCACGTCTGAAGGCCAATACGTTTCTCTCATCCAAGTCAGCTGCTGGGACTGTAAGTTCCCATTGACTGCCGTTATTTCTATTTTGTACATCTTATGTTTCAGAAGTAAGTTTTATAACTACATTTTTAATTTTTCTCCTTTTCCTCCCTTAGCCTGAGTGGATGGCTCCAGAGGTTCTTTGTGATGAGCCATCGAATGAGAAGTCCGATGTTTACAGCTTTGGTGTAATCTTATGGGAGCTTGCAACATTGCAACAGCCATGGGTTAATTTAAATCCAGCACAGGTTTGTTATATAGCTGTGATACATGATATTGCAGTATGTTTATGCTTAATAGTTCTATTATTATTATTGTTGTTGTTGTTATTATTATATTGTTTCGGCATTTTATGAAACTTGCGAAGTGAAATGAATGACCATAAGAATATATGAAATTGAAATAGCGTGTGGCTGGGAATAGAAATCTGAGAATGATGGCAAGAAGTGGATATTGGTTGAAGCATGCATTGGACAAGCCAATATTGATGGGTGTATGGTTGAAGTTTTAAGGTTGTGTCGGAAGTATTTTGTTGACTTTTGAGTGTTATCCTGTTTCACGGTGGTCAATCTTTGTTATATCATGCTTGCTTTGGTTGCATTTGCATGCACATAGGTAAACCTTTGGCCCAAGTTTATTCTAAATGAAAGAGGAGTGAACCTAATGGGCTGCAGGTGTATGAAAGAAGGAACAATGGGCAGAATCTGTTATAGAGAAAGTTGTCAATATGTTGCTTTTTTCAGTGTAATCACTAACTAGTAGGGTTAAGCTCTGTTGTAAGGAGCTAGACTCCACATTTTCGCTTCACATATATAGTTTTCTACTAAATATTTATTTATTTTGCTTCAATGTTCACAAATGCATATTGGGGTCTAGGTTGTGGCAGCTGTTGGCTTTAAGGGAAAAAGGCTTGAGATCCCACATGATGTGAATCCCCAAGTAGCTGCACTAATTGAGGCTTGCTGGGCCTAGTGAGTTCAGATGCATCTACCTATGTATTCCACTTCAATATTCTGTCATAAAATTTTATTGATATTGGTTTACTGCAGTGAGCCTTGGAAACGTCCTTCTTTTGCGAGTATTATGGAGTCTTTGAGGCTATTGCTCAAACCCCCTACACCTCAACCTGGTCGTCCAAGCATGCCATTACTGACCTGAATGGTTGGAACGCCAAGTTGCTTTTCGTGCACATATGACAGGATTTTATTGGTCTTTGATGTCTAACAAGATTACACTGCTTTAGTTGTCCCTAGGTACGTGCCAAATTCCATAATGGTCTTCTTGCCAGCACTAAATCTAGCTTGGACCTAGTATTTCTCAGTTTTTGGTTGTGCCGTGGGTAAGGGGAATGGTCATTGATTTTCTAGTGGAAATATGACCTCATTATAGTTGGAGGTTGGAGTGTACCCAATTTTTTTTATAATTATTTATAAATCATGCTGAAGTGCTTTTACAACTCAATAAGGGTTTTTTTGGGTAAGCTTTTTTAGAAGTACTTCTAAGAAAAAAATGAGATGAACTTCTCCATAAATTAAAATAAACTATTCATTAGTTAACTAATTATTAGTTAATTATTTAATTTGTAGAAGTTTTCTCATTTAACTTTTCTAAAAGATGAGAGAACATCTATAAATTAACTAATGGATAATTAATTTTAGTTTATGAAGTTTCATTTCATTCTTTCTTCTTATTTTCTTTTTTTAGAAGTATTTCTTGAGAACCTTATCCTAAAATTGTTTTTTTTGTCTTTGTTGATCATGTGTCTAACCTCGTGATCAAACTAATGCTTGTTCTTGTCTTTTTGGTTGCAGAGTCAATTGTATATTTCTTTAATTCAGGTTTAAGAATATTGATTTTCAACGCAGAGCAAGGATACTCCACACTCCCTCTTTGTTGTTCCAAACAAAATTGTTTGATTAGGTGATCTTGTAATTTTATCGAGAAATGTTTTACTTTTTCTTCTTTCATAATTTTGTATGTAAAAAAATATTCCCATTGTAATCACATTCAGTTAATGATAAGCAGCTTTGCCAGCGCCAGCGGTGTACACCTACATTTTTCTGCATGCTTGGATCCGTTGACTCCATTAAAATACACTCTCTACTTGAATCAATTCCATGGTGGGAATACTTTTAAACCAAATAATGGTCCCTCCATCTGACATGTACGCTATTTCAGAATTTTGGTATTTTGTCTTTCTGCTCCTCGTACAGGAACGAGCACCAGTATCTTGCACAACATACGATTCATTGTACTCCACTTTTTGCATGGTTTTCTTATAATTCATGGTCGTCATTTTAGAAGTTTGGAAAAGAAAGACAATCCATTAACGGAATGATAAAAGGGCACATCTAAAATGTAGAATTTGTTTTACACTAAATTGAAGCATAAAAGAAATGCATGTTAATGTACAGCTAGTGCTTAAATAATTTATCATTTGGGCATAAGAGATGATCGAAAACTCAAACAAAACAAAAATAACTTGAACAGAAGGAATAGATCCATTGAACAGGTAGAAGCTCAAGGGGATCAGGAAAAGAATGGTAGGTGGCATAGACCCTCATAAGTTCTCGTTTTCAAGCCAGACTCTGATAACATAAGAATGGTACGGTACATTCGGCCTAGAATTCAATTCTTAACGTTTTGTTTGTTTTTTAATCTGCATCCCTTGCGTTAGATTTAACAAGCTCGGAATTCACGTAAACCTTATATATTAACAGAAATATAAACATTGTCGCAGCTAATTTGCATTTTATAATCAAAATTAAGCTTACATCAAAGAGAAAGGTCCATGTTTTTTTTTTTCCTTCAGAAGAAAGAATCGGAACTCTCCATTTCAACGAGATCGAATAGGGATAGCTTCTAAATTTTTCTCTACCAAACCAAAAGATGAATATGCTCCGTTTGGCAATTTTTATTTACTGTAAATAGTCTTTTTGGTCCTTATAGTTGGCATTTAGTAACAAATTTATTTCTATATTATAAAAATGATCAATTTAATACACAAAAGTGTAAATGTATCGACAATTTAGTCCAACTATCAAGTTATGTTAGTTTCCATTAACTTTTTTTTGGCGACATGACACGTGAAGGAGCTTGACAAATCCACATGGTAGAAATGAATTCCACGTTGCTGACAAGACAAATCAACATGTGCATGTGATGTGCCATGTAAGCCAACGGTGTCTTGGACTCAAATGTCAATGATACTTTTTTTTATTGTTGAATTTTAAATTCGTGAAGCTAGCGACTATTTTGCTCAAGAATTGGCTCTTTCTGATTTCATTGTAATAGGTTGTTATGCAGCAATAGATTCAACAGATTGATCCCTGGTATTTGTAACTAAATGACAAAATGGTCCACAATATTTATAAAAATGGACATTCACCTAAAACATTGATGACAAAATCCAGATCGATTTCATTATCATCATAAAAGATTCTTCATTGTCATCATACAGTCCATCATTATCTTCCCCCATCTTCATTTTTCTCCACATCATCTTGATTATCATCTCCAACATCACCAAAGAAATCAGTCATTACTTCAGTTGCTACATCTTTTTTTTATATTTACATTAAGACCATCATAATCAAGTTGAATGTCATACAAAGGAGAACAACTCTCCAAATTTGTGAGCAACTACATCTCCTTCCACGTTACCCACACCACCATCATTGTCACCGTAATGAGCAACAATGTTTTTTGTTATTTTATCAATTTCATTTAGCGCATCATCTCCAATGTAGTCATCTACACCCACATCCTCAACATGAAACAACTGTTTGTTTGTGTTATTAACTAATGGCTCACTAACAACATCAGAGACACCTTCTATGAGTATCTCCTATATGTCAGGAAAAAAATGTTCATACACAACATTGTCATTCACCTATCGATGGTGCAAAAAAGTAACAAATTTGCGATCTTACCTTACGAAATTGCCTCTCATCTTCAGTGCATAATCATATATACTTTTCAAATGACAACCAAAAATGAAATGCGACTATGCGTTGACAAGTCGTCATCGTTGGCCATCGACACTACAAAGGTGGGGAACGAAGATTTACCACTGACACTGACCAATTGGTCCATAATGCATAGAGTTCCCTTCTGTCACATGGATTTGTCATGTCATCCTTCATGCACCACATCGTTAAAAATATTAACATAAATGGAAAAACTTAACAATTGGACTAAATTGTTGGTACATTTACATTTTTGTGAATTAAATTGATCATTTTCATAGTTCAGGGACAAAATTGTCATTGAATGCAAACCGCAGGGATCAAAGTAATTATTTATCCTTTTATTTACTATGTTACAAGTACGGAATATTTATTGAATTTATTAATAATTAATTTTTATCTAAAATTTGATAATTATTTTCAGTGATTATTTAAACTTACGATTTTTATTTAAATTTTATATATGTAAAAAAATACATTATTAGATAAAAATTAATTATTATAAAATTAATTATGTAACTTTATATCTGTATATACATTAGAAATTTTAATGTTATATAATGATATTAATTGATTTTTTAATATAATTGACCTATTAATTTAGAGTGTTGTGTTAATAAAGTGAATGTCGCAAGTTTCGAAACCTGCATTTATCATTATTTCATAAATAATTTTATAAATTTTTAACCTAGGGTGTATGAGATATTTGGTGGAAGAAATTTACAAAAGTTAGACAACTTGCTATTTTCTACTTGTTTTTTCTCACCACAATTATTATTATTTTCCAACAAAAGTTTTAAATAAAGACCCGCGGGCCCAAGAAAAATCCCCAGAAAAAAGACAAGCTGTCGCCAAAAGGCAAAGTTCAGCAGCACGCGATTGGATGATAGAGTTCGCTTGGGCACTAAGTATTTGACCAGACCACTCAGTACAGTCTGACACACAACACAACACAACACTGTCAACACAAATACTAAACAGCAACAGTCCTAATAAGTGTGACAAAAAAATATCTACCCCGACATGCGGTCCCAACACAAAGAAGAAGAACCACCACCAGTTGCAACTAACCAACGTAACTGCCAGGAAACTAAACCAAAACCTCAAATAATCAAAACTCGTTCTCACACACACTCTCTCTCACTGTGCAATGGCCTTTCTCTTCCACCGCCATCATCTCTCCACCCTCCACCGCCCTCACACCCTTTTAATATCCCCACTCCCCCCACCACCTCCCACTCTTTTCTTTTCACACCCCTCCTCATTCTTCTTCTTCACCCTAATTCAGAATCAACATGAACCCAAATGATGGCAACTCTCCTAAGCCGTTGGAGATTCTGCAGATGAACCCTGTTCCGCCGTTTTTGTCCAAGACCTTCGACCTCGTCGACGACCCGATTCTCGATCCGATTATCTCATGGGGCTCCACCGGGTTTAGCTTCGTCGTGTGGGACCCTCTCGAGTTCGCGAGAATTGTTCTTCCTCGACATTTCAAGCACAACAACTTCTCCAGCTTTGTTCGCCAGCTCAATACTTATGTGGGTATCATCAATTCATCATCATTCATCGCTTTGCTTTTACTTATATGCCACTCATGGCTCCTTGGTAACTGTTTTTTTGGTTTTGGTTTTTGGGTATGTATGTATGTAATGTTTTCTTCAGTTGTTTTTGTAATTTGGTATGTAAGTACTTTATCTTTTATTTTACCGGTAAATTTTAGTTTATTATGTTAGTTTTTTTTATTTTATGGGCAACTTCTCCAAAACCAAAAAAACCAAATGTCATCCTGTGACGTCTTCCCCCTTCTTTCTCCAATGGGTCAATCTTATATGTCCGTTAGTTATCTTAGTTTTGTTAGAAGAGAGAATCAAATTTGCGACCTTTCCTTTCTTTCCTTTTCCCGTAACCATCCAACCCACCTTATATCTCCGGTATGTATGTATGTACTTTGATTGGACAATTTGATGTATTGAGTGGGAATGTATATGAATGTTAAAATTTTGAGGCGTTTTAACGGTGTGTACTACTGATTCTTAAATTAGTTTGTCATATTGTTTCTTTGATTGAACGAATTTTCTTAATGTGTGCGAGTTTGTAATGGTCGGGTGTGTAGTGTGTTTGTGGATGGAGGTAGAATGATTCTTTACTTTGTTTAAGGCCTTTTTTGTTTACTTATTTCAAGAATAGTTTTTGTTTTTTTTTAAATTTGTTTGTCCCAGCCCCTAATCAAATTGGGAAGTGTTTGTCCCATGGACATATTTTTTGTTTTTTAAAAGTTTGATTTTTTAGTACATGGATAGAGAGTACTTGAAGAAAACAAAAAAGATGGGGAAACATTTCCTAATTTTTGCTTTTTGATTCTGGAACTCTTGTTTTAGAAACGATTTTCAAAACTTAATGGATTTTGGATGAGAAATTGATTGCTAACTTGTATCAAATTGATTTAGAAAACAATTTTTAAAATAAATAGTGAGAAGAGAATCCAACAAGCCATAAGATTCTTGGCTTGTGTTTTCTCATTTGTTAAAGGCAGAGTTGTTTTAATAATTGAATAAAAATTGAAGGACACCTCCACTCTAGTTGACACCTAGAGAGAAGAGAGCAAAATGTAGGTATAACAGGAATATGAGATTATAGAAAAAGATAGATAGAGAGAAATGGTAGATGTTAATAAGGTGTTTGAAATGATGGAGTGTTCACATATCACTACTCTAATTTTGGTCTGTTCAATCTGATCATTGTAATTGCTATCTTGAGGTGTACTGTTTTGAGTCTGGTTTTTTTGGTTATGCTTATTACTATTGTCAATGTAATTGAGTGATAAGAATATGGTTTGGATGCTTACTGATTGCATTGTAGTTAGGATTGAGACTTGAGAGACTACAACTACTACTGGAAGTGGCAACAGGAGAAATATTCCCCTTCCTGTAGAAGGGATTTCATATTCCACAGGTAGTACTCAGGGTTCTGTGGGTTGTTTGTGTCATTTTGACTTTTCCTTATGTCTGTGTAAAGCTTGCTTTGGATTCCCAGATTGCATTATCCAATACAAGCTTGCTCTCTCTATTAGCTCATAGTGCCAATGTTTTGGTGTACCTAAACCATATATCTTCTTTTGCTTTGCTGATATTCTTCCCTTTTCCCTCCTCCTCCTCATTCTTGTCTTGAGGCCTTCTGCTTCTGCTCCATTCATTCTCAGGTAACTTGGTGTTTGTCTCCAGGGATTCCGCAAGATTGACACGGACAAGTGGGAGTTTTTCAACGAAGCTTTCCAGCGAGGGAAGAAGCACTTGCTGAAGAACATCCAAAGGCGCAGGTCATCTCAATCCCAGCAGGTTGGTAGCTATATTGGAATCGGATCTTCTACTGAGGCAGGAAGGTCTGAGGTTGAGATCGAGATAGAAAGGCTTAGGAAAGAAAGGACTATGTTGATGGAAGAGGTTGTTGATTTGCAACAAGAGCAACGAAGAATGGCTCACCGCTCAGGAGAAGTGAATCAAAGGCTCCAATCCGCAGAACAAAGGCAGAAACAAATGGTTTCTTTCCTGACCAAGTTAATCCAGAACCCCGCCTTTTTAGCCCGCCTTAGGCATAAGGAGGAGCAAAAAGAAATAGATTCTCCAAGAGTGGTGAGGAAGTTTGTCAAGCAGCACCAACATGAAACTGGAACAGCAGAAACTCTCCAAGAAGGGCAGATAGTGAGGTACCAACCTGATTGGAGAAATATAGGCATGTCTTCTGAAACTCCAAAACTAAGTCCAGTTTCCATTGAACAGTCTCCTCACTACCTTTCACAGGGTTTGGCAGGAGAAATGAGTGTAGGCGCAGAAGATCTTACTGCTCAAACAGAGAATATTGTATCAGATGACTTGGCTGCAGTGCACGGGTTCACAGTGTCTCAAGAAATTATGACTGGAGAAGGATCATCTAGCTTTGGAGCTGAAGACCCCCTTTTCAAAGGGAAAAGTGTCACGAGTCCAAATCTAGAAGTTCCTCCAGAGTATTTTGCTTCCTTCCCAGAGGGTTTGACCAAGGGGAAAGACTTTCAAGACTTTTCTGCTCTTGGAACTGAAGGCATGATAAAGCTAGAAGATATATGGGACTCTGGCCTCAACGTTAGTGGTGCTGCTTCAGGTAGTGGGAATGAGCTGTGGGGCAATCATGTCAACTATGAAGAGTTTCCAGAATTTGGAGTCACAAGTGGTATGTGTGACTCAGACATCTGGGATATTGGCTTAGGAAGTTTGGGAATTGATAAGTGGCCAACTGATGAACCTTCTCTTGGTGAAACTAATGGTCAAGCTGGTCAGCCAAAAGAACATAGGCCTAAGAATTTTGTTCCATAGGGTTTCATTTGCTCCTGCACTTGTTGCCCTTTGGTTACTTGCTATATTTCTAGTTCCTAGGAGTCATATTATTGAATCATTTGATTTATAAACAGTTTTCATTCACCTGCTTTTATTCATCATTTACTTTCAATTTTTTTTATTCTTTTAGATTAATTCTTTAATTGTTCATATTTTTCTTCGTAAATTCTAATTGTGTAATTATTGATAACTTCCATTCAAGTAAATCATACTTTTCCTTTCACCTGATGAATGATTTAAGTAAAGTACTCACAGGTCTATACCACATAAGGCAGGTATCATCAAACCCCTCTTTGGGACTTGTTTTCTCTGCAATGCTTATGCCCTGCCTGTTGCAAATAATCCTGAATTCCTGATATGGGTGATAAGGTATGCTTCATGTTTAAATGAATTGGTTAATTTCTTGTTTTCTCTCCCTTTTATACTTATATATGCTCTCGATTAAGAGATAATTGATTTTATGCTTCTTCTCAATTTGTTATTTTACTTTGATTTACTTTGTGATACTAATATTCTGCACACGATTATATAAATATGTTAAGTTTTGGTTTTTGCTAAAATTAGTATTTTAGCTCATGATAAATATTTAATTTTATATAATTAAAGTTTATAATGAATTAAATATTTGTAATATATAAAGTATATATTATAACTAGTATCTTAATCTATGTAATGCACAAAAAATATATTTATTTTTATATAACTAAAATTTATAATAAATAAATATTGTTAATAGAAATTATATTTTAGATTTATGATAAATAAATTATATTGTTATATAATGTGATTTTTAACTATTTGATAATCTTTTTTAAAATACTAAAATTTAATTTAAAAATAAAGATGAAAAGAACACGCTGAAAGATATATACGATTAAGAAAATCAAGTATATGACAGTGATAACTGGTTTAAGAAAGATTTCTAGAAATGCTGTATTTCAATTATTCTATTTTTTGTATAAAGAGGATTAAATGTATAATAAATAAATATCTTTAAATATATAAATTTTATTTAAATTTTATATTAATAATTTAAATTATGATATAGTTAATTTTAATCATATTGATAATTTTTTTTTAAATTTCAAATTTAATTAAAAATAAAGATATAAAAGGGTAGATTGAAAAAGATAAACAATTAATAAAATCAAGGTTAAACGTATAATTTAGTTCTTATACATAATTCGGATTCATAATTTTGTCTTAATACGTAAAAAAATATTATATTAGGCCTTGCATGTGTAAGCATTTTCAATTTGATTCCTATCACCATTAACTCTCTTGCTCATTCTTAATTTGGTTTTTATATATAGTATATTCTTAATTTGGTCTCAATATGTATAATATGTTTTTAATTTGATTCCTATGTATATAGAGACCAAATTAAAAATGCACTGCATGCTTAGGGATCAATTAAAAAAGTTAATGGTCATCGTCTAACCGTAAGGACCAAATAGTAATATTTTCGGAATCAATTTAATAAGTTTTACATGTAGGGATGAAACTGAGAATTCATAACATGTATAGGGACTAAATTGAAAAATTTTGGCTACACCAAAATTTAGATTGTCTAACTAAAATTAGGTGGATTCATAGTTTCACACCTAAGAACTTAAACAATATATATATATATATATATATATATATATATATATACACTTTTTTTCTTCTCAATCAATTTTATTCACTGCGACAATTACTCAAACAGAATTGTCGCAAATAGAATAATTATTTTGTTTTGTTGGAAACGTGATTTCTCTCAGCCAAACAAATGGGATCAATTGAAAGTTCAGGTATGCACTCTTATCAACAATAATTTAAGCAGCAACAGGTAAGGGGTGAAATTCATATAAAATCTAACATGAAGGGGACATAATTTCTTGTTTCCCTGCATCTATTTTCACTTTAGACGCCAGTTGAAGCATCCATGGTAGTGGAACGAATAATATATGCATGTTTAAATGTACGTTATTAAAATCATTTTTGTAAAATTGATTTGAAGTGATTTATGTTTTTATTATATAATCAAAATATTAATAAAGTTCAATATAAAATTTTGAATCTAATATAAAAAGTTACTCAAAATTATTTTCTGTTAGCATCGGTTTGTGTTGGACGTCACTTATACAATGATTTACGTTTACTTTTCATGTTGAAGGCAAAAGTTTTTATTTTTTTTTTATATAAGCAAAGGTAATATATTCATACAACGGTACCAGAAGTACCCAAAAACAAAAGGGCATGATATACAACGTGTGACATAGTTACCAGCAAAGAAAGGAATTGTCAGTTTCTATCTTCACCATAACGAGGTATACATTGGCCCTAATTACAAGCTGCTATAACACTTACATAGAGACTGTAATTTTTGGTATTAACTCTCCTCTTCTTAAGCGAAAAAGTATCTTAGTTAATTTGAAATTCGATCAAAAAGTAAATAAAATTTAACCAAAAATTATCTATCAAAAATCAAATTTAAATAATATCCAAATAATTCAACTTTAATTCCAAATAATTCAATTTTAATTTCAACACAATAATTATTATGTGTCCAGTCACTTATTTCAGGAGATTGTTATTTACTCCTCCTGTCAATTGCCCATTTGATTTTCCTTTCCCCGTAATCCTCTGCACTAAATAACCACACCAACTTCTAAAGACCCAAAACTTAAATTTATGCACTTCAATTATCTTTTTCAAATGCACAAACTCTTTGCTCTTCTCGGGATCTCTGCACAAAACTATATCACCAAATTCTGACCTTTCCATATACATTCTCGGTTTCATCTCAATTACTCAAGACACTATCTGCTTGTAATTTGTTGTTCTTATAGTCTAATCTTCTACACTTTCATGCCTTTAGTAGTCTCTACATAAACCTATACTCAGATTATGATAATCCTTGAAGACAAACTAGAGGAAGAGAGATCCAATCATACCATGAATATCCAAAGTTTGGTCGCTTAGCTACAAACCATAGCCACGCTCTTGTTTTGATAAGTTCCCACACCTTTCCTTCATCCTTCTGCTCATTGTTGAAGATGATTGCATTCCGCTGAATCCATAAGGACCAAACAACTGCAAACCAAGTCACCATCCACGCATCATTGGCTTCCTTACTCAGACCCTCTATGTAGTGCTGTTGAAGATGATTAAGAGGATCACAAGGTTGGACAACAGACAAATTAACCCAAGCATAAACCTATTCCACATGAACTGCGCAAACCTGCAATTGAAAAATAAATGGCTAGCATTTTCCTTTGCCTATTGGCAGAAGGAACACAAGTAGTTATTTCTTGAAAGTTGTATCCTTCTTCTTCTTAGATTACTCTTTGTTTGCACCCTGTTCAACAAAACTCTCCAGGCAAAGGCTTGAACGTTTGAAGGAATGGCAGATTTCCACAAGCTTTTGAAATTGTTGTCCAAGTCTTCCAAGAACTCCTACTGGATTAATCTGGAATATGCTTCTTTGACACTGTATAGACCTGAATTACTGGAAACCCATCTCCACAAGTTTAATTATAATCCTTCAATGTTGGCCTTGGAACTTTCCACCAAAGGGAGTTCCCATTGGGACCACTCTCTCCTCCATCTCAAGTTCCAGACCCTCCATCTATTATGCTACATAGATATTTTCCTTTCATTTCCTACTTTCCATTCCACGTTTCTTCCAAACCAACCCCCTTCCCCCCGAACTCGCTTACCTTTTTTAAATCACGCCACCAAATTGAATCTTTTGTGCTACTTGTAAGTTCTCTATTTTTTTCCCCATAAATAGAATTTAGCACTCTACACCACATCATATCTTTGCAAAAAAATCCTCCACCTCCATTTCCCCAAGTAGAGCTAAATTAAAATGATTGATGTTTTTGACTCCCAACCCACCCTCTTCCTTTGGGAGGCAGATTTTCTCCCATTTGACCCATGCTATTTTTCCTCCTTCACCTCCTTTCCCCCAAAGAAAATCTCTTCATATTTGAACCAACATCTTTGTCACGCTTGATGGAATTCTAAAAAAAGGATAAATAGAATAAGTGGCAAAGAGGATTACACCGAGTTGATGAGAGTGATTCTACCTCCGAAGGATATGTTGATGAGAGTGATTCTACCTCCGAGGGATCTGAGCCTATGTTTCCAATGAGCTAGCTTTCTCCTCAATTTGTCTACGGCGAAGTTACTCTCAATAGTTTCTTGCTTCCACGTTTTTTAGGCAAGTCCATAAGTTTGAACATGAAATCAAACACCTACTTCATTATGAACTCAATCAATTTAGACCTCTTCTTTCGTGTCAAACCAAACATGTAAAAATTTATGCAAAATCAACTCTTAAACATTTGTATCCGGCACCTCCCATTTTATTTGTGTGAACAAAAATAACCTTCACCAAAAATCCCTATGCCAAAGTGATCTATCCAAAATACTGTCATATTTTGGAATAGAAATAAGTTTTATGAAAACTTATTTTGGAATAAATAGTTCAAAAGATAATTTTTACCATCCGAAATAGGATGTGCTACGAAAACCTATTCCAAAATAACTATTCTGGAAAATAAAAATTATTTTGCGAAATAACTATTCAAGAATAGGATGATACGAGTTGTTCTTCTTTCTCCTTTACATTCATGGGAACCCACTCACCAAAATCAATAACAATCCCAATCTCCATCTTTTATGCCACGAATCTACATTTCCTTTGTTCTCCGTTCTCCTTACACTGTTAAATCCAATATATTAATGTGTTACTAGAGCAAAGTGGTGTTGGGTGAGGGGAAGCTGTGCAATGGTGTTGGTAGAGGCACAGTTGTGGCAAAGGAAGTTTCTGTTGGTTGATGCAGGTCGTCCATGGTGAAAAAGAGAGATAGTGAGACATAAGTCATTTTAGAATATTTTTGTCCATACAAATAAAATGAGGTACATAATACAAGTTTGAAGGTGCAGAATTCAAATGCCTTCTAAAAGTGAAAGCAAACACAGACGTAAGCCCTAATCAATTGGACTTGTCGGGATGAAAGTCATATTGGATTTAACGTATGACGTTTCTTTCCTTGACTATATCCCCCCTTTTTTTACAACATTATTTTCTCTTCAACCTTACCTACTTTCTTACACCTTCAATTTATCCGAAAACAGAATGGTCCCCCAGAGGAATCAGAAGCCTACGTCCATCAAAATTTTCATAAACGTTAAGTGAGAAAGTTTTCCGGTAAGTAGAACAGCGGGATAATTTGTAATTAAGATCCAGTATCTCTGGTTCAGTTTGCAAAACTGCTCACGACCATTTAAAATAACAGAAGATCACTTGCAAATAGGCCGCAAACAACAAAATGCTATAATCTAACACTACCTAATTAGAAATGAAATGCATCATCCATTTGAACTTTGAACTAATATACGAACAGTAGAAGCTAAGACTCATGATTCAAAGGACTGCATTTCAATTTGGCAAAATATGAAAGGATAAAAAAATATGCTGAATAAAATGATGACAAAACAAATGATCTACAATTGATCATTCTATAATCAGATGCAAGGGAAAGACAACAGGCGTAATTTATAAGTATCAAGAATCTTCTTTCTTCCGTTTTGAAGCACTTCCATTACTCTCATTTTTCCGCTTGGCTTCTTGGCGCTCCCTCTTCACTCCTTTTGCTTTGTAAGGTAAAGGAGTTTCTCCAACCTAAACAATCACATTGTTGTAACTGGTTAGATATCCTTCAGGGGACCGAAAAAGAAAAATTACATATGCGAAGGCAATGTTCATTTAGTTTTGCTTAAAGGAGCTAATTCAAAACAGTCAATGCTATGAAAATAGTCATCATACCTTCTGATCTGGGATATAAATACTTCCAATCTTTCCCTGTAATTCGTCCCTTTTAACATTCTTCTCCTGTGAGCAACAGCGCAAGTACACAATTTAGATATAATTTCACCTTACATTAACAGATAAACCAACGAGATTTAGACATGTTGCCAACCTTTTTCTTTGGCTTCTCCCTTGATGTTTTCATTGCTTCCTTCCTCAAACTTTCATTAGGAGGACGATGCCGACGAACAACAAAATCCATGGATGGGCCAACTTCTTCCAATTCCATCCTTGGCACAACAGTGCCTGACTTTTTCAGTCTCAATGCACAGTGTGTAAAAAACACTCGATTCGGAGACAGGGCAGCACATACATATGCACGATCCACTCCAGCAAGATTTAGATTCTCCACAACCTGCACGATCCATCACATCACTTCTGTTAATATAATCCCAGCCAAAAGCATGAAAGACATTGCAAGGCAACAAAAAAAATGACAACACACCTCACCACGAAGAAGGTCGAGCAAAACTTCCTTCAAATGCTTTAGCTCTTCCACAGCCTCAAATCCTTCTCCAATAAAAACAATAAAAGGCTTTGACCCTTCCTTAGGAGCCAACTTCTTATCATAACTAAAAGACTCCATGGGTTTAAAATTTTCAACTCCGACCTCTACTAAATCATAGATATGATGATCATAAGTTCTCCCTATAACAAGGTTACCAGGCCGCTTCTTCGAGTGAGATCCATACTGCAACAATACAACAACCAAAACAAAAAAACCTCAGTGGTATATTTAGATGGGAATTTTTAGACAGGAATTCAACTTTTAAGTAAATTTAAAGCACCATACATCACAATGACTTGTTTGAATATCAAATTGAAATAATTTTTAAAATGTTGAAAATTTGTAAGGATTGTTTTCAAAGAAAAATGAAGGAATTTCAAACAACACCTAAAATGAAAGAATTTTATGAATGTTTGCTTGCATGTTTGAAACGTCCATTTCTCGGAATTTTCATATCAAATCCCAAGTTTACACATACACTAGAGTGTATTGCATTGATCTTGACAGGGATCTACACTTAAGTAGATATTAAACCAAAGATCCTATTAGAAATTCTTCATCTTTTTCATGGTTTCAATGTGAACACTCTCATCCCAAAACTTTGATGCATTCTCTTTCTCTTAGGCACCTCCCTTTCTCTCCCCCTTTTTCTCAATTTAAACTTCTATGAATTTTATAAACTATTATTATTTGCTTCTATTTTAGGTTAAACAATATTTTCATAGTCGCAAATTGTGTCAGAAATAATAAAAAAATTGAGTACAAAACGAAGAATTTGAAAAATTAGAAATTTAAATCCCCTCTTATCCAAACAAAATATTTTAGAAAATTAAGGAATCTAATTAGACTAATTAAACTCCCATGGACTCCGTCTCCAGTTTGAGTCCTGGTATGCAGCTGCTTTAAATACTGAATGGGAGAGTTTTGCCGCTGGTACTTGACTCAAGCGGAACTGCCTGCTAAAGAGGATACTTGTCATCTTAACCAAAAAATTCTCATGCACTCTAAATTTCGTTGATTTTTTTAATTTAAAATCCTTATCCAAACACCTAAAGCCATTACTTCGCAAGCAACATCCCAAGACTCTCCATTACTATCACATAATAATCACAGAAACATTTTTTATTTATTTATAAAAAGGCCGTGTGTTAGCACAACACAAAACTTAGATACACTACAGTTACCTCACTAATCACCGCTAACATCTCCATAACTAAAATCCAAGCTATTACATATTACGATATTCGTAACCCTAGCAGAATAGAGAGCACTTACCACAAATATGCCGCAATCTGTTTTGAGAGAGAAGAACTCGAGCGAAGTCTCGCCGCCGGCCTCGAAGGGCTTGACGTTCTCGTTCTTGCGGCTGTACTTGACGGCGCTGTGCTTCTTCAAATGATAAATCTGCGCGAGCACGGCGTTCAGCACGCCGCTGGTCTTCGTTCCGTGCAGGATCAGCGTCTTCTTCCCCGATTCCACCTGCGGTTAAAAAAAAAAGATTTTCCAGGAAAATGTAACGATTTTCTGGGAAAACAAGCAGAGAAAGAGAAAGAGATGGAGACTCACGAGCTTGGGGGCGCGCTTCTCGAGCTCCCGCTTGCCCTTGCGGGTCTTGGCGGTTTTGATTTCCAACATCGCAACGAAACGCAAAACACGAGCAGAGTATGCTTACTTTCAGGTTTTAGAATTAGGGTTTTGGAGCGGAAGGGGGGGTTTCTTTTGTTTTGTACTTTGTTTCTCCAGTCTTTTATTTTGAAAAGTTTCATCTGAGATTTTTTTTTTTTTTTACGATAAAAAAGGTTATTAATATGTATATTTTAAATATTTTGAGTTTATTATCTATCAGTAGAAATGTTTTCGATCAATCATTATTACTGTAGATGTCTGCTAAAAAATGAATAAATTATTGTATATGTGAAATTTAAGATAATCATTATTGTAAAATTAATTTACTCTATATCATTGATATATATATATATATATATATATATATATATATATATATATATATAATTAAAATAATAATCTTGAATAGAAATATTTTTAAATCATAAAAATATTTTTAGGAGTTTTTTAAATAAAATTTGAAAATGTTTTTTAAACTATTTTTCCATGAGAGTGCGTTTTTTCAATTTTTTTAATATCTTATCTCCAATTTATATTTTTAGATTAAATTTTAATGTATCTTTTAGAAAACATCAACTATTAAAAATAAATTTATATTATAATATCATAAATCTAAAATATAAATTATTTTCTAAAAATATTTATTAATTGTAAATTTTAATTATAATATAATTTATATCTTGAAAAAATTATTTATTTTAAAATTATAAATATATAAAATAAACATTTATCTTATGTTATGGATCATCAGTTAATTGAGTCGAGTGAATTATTATAAATATAATTTTTTTATTACTTGTCTTTAATATTTCAACTAATAAAAAAATATTTTTTTTATATATTGCGCATTTATGTAAAATAAAAAAAAGTAGAAAGCAAATAAAGTTAACTATAATGAGCTAATAACTTTGCATTTTATTTTGTTTTATTTACTGTTCATAATTCAATCATCTGTTTTTTAGGTTGTTATAATATGTTTTACTTCGTTTTCTCTTAATTTTAGTAAGACATTAAATAATTTTTGCATTTACTTCTATGTTAAAATTTAGATGGTGACAAGGTGAATTTCAAAAACATATTTCTTCTGTTTTTGTAATTTATTAAGAGTTTATTGTTTTTTAAAAAAGTAATTGAAAAATTAGTAAAATAAAAAATGAGTTAGAAGCTTAACAAAATAATTAGTAGACAAAAGGTGCGGGCTATTAAGGATATAATTGGATTAGATTGAATTAAATTTCATTCATTTTAATATTTTAATAACCCTGTTTAGTACAAAGAAGATTGATAGCAAGAAAACTCACGAGTTTTAAAAAAAAACTAATAATCTTCTTTCAAATAAATTCTAATTAAAATTTTGAACTAAAATAAACGCTTTCTAATAAGAAAATCAATTCGTACTACTATATGGGTTTTCCCTTTTAAGACCCAACCTAATGTTTGGCTATTACTATATCCAATCTCATTTTTGCTAGTACACTCTTTTTTTATAAATGAAAGACTTAAATATATTTGCAGTTATTATAATTTAGTATCTTTTTGTTTTTGTAAAGTTTTTTAGTTTTAATTCTTTAAAATTATGTTAGTTTTGTTTTTGTCCTTAAAGCAGTTAAAACCATAAAAAAAAATGTGTTGTCTAAACCGCTTAAAAAATGAAAAATAAAACAAACAGAATTTTCTATGACTAAAATCTTTTTTTTTTGCAAGGATGAAATAAATACTAAATTATAAGAACTAAAAAAATATTTAAACATAAATTAATAATCTTTCCTTTTCAAACTTCCTTCTCTCCCTCACACACTCCCTAATAGCAACAACACATCCCTTCTTTTATCACAGTCCCTCCTCTCTTTCACTCCCTTCACCACCTTCACCCCCTCCCTTCAATATTTTGCTCCAATCTCCCTTTATTCCTCTCTTGCTCCAGCATTAGGATTTTTCATCTTCCAAACTTCAAGGTAGTATGTTTATGCTCCTAACTACTTTTCTTCCTTGTTTTATTTTTGTTCACAAACACAATACCATTAGTGTCTCTCATTTTATATATAGATCTTTAGTTTATTTAAGTCATTGGAGCAAAGCACCTCTTAGAGTTGTTCATATTGAAGAATCGATATCAATTGTATGTTTTCTCCACTTAAATTACTCCACTATTGTACAATTGATAATTGCTATGTATACGTAAAGTTACATGTAAACTACATAGCAATTATCACATCTTTTCCTCTTTTAATGCTTCTTTTTGTAATTAAAACATAGGAATAAGCTTCTTCTGAGTTTTTATCCAGTAGATGCTAAAATTTGTTGATTGATAAGGTGTTGGTTGTATTTTTTTTGTAGAATTCACTACAAGGGCATGGAAGGAGGATTGAGGATCTAAAGTTGTCCGCTCAGCGCGCAAAGGCCCACTTAGCGCACCAGGCTTGCTCAGCGTGACCAGCTCGCTTAGCACATGGTCACTTATCCAGCTGGACACTGAAGGCATGCTTAGCGCGACATCTCCTGCTTAGCGCGCGACCACAACACTGGGTTGCATTTTAAGGAGAAAAAGAAGGGAAATAAGGGATATAACTTTTATCTTAGAAAACACATACACAAGCTGAGCTAGGTCACGAAGGAGGAATTCTTCCACACCATTGGTTCTCCATTTTGTTCCATTCATTCCATTTTCATTGCCCAAATCATCCATTTGTATAAGCCTCTCATGAGAATGAGAGGCTAAACCCTCATTGTTGGGAGCTCACCAAGCAAATGCTTTGATGTAATGATTCTAACTATCTATTCAATGTTATTTTCTCATTTCATGCTAGTGGTTTGATCATCCAATCTCATGCTTTGTTATAGGTTTTATGCATTGGAAAATGTTTAGTTCCTTATAATTGAAAAACACTTCTAAATGAATTGTTTCTAGGGATAGAATGATTTCTTTTAGCCTAAACTATTTATATTTAATCTTAATGCAAATCGGCTAATGTAACTCTTAAGGGATTAAGAGCGAAATTAAGTTATTTAGGATCTTCCACTTGAGAAATCAAGGCTAGAATACATTAGTAGATGAAAGTAATTGGAAAATAATATTGAATAGCGAAAAGTCTTTAATATTGCATCAAAGTTAGTTTCAATTAGTTGAGCCCCTAACATACTATCGCACCTTATTTCGATCGTCACCGCAATACGATGAGTGTTTGTGTCTCTTTGTCTTGTATTTATTCTGTTTATAGTTTATATTAAATCAACTTTAGTCATATGTTATTTACTCTAAAGAACCAATTTGATTCATTAATTGTTTAGAAACAAATGTGTATTAACTCTAAGTACAAATAAAGTTCATGTAGAATCGGCATTCAGACTTATCGTTTAATTATTACTTGGACAAACTAGTAAGTGTTAACAACAATCTTTTCCTTATATAGGATTTTTAATGGTTCTATTGTTATGCTTGAATTTTTGTAGTTTTTTTTTTATATTTTGAAAAGTACTTTTCAAAATACATATTAGTATTATGAAAAGTACTTTCTGAAATACATTTTTATTTTTTAACACTTCAAAAGTACTTTCTGGAATGTTAAAAATAAAATATTTTTCTATAAAGTACATTATGAAATAATGATTTTGTCTAAGAAGGGTATATGATATTAAAAATATAAAAATAAACAAATAAAAGTAAACTTAAAAAAAAAAGATAATGAATATAAAAAGTCACATAATCAGATTGGGTTCATTACTTTTTTTTGTTAAAAAACTCAAATTGAACCACTTTGATCTTAATTAGGTTGATTTGAGTTGGATAGTTGATTAAAATTTTATTATATTATGAAAATTTTAAAAATCATAAAAATCCAAATAAATAAAATTTGAAAGATTAAATAAAAGATAAATTTTCATATCTAAAATTAAAAAAAAATAAAAATTGAAAACCCACTTAAACAAATGACACTAACAATATATTGAGCATAATTAATATTTTATTCCTAATTATCAATTTTTATAAATTCTTGAGTTAATTGAATTTAAAAGTCATCAACTCGATACCCAACCTAGCTACAATTGGATCAAACAAAATGAACTTAAAACAAACCAATGACTCAACCCAATCCGTTAAAATGTATGAATTGAGTTAACTTGATTAGGTTGTAGCTCACTCAAACCCAGTTACAACTCTACAAGCTAGTACTTGAAAGTTGTTATGCTACCTTATTGATTTAAAAAAGTTTGATAAAATTATTTGTTAAAGTAGTTGATAAATATAAAGTGATATAAATGAGCATTTTTATACAGTATTTTTATATAAATTTTATTGATAAAAATATGGAAAATGTATTTTAACTCTTTAGGGTTCATGGACACAAAAATAACACAAAAAAAAAGTCCACCATTCTCCATTGACTTGTGTCACCTCCTCTTAGCTCAAAGAAATATATGAAAGTTGCTAGCTTGAGTCTTTTTAACTCAAAAATCTCCAAACACCACATCGAGTCTATCATTATAGACCAAGCATCAAGATTTGAAGCAAAAACAAGGAAGGAAAATAAAGAAACATCGCACAAACATAGTTGGAGAAGGAAAAAGAAAAAGAAATACATGCTTACCCCTTGATGGAAACTTAAAAATAATGAAGCATCTTGCACACTAAAAACTTAGGATTTCCACTGGCTATAGAGGTTTTGAACTACAAAAATGGAATAATGAAATTTTAGTTAAAATCTAAGCTAAATTTAACCCTAAAAGCAACCTGCCAATATAACCAACACCATAAAGTTCTTAATTAACTTAAGAACAAATGGGAAGCTACACAATAGAGAAACATCTCGAATTTCACTAATCTTCAAATTCTTCCTTGATTACATATAAGAGGTTCCTATTTATAAGCCAAGCTAAGCAACCTTTTAAGTCCAAAAAGTGAGTTCCCACTAACACTCCACTATTTTTTTAAGAATGAATAATTATTACTAACCACACCTATCTTCACAAGAAAACTATTCGTCTCTTTGCTCATAGAAGTCAACATAGTTCTACATGTTTGTTTGCAACACAACTTTAGTTTAAGTTGAATTAACAATTGAAACTCAACAAAAAATCACAATAAATTCAATTAATGAATTTTATGATTTTATTATCATTTCAACTTGTTTAATGATACAAACAAGTTACTTAATAAATTTGAAAAATCTAGTGTTATAACATCGTTTCCAAAATTTCTTGTAGTATTTTGGTCCTACAAATGACAATTACCTATCTGCGTAATATTTGTTAGACCATTATCCAAGGTCTAAATGCATCCTCATCCATGCCTAATGTTTATTGTGTTGATGATAGAAGGTGGCGTCGATGAAAGAGGGTGTCACACATTGATGATAGAGGGAGGTTGTTGCACACTACAATATGAGTGAGGGTTTGATAGAGGGAGGTTGTTGCGTGCGCGATGCTGGGTCTACAACACGAGATTGAGAGAAAGGTAAACTAAGCAACATTTAGGTCTTGGGAGGAAACATTCTATTTTTTTTGGTGAATGAAGAAACATTCTATTGTAGAAATATACATTAAAAGTAGCTTTTTTGAGATATTAATCCATTGTCCTAAAATCATGTTTGCCATTATGCATAACTAGTTAGAAAATAAGATTCATATAAAAAGTAGTTGTTTGTGTTTATACTTTTTCAAAATATACTTTTCTGATGTTATCCATGGAATCATTAATATTATGAAATTGTAAGTAATGTGATATTGTAATGAAAATAATATTTTTAAATATTTTTGTTTAAAATTAATATATTTTTTATAAATTGGTTATGTTTGGTTCATGGTAAAAATAGAAAAAATATTTAAAAACATTGCAAAAAACATAATAGGTTGGTCTAAAACCGATGTATGGAGGGCCTATATAACAAATCGATACTATAAAGGCACTTTTTACATTGTCAAAATTGATGTTGTAAGTACTTGTTACATCGGTTTTCTTAGAACCGATGTAGAAAGCGCTGTAGAATACATAAATTTGACCACATTTCTACATCGATTTTAACTGAAACTGGTGTAGAAGAGATTTTTAACATCGGCTTTTAAAATCGATGTTGAAAATGCCTACTTTCAAATACGACTGTTTCAACATCAATTCTAGAACCGATGTTGAAACCCCTCCAAAACCGATGTTAAAATCCTTGTTGCTTTGTGAGCGAATGGTCTTCAGAGTTTCTCAATTTTTTGTGAAGGGAATTGTTGTGCAAATAGTTTAGCATCTTTCGGAGTTGTTAACCATGGTTTTAATTAGGTGGATTCCCTACTCCATTTCCTTCAAAATGTCTTTAGTAAGGATAAATTATGGTTCTGTCTTACAAATTGAAATTATTTCGTTAACATGGGTTTTGGCTTTAATCCCTCCATAATTTTTTGGTTTCTTTTCTTTTCTTTGCTTCTGTGGTGGGGAATAGGATTGATAGGTTTTAGAGTGCCAACCTAGTTGGGATTGCCTCTCTTATCTTGATGTTTTACCCCTTAGCTAATTAAAAATAATAATGTTTTCATATTTCGATTCTTTATCCTTTTTTGCAATTTAAAATTACATGAACATCTACCATTGGCTTCATCCTACCTTGAGGTGAGACAATCAACTTTTGCTTTCATTTTGATGCATTGTTAGAAAAGAAAATAGTGATTTTAATTTAATATTTAAATTTTAATTAAAATTATGTTTTATGTTAATAAATAATCAACTATAACATGATTTGTAAATCCACACACACACACACACACACACACATATATATATATCATATCTAAATTTACTAAAAAAAATAGTTATCATAGATCAAAGATCACGGGTGTCTTCAACTCATTGGATCAAAGACAAAAAAAAAAGTTATCCAAAATGTAAATATATAATTAAGTGATTTAATTTTCTATTCCTCTTGTGTCGGGTTTTCCTTTTCCCCCTTCCTTTGCTAGGGGCTTTGGAATTTGGGGCTTTCCTTATTTCTAAATTTCAGTTTTATGAATAATAATGGATCTTGATTTTAGTTTTTCTTGCAGAGTACTGAGATTTTCCTTTCCCGTGGTCAATAAATAAGAAGATGTATACTCGCACAATGTACAAGATATTCCTGCAATGCATTTAGTTTGCATTTTGATTTTGTTGTCATTTATTTGCTATTGTCACAATTATTCCTCGTGTAGCACAATAATTGATATGAAGTTATATATATATATATATATATATATATATATATATATTTGGCATTACTTTCTGCACACGTTTTAATTTGTGACATACTCGAGTCGCATGAAGTGATGTGTTTGATGTGCAAGAAGCATTTTCCTTGTGAATATAATTCAATCAACAAATCGAAATGTTCATTACAGATGATTCACTAGTCATCCAAGTGTCCATCTTGTTGCAATACAAAGGAATAAATAAGTTTTAGCTAGGGTAATAAAGATACCAATTATCGTTACAAAAATTTCATATGTTTGATTTATTTCAAATAGTCATCCAAGTGTCCATCTTGTTGCAATACAAAGGAATAAATAAGTTTTAGCTAGAGTAATAAAGATACCAATTATCGTTACAAAAATTTCATATGTTTGATTTATTTCAAAAAAGTCAGAAATGAATATGTATGAAATAGAGATATTTGAACCACCAAAGTAAAGAAATGTTACAAATAAAGAAGAAATGAATAGGTTTAAATACAAAGTAACATAAAATAAACCAAATTTTATACCCGAGTATTCGATTTGATAACCTACTATTAGTTCTTCTTTCGCTTTTGGTAAATCAAAAGGTAATCTTTCACATTTTGTTAGGGAAGAGATTAGAAAAACAACGAAACTCATAGGTTGACGCCACAAATTCCATTCCCAAAAACTGATGTCATAGTAAATCAGTTAATGAGACTATCCATAATCTTATGGCATTAATACTCTCATCAATTGAATTTTGTTGGTATTTTATGTTTTTGTAACCTATCAGTGGCATCGTTCTCCTTGTTACCCCTAACATTAGGGATTCAAATCATCGGTCTCTTTATATGTCTCAATTCCCTTCTCACCAATACAAAATTGACAAATCCTTTAAAATAATCATTTTTTTTACATTACCCTTAATGTGATTATCTTAAATGATGTGTCAATTTTTTAATGGTGGAACAAGAATTACACATAGAAATGAGATTGGTGATATGAATTGTAACATTAGGGAGACCCTAAACTCCATAAGGTCTAATAATTGGTTGGATGAGTTTTATTAGAGATAAATTTATTCGTTATTTATTTTTTGCGAGGGATAAGTTATTCTAAATATATGTTGTTTTACAAAATTAATGCTACATTGAATACCTTTTTTTCCAAGGCTATCTTCAATATATACTTAGTGAAAGTAGTGTATAGGAAAAGTAAATGAGTTGTTAATTAAATAGATAAATGATATATTAGGAAATTACTTAATGTTTTATTTGAAATTCAACAAATTAATTGTATTCCTTAATATTTGTGCAAAAACCTTAAAGGTCATATATTCTGGAACATAACAAGTAATTACCACCCATAAATAAGAAAAAAGTTTAGCGTTTCATTTTTCGTGAAAAGTTGCATTATATGAATTAAGGGTGTAAGCGGATCAGATCCAATCCGTGAACTCGCCCAATCCAATTCAACCTAATTAGATTTTTGTAGGTTGGATGGAGTCATTGGATTGAATTGCTTTTAGTTTAATAAACCCAATTAAAATTGGATAAGGTGACGAGTTTGGAATTTTAGACTCGACCAAGACCCAACCCAATGTGCATACAATTAAATTACTAATATAGAAGCTCTAAACTAAGCATATCTCATTTTCAAAGTAATACATTGTTTTAAAGTTATTTTTTTATGTTTATTTTAAGGTAATATCATTGTTCTATATGAATGTAAGGTGAGTATATATTTATAGTTTTTTTTTCTTCTGTTTATCATATGAATAATACAATATTTTATCAATATTTTTAAAATATCCTTATTGTCCCATAAAAAATATCTTTATTACTTTTGAGTTTGTGAATTTTTTTATTTTTTTCCAACACTTAAAAATGTAATTTTTTTTAATAACCTAATCCAATTCAATTAAAGTTAAATTAGGTTAACAAAATGAAAAAGATAAACTTAATTTAATTCAATTCAATTTAATTTGATTAGATTAAATAGTAAATAAAACTCAATCAACCCATACCACTTACACTACTACTAATGTGATAAACTTCAGAAATATTTCTTCATATAAACACGACTAGATGGACTTACTCGTCATTAAAAATCCATTTACTCATGGCCATGACAGTGCTAAAATCGATAAATACTTTTTGTTTGGGCGAAATGTACATGATGCTATCTACTCACAATTACGTAGGAATTATATAAACAATATTACACGATTGTGATTTGTGAATAAACCTAGATCATAGTTCACATATATCTCGAAAACCTTAATTATGTGATGATATCAACATCTATCCATAGCTAATATAATTGATAATTCCTTTTTTCATATTTAATGACAGTCACAACTTGATCCGGGAAAAAACAGAACATGGACTTATTGGTTTTATAAATAGGGACTCATACTTAATACTCTGCCTTTGAACCAAGGTGTAAGTTCAATTAATTCAATGCTTATGGTGTTGGGTGTAGATGTAGTCCAAGTGAGCCTCCACCATCATCCTTCTGCTAATGCATTCTTCATCTATATAGCACTCCTCTGATACCATTAGCTGTATGAGATGGCACCCAATTAGATAGAGAGCAAATAAACTATCAACCATTTAGTTTGTGATCATGAAAACGTTTTCTGATTTTATTTTTTTGTGTTCTGTTCTTAAAAAATGTATAGAAACTACGAACCATTTAGTTTGTAAAAGAATGTATAGAAAATGAAAACAAAAAATTTCTTTTTACTAGTTCTTGAAATAACGTTTGAAAACAGAAAACAAATTATTTAGAAGGAAACAAGACATTTTCAAAATAAAAGTGAAAATAGAAATATAAACACAAAATATTTTACAGGCCGTAAAGAAGACGAATCAGGTCAGGGTAAGCAAATTCATTTTGATTTAAAAAACTCGAGAATGTTTGGAAGGGTTTTGAGAAGCTTATTTGCTCTTTTAATCAGCTTATAAACTACTTTGACTAAAAAGTATCATGCAAACAGAGAAGGGTTAAACATTATATGCATCTTACTTCTTCCATATCAGATGACTGAGGAATATCGTTTTCATTCACCTCCACTTCCTTCTCACCTACAACAAGTTGTTCCAACCTCAGAGGAGGACAAAGACAAATATAAAAAAAAAATAAAAAATTAACGTAATAATTTAATACCATGTCATGTAGTTACCTTGTCTTGGACCTTTACCTTTCAGCGGTTCAAGGAGACGGGAAGAAGCTAAGAAAGAGGAAAGAAGGAGAACAAAGAAAAACAAAACAATTGGTTGCTTCATTGGTTCAATATTAAGGGTATGAGAGAACAATGGAGAGGGATGAAAGCAAAAGAAAATAACTACCAAACATGGTTTGAAAGAAGGGAATAAATAAATGAAAGAGCCAATAGAGATTTACCTAAAGGTGTGTTTGAGTCACGTGGAATAGTCCACAAATTAGAAGCACCTTCATGCATGGGACCCTATACCCATTTACCATCTTTGTCTTTAACTCAAAACCAACAATGGCACCAACTTTGGTCATGTAGTAGTGTGTAGTAGCCTCTCTTCATTCTTCATGTGATAAGAGCATGGCATCATTTCCGTGTACAGAACACCGTTTATCTCAGTATGAAGACACAGGAGAACAAGGGTTGTCATTTTCACAGTGGTCCAAAATGGAGCTACAAAACAAAACGAATTAAAGTGACACCATGGTCAACAATGAAAGATGAATTAAGTTACTCACACCCTCTTTCTCCGTATCTTAAAAAAATTGAAAAATCTACCGAGTGTGAAAAGGAGGAGATCACCAATACGCATTTGTTATTCATGTAATGTACGTAGTGGATGTTCAGAAAGCACCAATATTCCTATGTGACTCTGCCGACAGCTGTTTCTCTCTCCATATCATACCATTGTTTTCCATTTTCACATGTAAATTATTTTACTCTAAATTCTGAAAACAAGTTTAGGCAAAATTAGTGTAAATTTTTTAATATAAGCAAAAATTAATCACTTCTAGTTGAATCGAGCTTTGAAAGTAAACTCAATCCTATATGATAATATCCAAACACATGTATTTTTTAGTAAAATTACATTTGACAGAATACAAAATTAATTTTGATATTTCTCATTGTGTGAGCATGTTTGGAACCCTAAGGGCGCAAAAGTTGAAAGCTTAAGAGATCTTAACGAATTCTAGAATGCGTAATATTGGGTGATCAAGGATGATCATTCTTATTTAATGAATGTGATTAAACCTAATATTAAAAGTTCAATTGTCCTATGCTCAATTGACTTATATTTGTGGCTAAACGATCCACGATCCTTTAAGTGTCAAACTTAGAAGCCATGGACGCTTCTAACGCACTAAGTTTTTAACTTTCAATCAACTCTTATTTTATTTTAATGTTATTCTCTTTAAATTCTATTAATAAAGGTCATGTTATTTAAGCTCAAACGTATAAAAACACATATATAAACATTTCGAACAAATTAGACAGCATGATTTTTTAAAATAGCTAGATACGTATGGTATGGGGTTTTGACCAAAATGGAGTAATTCCATTTGAAATTTATAAAAAATGAGGGTATTTTTCAAATTTATTTTCAAATAATGATAAGTCATAAGAATTTTTAAGACTTCTGAATATAAATTCGTAAAAAAATTCACGACTTCAACTTTTTTAATAGTGAAGTTGTAAAAACCTCCTAATGACTTTAATTTTTTTAAAATTAATTATATAAATTCATAAATCTTTTAACGACTTTAAAGTCATGATTAATTTTTTTATTTTTAAATTAATTTTGAATGAAAATTCATTTTAATTATAACTTATATTTCATGATTAGTTGTTTAATTATTATAAAATTTTAAAAAATTACAATTAATATTTTTATAATTTACATCTTTAAAGTCATTAAATAATAATTATAAAATGACTAATTCTTTTACAATCCAATGACTTTTATTTTTTATTCTTAAACATTATTTTTTAACTAATATTTTCTTAACCAATAATAATTAGATAAATATTATTAGATAAAATGAATAAGAAATTATTTTTAGATTATTAATTTATATTGTTCAGATTCCTTTTTGTTTCTAAATTTAACAAATAATAATAATTTACAAAATAAAATATAGAAAATATTAAATAAAATCAAGAGAAAAATGAATTTATATATGTACACAAAGACATGACAAAAAATACAGTAGTAGAAACATAATTACATGAAATATAAAATTATAAAAGAAAGGCAACAACATTCATTGTTTGTGAAAATATATATTTTTATATAGATTAAAAGTATATTAAAAATAAGTATGTTAAAAGAAAAAGAGAAAAAAAAATGAACTTATACTAGAGATTTATCATGCACAATGGAATGATAGAAAAATAAAGTAGTAAAAATCCAATAACATGAAATATAAAAAATTATATTTAAAACAATTTTAAAGTCGTACAAAATTAATTTAAAAATGAAAAATTAATCATGACTTTGAAGTCAAAAAAATTTACGACTTTATATAAATAATTAAATAAAAAACTAAAGTTATTAAATTTTTTACAACTTTATTATTAAAAAAACCAAAATCATAAATTTTTTTATAACTTCGGACTCACAGCTGTTACAAAAATTCTTACAATTTACTCCGTTGGAGAATTAATTAAAAAATACTCCCATTTTATAAATTTTAAATGAAATTGTCTGATCAAAACCCTCTGTGGTAACAATAGTGCTATTACTACAGCAATAAATCATTGTCATGATCAACATAAAAGACATTTTTATTTACAATGTCCCAAACAAGTCTTGAGCAGGAATCAGACAGCCACTTCCGAATGATGTGAAGTTTTTGTAATCAAACTACAAGCAGTAAGAAGAGGACAAAGTGAGTTAGAAATTTTTTTGTTAGCTGACATGTTGGACCGCCGATTAATTGTTCAGTTAGGGAGAGTGTTTCCCTTTATTAAAGTTATATTCTTATCCGCACATAAAAGTAGTGTTATATAATTTCGTTCAGAGGTGACACGCTAGTGACGGTACTCAACCATGATTTGGGGTTAAAAATTTTAAATTTTTTAAAAATAATTTTGTAATAATTTTTTCTATATTTTTTATAAATAAATTTAAGTTGTTATTTATTTTATGTTTTATTTTTTATTTAAATTAAAATATGACATGTTATTAAAAAGGGTCACTCTTTTAATAAATTTTCTGTTTTACTATCATAGGTTCATATTGATTAAATTTTTAACTATGTGAAGTATTAACATATTGAAGAAACAAAAAAAAATTATAAAGGAAATAAAATTAAAATTAATTTTTTTAATAAAGAATAAAATATACATAAATTTTAATATAAAATGATATTTTGTCAATGATAATAATAAAATTAAAGAATTTTCTTTGTGGATCAAATATAAAGAATAAATTAAATCATAAATATATTAATATTTTAAAAATATATATTTATATGAGTTTATTTAAATTCGATAAAATTGGACGACAGTGTGAATTATTTTAAAATATAAAATCATCTTTTATAAATTATTTTTACTTTATATTGTAAATATTTATGTGTATATAATTTTTTTTAGTTATGTAAATTGATTAATAGACAATAACATAAGAGTGACTTAAATAAAAAAATATATAATATAATTTTTCCGATTTATTAAAATTATGTTATTTTTTAATAAAATATAATATTTTTTATGATATTATGTGTTTATTTTTAAATATTTAAATATTAAAAAATCTTATTTAATATTTGGACACGAACGCATAAAACTAGTCCTCGTCCTATCTATAGAAAAGGCTGTAAAATCATGTGAAACCTGGGATGACATGCATCATCATGTGCAATGTGCATTTCACAAAGATATTTGCATATTTAATTTTAATTAATTTTAGAATTTCTTACACAATTTTATAAATGTGTTTGTGTAGAAATCAAGCTTTTAACCCCCAGCCCCCAAAGAAAAAACGTATGCTGGCTAAATACGTTTGTATGTATTTCTCTGGCTTAAATGTCTAGCATCATTCTTCAGTCTAAAAAGGTAACATAATAGAAGGTGATTCTGAATCATCTGATTAGACTAGTTAGTTTATTGAAGAATATTAGCAAATATTATTAGCATCCAAAAAAGGACCAACTAATTGACTCCAATCATTCATATATGAACCCAATAGCTGCTATGTTATCAATTATTGTCGTCCGAAGCTCAGCTTAAAAACAAAAATTGTGGAAGACTTGGGAGAGCCCACACTAATAAAAGCATAACATGTATACGTACGGTTATTTGGGGGAGTTCTGATTTTTTTTCTCATCAATTCTATTACATTCACTAAAAAAGTCTCTTTTTTTTCATTCTTAACTTGCTGTTAAAAGTAATTCAACATTTTATAAAGAGTATAAAGGAGTGCAAAGCAAAAGTAATGTGAATAAAACATTATTCTATTTATTACACATTGAACATTTAAGAGATGAATCAGTATGGCCACAAAAGGATTAATTCTTGTCATCATAATAAATAAAGTTTTGCTATTTGATGCCACTTGCTCCTACATGAAAGTTATGCAACTTGTGGCAACCCCATAAGGTCCTATTCACAAGGAATGCTAGCAGAATATTTTCTCACATACTCTTTTCTTCTTATAATTGGATGAAATTCATGTCGATTAACTAAATGACCTGAATTGAACTCTATTTAATCGGCCACACTTCTTATTTAGTGGAATTCACATTGATATCACCCAATCATAAAGTAATCCAAGAATAATTTCTAGCATATCTCTTTACAAAAATCCAACATATCATGACTCATATTGAATAGAGTTGACTTCATACTCACATTATACATTCTAGTCTTTTGCATCAATGTGTTAAGATTTTTTTGTCTTAACTCTCCAATTTATAAGAAAAATAAATTTTGACTAATTCAAAGTTCGATCAAAAGATAAATAAAATCTGACTAATATTTTTAACACAAAAAAAGAGTCTAACATAAAAAATTAATTCATTCATCATCAACATCAACAACACCTTTAATCCAAGTTAATTGGAGTCGGTGGTAGATGAATCCAATAATAAATTAAAAATAAGACAAGGAAAGAAAAAGGGAGATGGGAAGAAAAAAGTGAAAATAAGACAAAAGAGAGGAAAAACAAACTACAATAAAATATGGGTGAAAGGAAGATGAGAGAAATGAAGAGGAAAATAACTAAAACAAGAGAACGACTAAAACATAGAACTACTAATAGGTTTAACCATCTACCAAACTTATAGTTTGTTTCCACTCCGTCCTAAGACATACCATCCGCAATCTATATCTCATTTCATTAGGTCTTGTTTAACTATATTTTTTCATGTAAGTTTTGGTCGACATCTATCTCTCTTTATGTCGAGTTCTAGGTAACAAACTCTTATTCTTACAGGAACATTCAGTGACCATCTCACAATGTGCCTAAACCACCTCAATTTATGTTCTCTCATCTTTTCTTATCTTATCCATTTTGGTATAATCACAAATCCACTGTTAACTAAGGAAATCTCATAACTAAAGTACAATATTAAGTTTTTATTATTCTTGATACGAGATTTCTAACATTCTTTTCGGAACAAGGAGTTAAAAGTTCAACTAAAAGCCACGAAAAAGGCTAATAGAAGCTAAATCTGCAGCAAGATTCAATTGAAAAAAAGGAGCTGATTTGAAGATCTTCAACTTATCTTGAATCAGTTGAATGGGAAGACCATGCTTATACAAGGATTAATCGCGAGTTGTGCTAGCGTATACCTCAAGATTCTTAATTATAATTTTTCAACACAATACTCAGAAGCCTATATAATTATAAATTTATATATATATATATATATATATATATATATATATATATATATATATATA
>CM023960.1:7236707-7299816 GCA_013407115.1 Glycine latifolia
GAAAACTTTACTTATTAAGCTTTGATAGCCATCGGATTAAAATTCTAACTATATAATAATTATTGATTTGATTCAATTATGTAACTTGAAATTCAACGTTTTTTAGTCATTAGATCAAAATTTAAATTTCACATTAATCATTAATATGATTCAATGTGATCTAACATTAATGAAAATCATTAATTTTTAAATTTTAATCTTTTATAAAAGATAATTACTATTCAATATCTTTTGATTTGCTATTATTATTATGATTATTATTATTATTATATTATATATTTATCAAATAAAAAAAACTAATAAAATAAGTGATAATATAGCTATTACAAATAGTATTCATTCTCACTTTTGAATTGATATTTCTTTATTGCTCTCACTTCTCTTATGTGGAAAACAACAATGATAACAATAAATATAATTTTTATTATATTAAATGAGTGTTCAATTTATGATGCACGTTACTCATTTTCAAATCTTCAATAATATAACATACTTAAAATTAATATCTCTAAAATTATTAAAAATATTATTTTAAAATAATTAAAAACTATCTCTATTTAATAAAAATACACTATTTCAATAAATTTTAATTTTGATAATAAATGCATTTAGCTCGAAAATTAAAATAAATATTTGATCGTGTTTTTTCTCCTCCCTTGTTACATATTGATTATGAGAAAAACAAATTATATAAGTGTCATAAGTGTGAAATTACTCATCACTTTTATGATTTTTTTTTTCAAAATCATTATTATGATTGTGTTATAAAACTATACTTATATCTTTAAGATTTTTTCAAAAGAAAAAAAAACTTTAATGATTTTAGAGTTAGGTTAAATTATCTTATTTTTTCTGTTTTTCTCTTATTTAAATATTAAATAAATATGATATGCAAAGTTTATAAGGAAATATTTGATAAGTTACTTTAATAAATTATATTTTTTAAACAATACTAAATACAAATACACAAAATTATGATGCACGGGTATAAAACAACTAATTTCACTAAGGAAACAACACTAATTTCAGCTACTCTAGTGCTATCAAGAAAATCATGTTGACCAGTTTGTAATATTTGGTTGCATTATTTTTATTCCACTCTAATCATTTTATTCTTCTCAAGAGAGCTAACAAATTCCTAAGTCATTTCGTCCTCTCTATTTCAGAAGAATTGCTAAAATTTGCAAAAGCAATTGTTCTATAATATTATTTTCTATTTCTGTTTATGATACAAAGTTCTTCTTGATAATATTATTTTCTATTTCTGTTTATGATACAAAGTTCTTCTTGATATAGTGTCCTGTTAACTTGTGCAAATTGCATATTTGTGATATAATAAGAGGTGTTGCGGTAAGGTAATCATGAGAAGCAAAGGTAGTTTCTGCACTAAACTTGAATCTTTACTTATGTTACGTCAGCCAAATATCTTTATTAATATAAACATACATGCAAAAGAAATACATGATAAAAGACCACAATGCAGGTGATTTTTTTGCTATTCTAAATGGAGAGATTTGAAAGTTGAAAGCATCCAGAATGTGAAAAAGATGATTTTATTGTTCATTTCATCACCTACAATAACTTATGATGATACTATTTGTCATGTTCAAACGACAAATCTTAAATTAAAACAAGCACAAGCACGAAAAGAAAACTTCAAACACAGCATACTTTATGTAAAGATCTTACTACAGATAAAAAAAAATTATATAACTATTATATTTCAAACATTATTGGTTCATTGTACAGATACCTACACTATTATATTTAAACAATAATATATACAACAAATTTTATAACTACAAAAGAAAAGTAAAAGGTATTGCAATTTTAACTAAATATTCAAGTTATGTTGAATTTTATTTTTTGTACTTCCGATAACATTAACTCTGACAATTACACAAATTAACAAGCAGCATAAAGAACAAGTAATTTATCGTCCAATTTATAATAAACACATGACCACATTTCACTAGGCCATTTCATATCTACACGAAATGAAAAAATAAAAAAAATAAAATGCGATTATGAGAATAGTAATAGTCAAAAATTACTCCCAACATCACAGGTAGCAAATAATTGTCCCTCGTAAAAGAAAAAAACAGATTGGAAGAAAACAAATACATGGGGTTCAAAGAATCACCCTTGAAGGTGTCGAGTACTTTATGTTCATAATAAATCAAAGTGCGAGTGTTGCTCTCCAGATCAAAATGTTTGGGAACAAAAATGTGGGCGAATGCATCGAATGATTGAAAAACAAACGCAAAATATGAGCCAACGCAGTCCAACAAGCCAGTTAGACACTCACAAGTCACAACATGAACAAACAGTAACAGTGTAAAGAATGATTGACGGAAGAATATAAACTAGCATGGATGACAGAATTCATTCAATAAAAGGTAACTTCAGAAGCTCAAAACATGGGTTTTTTAATAATTAATAAAACAGATTAATCATGCATATAAAATATCAGTACAGAAGTTTCAAAACAGCTCTATTTAAATTGTAGCCAAAAATAGGAACAAAACTTAAAAGCTCAGCGTTTCCCACCTCCCCCACCAAGTTTGGGACCTTTGGGCATGGCACCCTTCGAAATACTTCCTTTCCCTTGGGATTTCTGGGACTTAGCTGCAACTTCTGCCTTCTTAGCTTTCTTCTCATCCTTAGTTTTCTTGATCCTCTCCTTAATTTCACTGCATCACAACGTAGATTCAGATACAAAATATTCCATATTTGCAAGCAAAAAGAACTGTTAAAAATAAGACTCTGAAACATAAATAAGGTTTTAGATGATTAAAGTAAAAAATAAGTATACATATTAGAAATGACAGAATTGAAAAAGAGAAATGTAACTCTTCTAAAGAGACGGATACACTAGAATAAAGTGCAATTATAACAGTTGATAAGAAGGTAAAAAATAGTCAAGATTATAACAACTTTAAAGTTTGTTATAGGCATAGTTATCAATAGCGGCCGGAGCGGCCGCGATAGCGGCGGTGCGGAGCGGCGCGGCCTGGCACCGCTACACTACCCTCTGAAGCGGTGCGGTTTGGGATAGCGGCGATTGCGGCCGCGACAGGGGAAGCGGCGTCGCGTCCGCGATTGCCGAGACGCGGCCGCGATTTGGGTTTTGGGCCATGAAATGTCTAAAATGCCACGCATTTCACCCTTTCACGCTGTGTTTTCTCCCTCCCGTGCGCGTTCCCTTCTCCGTGCGACCTCCGGCGCAACCACCGACGCGACCTCCTACGGCTCCGTCTGCAGGTTTTTTTTGTTTTTGTTTTTCTTTTTTTGTTCTTTCTTTCTTCTCCTTCGTTCTGTACATTTCTCTCTCTCATTCTGTTTCATTTTTTTCCTTTTTTCTTTTTTCCTTTTCGTTTCTCCCTCTTCTCCCTCCCGCGCGACCTTGAACCCTTCTCCCTGCGCGCGCGGCCTTGGTTCCCTTCTCCGCGCGACCTCCGGCGCGACCTCCGACGGCCATTTCTTCTTCTCCTCTGGCAGCTCCGTCTCCATGGAGGTTTTGAAGTTTTTCTTTTTCTTTTTTTGTTCTTTCTTTCTTCTTTTTCTTTTTTTGTTCTTTCTTTCTTCTTTGTACGTTTCTCACTTTCTCACTTTCTCACTTTCATAGGCTCCTTTCGTTCTTTCTTTCTTTCTTCACCCTTCTCCGTCTCCATCCTTTCTTTTTCTTTTGCTAGGTTTATATTATTTGGGCCTAATTTGCTTTCTGTACCCGCTTTTTTTGCTTTCTGCAGTTTCATATTACATTTTTTTAATAAACTTTTAAGTTTTAATTTAGATAGTTATTATTTACAGTCTTTTTTTATTATTAATACACTTTACTTATTTTATGATGACTAAATAATATATTTTGCTTAAGAGTTTTTATTGTTAATAATAATTAGTGCATGAATTTTTAGTTATATTTCTCTTTTTCAGCTTATATATTTATATTATAAATTTTTTAATACATATATAAAAATATTGGAATAGCGGTCATCCCGCTACCGCTATCCCGCTATCCCAGTTTTGAGGCTCGGCCGCTCCGCTCCGCTATCCGGGATTGATAACTATGGTTATAGGTGTGTATGTACATTCTCAACCAATTATTTTCTTATCAACAATTATAATTGTTCTTTATCCTCCAAAGTATGAGCCAAATCCAAGAAAGCAAAGCCAAACAGCACACAGAGATAAAACAACAAAAAACACACCGAAGCTGTGCTTCCCTAGCTGCGTCTCGAACTTCTGGCTTCTCGGTTCTCTTTTTCTGGATAACTTCTAAAGTAGCACCAACAATAGACCTAGAGTAAGGTTTTTTGGTAGCACGTCTTCTCTTCTTCGCAGCTTCTTGAGCAATATCCTACACAGCACATGCACACAAACAATCAAATTAAATGCATGCAACCATTGCATATTTACTTATAGCACAGTCAAGTGTTTATGTGAGGAATAACCAAGCACAAGGCAAAATATATGGGCAAATTCAATTCAAGTAGGAGAGCAACAATATTTTCACTTTCTAACCAGATTCATTAATGCCAATGATAATTCTGATTTAACAACTTCAGGAAGCCTATATTGTTTATTGTTCCATCCTTGGAACATTTCAATTGAATAATCACCTTCTTATGCTGCTTTCGGTACATTGCAGTCCAGGTGAGCTTTGACGGCTTCAACCTGTTGTGGAAATACCTCTTACATTTTGAGTTAGCAAACAGGAAAACCTGGAAGATTCAACAAACAAAAACCCTCATATCAGTATCATAACAAATAACAAACAAAAACACTCATATCAGCATCATAACAAATAACAAACAAAACCCCTCATAACTTATAATATGATTGCATCATAGCATACAGAACATCCAGATTCAAATGAAACGATACATGAACCCAAAACTCAACGAGAAACATATTGTCACCTGAGAATCGCCACGAACAAATCTGATGCCTTTTCCTGGGTAGATCTTGGCACCGCTGAATCGGCACAGTTCGGTTCTGATACAGCAATGCCAAATATTAATATACTTATGAGGCCCATAAGAAAAATGATTGTTCATTTGATCAAACATAATGCCTGAAGACACTAATTGGTTTAGAGATAATCATCTTCAACAATCTTAAAAAACACGTTTTCCTTCCAAATTAGGGCAAAATTTCTGACGCTGCGTTGCGGAACTGAAATCAAGTTAATACGCAACATATGTACGCGCATCGCAAAATGTTGAATACAATTTCAATTTAGATATCATTATGCCCTAGAACGAAACTACAATCGCACAAGAATATACCAATTTAAAAAACGGGATGTAAAAATAACATAACCATTCCGCAGAACAAACAACAAAAGGCAAATCGATTTTTGAGTTCAGATGAGTTAAGGGATCACAAATTCTACAAAAGGAGTTGATGGAAGAAGAACAAGAAGAAAGTGCCATTAATACGTACTTGAGAACCATGACTGCTGCGGAAGGTGTGCCTCCTCAGTGTAAACCCTAAAAACCTAATTGTCCTTGATCTTTGCTGCCTATATAATAAAACCGCGTAAATGAACTCCTGGGCCGGGCGAAAGACATTTGGCATTTTCTTCCTACACCATTATCTTTTCAAATACACCCAGCATTTTTTAATCCCCAAAGTACCCTTCTTCGTTATTTGTTACAGGTTATTCGCATTTTTTGTCATTTGGCTTTAGCAGCTTCGTTTTGTTTTTTTCTTGCATTTTTTTCTGTTCCTTGTTGGGTGTTGTTTGACATTGTCGTTGATTTGTTGGCGAAGGTTGTATTTAGTGGTGGTTCTTCGTTCACCGTCGTTTGGCGTCGTCGAAGAAGGTAAGCTTTACTGTTTGTCAACATGTTTTGTGAGCATACAGATTGTATAATCTGTATGGATGATACAAATCTGTATGGATCATACAAATTGTGAATTTGTATGCTTGTTACGGATTATGTAATCCGTATAGTATACAGATTATACAATCTATAAAATGTATACGAATTCATCATTCATATGCATCATATGGATTAGGTAATTTGTATTAAACATATGGTTAGGTAAATTGTATACATCATACGGATTAGCTAATCTGTATGATGTATATGAATTCACCATTCAAATGTATTATACGGATTAGGTAATCCGTATGATGCATACATTATTTCTATTTAAATATTTGTTTTGAAATTATTTATTTAAGCATAAACAAGTTTATTTATGTTAAAAAATAAATATATGGTTTAAAAAATTATGTAAGATTACTATTAATTTGTAACAATGGAAATAAAATGAAATAACAATTGAAATGGTGTAGGAAGCAAAAACAAATATTTAAGGTTTATATTTATTTGAATATGAAATGAGTATTGAAATTTATTTGTTGATACATTTTTTAATGTGGATATAATTTGTGCTTATTGTTAACTCTTTAATGTTGTTAATGAATATTTTTTTGGATGGTTTGTTAAGATGGACAATGATGAGTGAATGTATGATGTTGTTATGGATAAAGAAATAAATATGAATGAAGAGAATGGAGAGGATTGTGCCTCATTTGAAAATGTGAATTGTTCGGTTAATTGTTCTAATACCTTTAATACCTATGAGGTAATTATATAGTTTTGATTTTGTTAAACTTGTAAAATGAATGATTGTAGAAGATCTAACGTGTATTATGTGTTTATGTAGGTCTTTCATTCTCGTGAGGACGTTTTGAAATGGGTTCGTGTTGTTGTATATGATATTGGTTTTGTGGCAGTGATAATCAAGTCTAACACCTCAACTGGAAAAAGAGGAAGGACCTCGTTTGTTTTAATTGGTTGTAAAAGGAGTGAAACGTATAGATCATACAAGAAAGATTTGGTAAGGACAATGACAAGCAGTAGAAAATGCAATTGTCCTTTTAAGCTGTGAGCGAAACCAATCTTGGGAGGTGAATGATGGATGGTGAAGTTAATATGTGGGACTCATAATCATGCTTTGGCTAAGTCATTCAGTGGACATCCATATGCTGGGCGACTAATTGAGGATGAGAAGACTATTGTTGCTGATATGACAAGGTTCATGGTGAAACCAAAGAATATTTTTCTAACTTTGAAGGAGCATAATGACAATAATTTTACAACGATGAAGCAAGTGTACAATGCACGATATGCATATCGTTCTTCTATAAGAGGAAATAATACTGAAATGCAACAATTAATGAAGCTTCTTGAACGCGATATGTATATCCATTGGCATAGACTAAAGGATGAAAATGTTGTACGTGACATATTTTGGACACATCCGGATGCAGTTACATTGTGCAACGTCTATCATATGGTATTCTTGATAGATAGCAAAACTAACAGGTACATACTCCCTTTACTTGACATTGTTGGTGTCACACCTACTGGGATGACATTTTCACTTGCATTTGCATATTTGGAAGCTGAACATATGAACAATGTTGTGTGGGCTCTTGAATGCTTTAGATGCATTTTTCTGAAAAATGAATTTTTCCCTAAGGTTGTTGTTACAGATAGAGATGCAACATTGATGAATGCAATGAAAAATGTGTTCCCTGATGCAACCAACTTGTTGTGTCGATTTCACATTGACAAGAATGTGAAGGCAAAATGTAAAAGCTTTGTTAGATAACAAAACGCATGGGAGCATGTGATGAAAGCATGAGGGAGTCTAGTTAATTGTCCTAGTGAGAAAGAATATGATGATTGTCTTAATAAATTTGAAATTGTTGTCTCACCATAGCCAGTGTTTGTTGATTATGTGAAAGACACCTGGTTGACTCCCCACAAACAAAGGTTTGTAATAGCCTGGACAAATCAAGTATTGCATTTTGGAAACACCACAACTAACAGATATGATAATTGTGATGATTGTTTAATTCGTTGTTTTAGTAAGTAGAGATACATGTTCATTGACAAGTTGTTTTGTGTGCCACTCTACAGGGTTGAGTTGACTCATTGGACCTTGAAGAGACTACTACAAAATAGCATTGGTGATCTATGTAGTATTTGGGATGTTATCAAGAACATGATTACCTTGCAACACAGTGAAATAAAGGCATCATTTGAGCGAAGCACCCACGTGAATAGACATGTCTTTAAAGTTACCTTGTACAAAAAACTTAGCGGCTTGGTGTCAAGGTATACGTTAAACCAAATTGTTGCTGAGTTTGAGCGAGTCAAATATGCGGGTAGTGATAGTTCTCATTGTGGTTGTGTTATGAGAACAATGCATGGTCTGTCTTGTGCATGTGAGCTAACTAGGTATGTGGTTGGCAGTATACCGCTTAACACCATACATATGTTTTGGTGGAGGTTAAATTTTTCAGAAGAAGGTATAGATGAGTTAAAAGTCCAGATAACCGAAGAGATGGATCCCATATCTAAGCGGTTCGAAATTCTTGATGTGTGTGGCAAAGTGAGTCTAAAGAGTAAACTGAAAGAACCGGCATACCCTGATCAAACATCAATGTGTCCTCCTAATGAAAATGTGCTCCAAAGAAACAGCTCAGCAAACAGCAGAGGTCAACCAAAAGGGATCTGTCTTACTTTGAGTATGTGGATGCATTACATTATGTGCAAAATAGTTTCTCAACACTAAAATGGTTGTTAGACTCTTGGCAAGCATACCAATTGTCGTTATAAGTTACAAAATTTTATAAAAGCTCGTCTCCACAAGGACTTGAGTTACTCAGTTAATTTAAATAAAAGTAACATTTTAATAGTTATGTACAACGAGTATGAGCGAAATTTTATGAGTTTTGTGAAAATAACGAAAAATAACTAAAAAGTACGGAAACTAATAAAATGAAATTAATTTAAGAGAACGTAGGATTGAGTTTCATCATTCATACCCTCAGTATTCAATTAATATTACCATGTATAAATCATTTTCCATCATTACTAATGCACACATTAATTCAACCCGAATCGATCCCTCGCAATTGAGAATTCTAAGGATATTTATCGAATATCGATCCCTCGCAGACGAAGTAAATAACCCAGCATTTCAATCATAAATCGTGTGCTATTTTCAATCTAAACGTTGTGCTCTATTCCTAACAACATAACGTAAAGAGTAAAATCATTTAATTCAAATCCTAAGAGTAATTTCCAGTTAAACTTAGAATCCAATTTCATGAAACTAGTGATCAAGTAGAATCAAACATTAAGAGCAAAATGAAATCACCATAGTGAGTAGAAAAGATTCATATATATCAAATATCAAAAGAAATACATAAAGGTAAGAAGATTACATCCAATCCTTAAGAGAAATTAACCAATCATGGTGTAGAGCAAGAGATCAACAGAAAACATGATGAAGGTAGCGATCATCGGCCCGTTCCTACAGAGTTTTCACTCTTTTTCTCTCTTCTCTCACCTCTCTCTAAGCCTCTTGGGCTGTTCCTCTCATTCTCTCCCTCCAAAACCATGCTTCCATCTTCACCTTGCATGCTTATTTATAGGATTTGGTCACCTGCTTAAGCTCACTCGTCCAGGCGAACAATTTGGCCTCGGTTCACTGGCCTGGGTGAGCTAATACATTTTTCTGGAAGCCTCCACTCACCTAGGCGAGCAAAATACACTAGTTCCACTCGCCTGGGAGAGTTAAAGACTTAATGATGAAGAAAGGTCATGGCCCTGGACGAGTTCTGGGCCATTTTGCTTCTGATACCTCCCAAATTTGATTTTTATGCCCCTTTCGCTTGCTTGGATGCTTCAGATACCATCATAACCTATCAAAATACAAAATATGATTGGATTAATCTTGCAAAATGTGAAAAACAACATTCATACAAGTAATAAATACAAATCAACTAGGTGTTAGGGCAAGTTTATAAACAATTTTACTGAAATCAAAAGATAAGTGTCATCATTGTAAGCCTGATTTTACTAAAATAGGGCACTTATCAATGGTCCACCTCATCGTCTGAACAAACAAAATCAAGGAGGAACATGCCATTGTTGGATCAATTTCATCCAAACATGCAAGATTTTATTTTAAACATTGTTGATGTTAAAGCTGATAGTAATTGTGGATATCTTGTAATTGTTGCCTTATTAGGTTATGGTGAAGAATCATGGTCCTTGGTGTGCAACCATTTGCTAAAAGAACTTGCGGAATGGTCTGGTGAGTATATAACCTTGTTTGGTGGGTTACCTAGATATGAGCAGTTAAAACTGTCCTTACTTGTCGATGGGTTGGCAATGGTAATTTCAATTTCACGGAACACATGCAAATTGTTTAATAATTACCTGGAAATCATATTCATACTATTTTGTACGTGTAGGTAACCATGGATAAGTGGATGGACATTACCGATATGGGTTATGTCATTGCATCAAGGTATAACGTGATCGTTGTTTCCATTTCTGTCAAACAAAGCATGACCTTTTTTCCTCTTAGAAGTATATCGCCTATAGATACTGGTGTTCATCGCATTATATGTATTAGGCATGTCTACTACAATCATTTTGTTCAAGTACACCACTGACCGTTTGACTCTATTTATTGATAGATTTTTAAACCAAACACTCATCAAGTAATATACCTATTGGTTATTGTAAAAGGTATTTTTGAGAGATGGATTTCCTATGCCATCAATAGATTTGTTATGGTCAAGACATTGCCACAATCAAGCAAAGTTGTGACCGAAGCCTTTTATTAGTCGAATGCAAGCGTACACTAACTTGATGATGTTGCGGCCATAATATGTTGATTTGCAAGATGATTGACCATTTAGGTTATTGTTTGTATGTTTGTCAAGCATGGTATGTCAAATGTTCACAAACAAAGCAATGTATAGGTCAGCAAACAATATTTTAATAATGTATGTTTGTCAATGGTAATTGTAGGACTTACGCTACTTGGAGGATGCTAGTTCAACAAAAACATAAGTGTCGTAAACATATTTAAATCGTTCAAAAACATAAGTAAATAGAACTCAATCAACAAAATGATATACATATTGTGAATAATCAACACTCAATAGTCAATGTCAAAACGTCCTTAACACCTTTCAGCATCATATGTTCCCTATCATCCCTCCTACGCCTACCTCGCACATACACAATTCTGTTCTCAGTAACACCACGAGCTAATGTAATACATTGTCCTATTATGTTGTATGCATCTGCGCCAGCTGTTACCATCCTCATGTCCATCATGTGTTGCAATCGTTCTCCACTTTTGGCACACAGCCTAAAGGAAATTGAAACATCAATATATTAATTGAAAATATTAAAGAAACATGTCTTAAGACAGGTATAACTTAATGGCAACACTTTCATACCATTGCATGTTGCGGGGTGTTAATAACATCAGAGGCTGCTACTGAGGGAGGTGGAACAGGCTCAACCATCGGAGGATGTCTACTAGTATCCCCATTAGCTGGCGGAATCATGAATGGATGAGGTATCTGATAAAACCATTATAGATACCCACCAACAGACTCACTAGGAAATGTCACCGCATCTCCAGTAGTTGCCAGGTACTGTGAAAAATGCATCCATCTGTGATCAACCTCTTATGTGGATGTGCCTGCATAGGCTTCGACTTCTAGAATCCGCTGAACATAGCCAAACTGACGAAGCACCCTTTGGGGTTGGTGGGACACAATGTATGGACCCCATCTAATTTGATATAAAAATAAAGATATTACCTAGAACTCTCTGAAACCACAGTGACTAACCTAAGGTGTCCAACAAACGTCATCTACCGCCAACCTATTCAATCGCCTACGATAGGTGGTCAAAGGTAAAGACTTCGCATCCTTCCATCGGCAGGCACGTGGCAGAGTCTTATGGTACTGCTCATTTGCTATCACATTCCCAACAGTCGGGAAATGCTCATAAATCCAAATATACAGTTACAAACACATACACCACAATCATTTAATATATAGTAAACATCAAAATTCAAAAAAATTAAATACACAATTGCCTATGTCATCAATACCTGCAAAAGAGTAATATAGTCGACAAGATGTTTACTGTGGTGTTTAAATTCTCATACATATGAACAAGTGAAACTGCTCCCCAAGCAAAACCCCTACATTGCTCCAAATCGCAAAATGTGTCCAGGTACACAACACTGACATGTGTCGCGCTCTTGTTGGCAAAGAATGTGCATCCAACAAGATGAAATAAACACGCTCTGGCTGCTACAACCATTGCCTCGCCTCACACCTGACATGGTAAATATCACACAACCGAGAAAGTCGAACATATGCCCTATGGCATTTGTCGCACTCAGCTCGTGCTTCTTGGGCAGTCACATCAAGCAGATCAACCAACAAATGCACAACCTCAATTACTTCAATTGGAACATAACTTTGAAATGCCACTATAATTGGTATATGTGAAAACAAGGATGAACACACATAATTAACCAAGAGGGAGGGTGAATTGGTTAAAACATAGACTTTAAAAATTCTTTGAAAAACCAGCAGCAGAATTTAGATCGTATCACAAGTATAGCTTGGTAAAAACTTTAGTTTTTATTCAATCAATACTCACCCTTCACCTTAAGCAATTTCAAAAACTTTTCCTGTTGATCTTGATAGAGATAAACCACAAGACAAGTTAGATTCAGATAACTAGACTTAGAAACAAGAATAACACCAAATCTATATTGGTTCACCTCTCAAATGAGAAGCTACATCCAGTGTCTTCTAACCACAATTGATTAGAGTTCTACTAAATCAAATCTATTCTTTTACAAGCTATTACAAGTGATTACCTTTATCAACCCTAGATAAAGAACCTGAAATCTAACACCCTATTAGACTTCTAATCACAAAGAACCTGACAACACTACTTAGTCATTTCCCTCTAGAGAACACTACTCTAGAAAGCTTGAAAGAAAACTATTTGATCTTATCACTTACAAAATTAAAAGATACAAATCAAATCAATGTAAGAGTTCAAGAGAGATACAACCTTCTGATCCTCAAGAGATGAATGAATGTTACCAATCAAATCAGGTTGTATGAATGCAAATGATGAAAACCAGCTCTCTTGAATTTTCTTGTTGAATCTTGTTTAAAACATCATCACCAATGAAGCATGTGTACTTGTGATTTGAAACAAGATGAATGACACTTCAGAAAATCTTTTTCTTGAACCTTGAAAGCTTTGGGATTATTGAGAAATTCGTAAACTCAGATTCCTTGACTTGTTACAACAGCACAGACCCAATAGTTTTATATAGAAAATAGATTTAACTGCATGTAATTGATTAAAACGTTATGGTAATCGATTAATATGCCAAATAATCGATTAAAGTGTTCTTGATACAATCTGGAAAAAATTAAGAACAATGTAATCAATTAAAACGACATGTAATCAATTAAGACAGTTAGTGTCAGTTTTGAAATAAGCCTATGTAATTGATTACGATTAGTGGTAATCGATTAAGGTAGTCCTACATGACTTTGAAAATAAGCATGTTTAATCGATTACGATTATTGGTAATTGATTAAGACAACCGAACATGATTTTTTGAATAAGCCTGTGCAATTGATTACTATTGAATGATAGATTAAAGTGTTCTTCAAGGTTTTTTAATAGATTACACATGCTGGTAATCGATTAAAGCAGTGCACAAATGTTTTTACAAAAACTTAAATCATGAGGAATTTCTTTTTAAATGCAAACATGTAGCTTTATATTCTTTTCTTAAATCATGAATGCATGTATGTGATTATGCTTATGCAATGCAAGGATCACAAGGTAACTCTCTTGAGCAACTTAGCAAATTACAAATGCCTTCAATTGATAGGCATGTAGAAAGCTAAAATACTCTTAAGCAAAGGCTTCATTCCTGACTTGATCTTCTTCCCAGCTCCCCCTGTATCCAACAATATGCAGCAGCGATGACACATCATCCAATATGATTGTCAACTCCTCTACAAGTAGGTGGAAGCTGTTGGTTTCTGGATGCCACCCCTCCACAAAAGCCGACAACAGTCCTCTGTCTCCTCTTTCCACTGAACATATAATCAACGGGCCTAGACCAATCGCAGCAACTAACCCTTTAATTTTCGGTGCTAGCTTCCCAAATTTCATCGCTTTCCTTCCGTGAGACGCCAACTTCAACTCAGGGCGTTCCTGCAAAATAACAATTGCATTACAAAATTACATAAAATATACAATTATAATTCTCTATATAATTAAACACCAAACTACCTCTCCTGTCCAAACTCTAGCGGCCACGTGATCACCATACCCTGTCAACACTGATGTATCTTTCGCCACGCCCAGAAAATCTGATACATTAGTCCCAACATCCTCCATAACGTCGATGTGAGGATCTTCACGAACGTCCTCAGCAAGAGCATCCTCCGGAACAACTGCAGTTGTCTGTTCTCTTCGTGTCGATGCTGTCGGCCTTCAACGTTCACGAACATTCTCAGCAACAAAAGACACATCCTCAGGAGCTGATGTATCTCTACCTAATGCTGTGTCAACTACTTTGCCTAAAGCCCGATACAAGCCTCTTGTTTTAACCATAATCTACAAATTTAATAAATACTTTGTCTAACACTTCAAACCACACACTTAATATTTTTTTTAAACCCTATGTAAATTGACAAAACAATGAAATACTTGAACATCAAAAAAATAAATTACAAATACCTCCTACAAAATAAATTAACCAACGGGCCTAATGAATACAAAATGGGTCACAACCCATCCATCAATACAAGACTAATAATAAAACCTTAACAATTCTACAACTACAACTATTTCTCTAAACCCTAAACATATCAATCAAATGCTAACATGCCAACATACTACTTGACAATGATTATGCACACACAACCTAACCGTTTCACAATTACATATCAAACACTACACTACATATTATTTTCTATATTGGTTTAGTCATTAGCAAATTATGACATAATAACCATTCAAGCTACAAAATTTAAATAAAATTTGCCAATGTATATGTTAATTACAAAAATTATATTAAAACATAAAATTTTTAACAGCCTTAAACTATCCTACTGATTTGCAAATCCGTAAGAGTTACACGGATTAAACAATCCGTATAAGACTTACGGATTCACCAATCTGTATGCCTCATGCGGATTGTGTAATTCATGTAACTCTTACGGATTTGCAAACCCGTTTAACTCCACAAATCAAACATGCACCTGCCATTGGACGCGACGCAACGTGAAATGGTGCAAGCGAGAAGAATGAAGATGACCAGAAGGCGACGTCCACCGAAGCAAATGGTAGCAGGCGAGAACTGATGACGGTGCAGCAAACGAAACTGGTGTGCAAGGAGACGAAGGAAACTGGTGCATCGAGAAGAAGCAATGAGGTATTGGGGTTTTTTAATTTTATTTAACCTAGCAGCAGGGGTATTTTTGGATATCCATTGTGGAGTGCTTAGTGTATTGGAAAACTTACTGGCGCAGGAAGCAAAATCCAAGACATATTTTAGCCTAATGGTAACAGTTAGTCTGCTAGAATCTGAAATGAGCCCATGTGAGCTGCAAGAATAGAAGACGCGCAAAACATAAATATTTTTTAAGAGATAAAATGAACAAATTTAAGAAAGACACAACAGAACACTATACAACAATCCCTCTGCATTATAATTTTTCTTAATTTATATATGTAGAGTTTAATTTATATATATTGTACATGTAAAAAAATTCTATACAAACATCTTATAAAAATTTACTACATACTAATATGATTTGACAACAAAACGAATTCTTTTGTAAAAATATTTTATACTTATTTTTTCAGGCAAAAATGCAATATCCCAATTTTTTATGTGTGATAGATAGTGTTAATAATTTATCGTGCGATTGAGTAGTGTTTTTAGACTATTGAAATGGTAAAACTGAGATGTTGTCATAGGATATCTAGGCATGGTTAAACTCTTAAGTTTTTAAGCTAAAGTCTAAAAAGAATAAGGATAATTAAGAGAAAATCTTCTGGTCAAATAATGATTAACTTATCAATGACCTAGATGTTAATTGAATTTTGGTCTAGAAATATAAATTAGAAGCTTGAAAGAAAATTAATAATTAATGTAAGTAACACTAGAAATTAAGGTTGATTAATGGTGATTTAGATTCCATAGAACTAGAAAAGGGGTAAGTCATAAAAGTATAAAGTGAAGAGGCTTTTTGTAAATGACTATATAACTAGTTTGAAAATAAAATTTTAGTTTAATTAGTTGGTGACTAATTAAAGTGTCTAATTATATGATGTAGAATAATTAAAATACGTTAGAGTTGTAACACCTTGGAAAATTACAACTCAAACTGACAGAGGAAACTCTATGTTGTGTCATTTATGCATGTATGAATTTAATTTTAGGAGTTATATGTTTTTAATTATAATTTTTTGTGTTATTTGTGTGTGTGTGTGCTAAAAATTATCTGAGCTAAATTTTCATCTATGCAAGAATTTCACTGTGCACTAAGTCACAGTGTAATTTATCTCTGTGTGAGTGGACTCTGTGCAAGTAAAACTCTACTTTACCTTTTTGTAGTTAGTTTTGAAAAAGTGCAAGAAGCCATATAAGGCATGGCTAAGATCATGGAGAGCACTTCAAGGGTTGTCCAAGCTACCAATTAGTCATATTAATAGTCATTCCAGTGTCACCAAGCCTTATCAATGGAAGTCTACACCATAGCTTATTGGCCTTTGTGAAGAAAAAATCTTTTGGAGCCTTATCTTTTCATTTTGCAAGAAATTAAACTTGAGCCAGGGGAGTTCAGTTGTGTTTTTTCTTCTTCCAATTTGGTTCTTTGTGTTCTTGAACCATTGAGTCACCAAGTTTAGGTAAACGAGCTCCATTCTTCATCCTATACTTGATTCCTCTTGATTCTCTTGTTCTAGTTTCTCTAATAACTTGGAACTATCATTTGATTATATCCATGAAGGGAAACTTTGAAGAACCTAAATATTCTTTATTCTCCTTCAAGATTTCGTGAGTTCTTAAAGAGGTAAGGGCAGTCTCTCCAATTCTTGAACCATGTGCTTATTGTTGAACTTCCTTAAATATGTTGTTGCTTTGAATTTTTTTGAGCTTGCTGTCATGTCCTGAATTTGTGTGCTGAGCTATTTTCCTTGAGTTTTTTATGCCAAAAATGATTTCTTTGCATGTTAAAACATAGAGTTTGCCTTAAATTTCACCCAAAATCGGAGTTTCCTAGTAAAAGTTACAAATAAAATAAGTTTAAAGACCTTGAGTAAAATGAAAAATCAGCCACAAATTTGGATTGAGATTTACAACAATATTGACATTTTTATTAAGGTTTTGACCTCAAAAATGAGTTTTTTAGGTTTTAAAATGTAGGGTAGCCTATAAGATTTGCAAAAATTCAACTCCCGCAGCATTGAGATCGCTAAAAATAAGTTAGGAATGAAACTATGAAAAATTGAGTGAAAGAGAGATTTTAGACAATAGATAACTTAACTTTGGAATTTGTGCCTTTGTATAAATTAGCTTAAAGTTATTTATTTCCTAGAATTGTTGATTTATTTATCCTATATTGCTGAGATAAATGCGAGATCTAATGTTTGATGTATGTTGTGATAGTGTGACATTTCTTTGGTGATGAAATTATTGAAATACGTGCACGTATTCTATTATGTATGCATATTGTCATTTTTTATCTATATGCGTTATGATTTGGGTCCAGGGGTGTTCGACCCTCGACAAATTGTTTGTTATGTTTGTTTAGATAGATATAATTACAGTCGTTATGTTATCCGATTATTTTGTGTGACAAGTGGTTTTACAGCTTAAGGGGCCACGATTGGTTCCCTGAGAGTAGTACGTAGGCTTGAGCCTCGTCTTTCTTTCTTTCTTGTTTGTATGCGTTTGTTGATGCACGTGGCACTAGGGCTACACACGCAATGCAGTGGCAACAGTCAAGAGGATTGGATAGAGATTAAGGAACCATTGGTTATATTTCCTTCTGTGAGAATGTAAGGTTACGTTGATGAAGTGGATGATGGATAAAGATACACTGGGGTATAGTGGACGAAAAGGTTTGAGAAACCTAGGGAAATCAGTGATTGGTGACTACTCGGCCTTTAGTGCACTCATTTAGCATGGGTAACTCATCAGCCTCACTTTGCTACTCCTGACAGGTCCGAGACTGTGCTTTTTGAGTTGGGAAATGAGGGGTTGGTGTACGATGTATTCGTATGTAGCGACCGCTCTTGAATGTCATCCACATGATCGGTAAGACCTCTAAGACTTAGAAGGATTGGTGACAATGATTGGGCCCAATTATGAATTAAGTGTGATAGTTACACGCAAGATGCGAGAATATTGTTTGTTTAGACAACCATACACAGTGGTCACATATATTGTATGTTTTAATTTTGTTTTACTATTGTCTGTTGTTTGTGGCGTACAAGGAGTGAATGACTCACCCATATAACCAACAACTTTTAGGTACTAACGATGTCGAGTACATCGAGGCGTCTATGGCTCAGTGTAGCTTGCAAAGAGAACGAGTATGGCCTTGCACCGTAACATGGACTACACATTACACCTACCATACTTAAGTTCACATAGTGACAGCTGATAGGCCAAATATAACGTGCATCGAATACACCAAGTGGAGGTTACAGAGGACCAAAGTGATCATTCAGACATGTAGTCAGAGGAGATGGAGGAGTATGGTAAACTATTGAGACAGTTGGAACCGACATTTGAGGAGGAGAGTGACGATTCTGCTGAGGACACGTCTTAGTTAGTTTTGTACTTCTAGTGTGATAGGTGGTCTTCTCTAGTTCTAATCCCTTTACTATTTTGATTTATTTTGAGAAATATTTTCTCCGCATACATGTATTTTGTTGTAGTAGGGATGAAAAATGTATTTTGTTATTATCACACTATTATGGATTGTATTTGTATATTTATATGTGACACTACAAGTTTTATTTTAGTTATGTGTGAAAACTAAATTACTCTACATTTGTATTTATGTTAATTCGACGCAACTGTTTAGCATTTTTCGACTATTGCGATTTGTTCTTAAAAAAAATAGTATAGTAAGATTTTTTTTTATTTTTTATAAGTAATGGTAAAAAAAAAGTGACACATATATCTAAAATATATTAAATTAAAGCATTTTCAAGTAATATTTTCAATTTAAAAATTGAGGCATTAAAAAAATATATTTTATACTTAGATTATGTATAAAATGCACTATTTCTTCTAAAAACATTAAACTTTATTTTGAATAAAATTTAGGATAAATACCAATTTTGATAAGAGAGTGATAAATTAGTTTTAAAAGATAAAAACAATTTAATCCTTGAATATACAAAAAGTATGATGGATTGGTCCTGTTGTTAAATGTGAGACAATTTGATCATAATGTTTTTAAGTTGTAATGTTCAATGATCAATTTAACAATAAATTATATTTTTTTTATAACCAATTTAACATTAAGTTGAAAAGTTTAAGAATTAATTTATATGTATAACTAATCTATCTCACTTCTTATAGATAAGGAGATTAAATTTGAATTTCTCATTTTTCAAGAATCAATTTATTATCATCTCTTATTTTTCAGGAATCAAAATGAATATTTATCTAGAATTTAAATACTTGATAATATTATGTAACAACAAGAGTATTTGACTAGGTTTTTAAAAAATAAGTGAACTCTTGAAGGAAATAAGACAATTGTTTTGCAGTTTCTTAATTATAATTCTTCACGAAAGTTTTTTCTTTTCTTTTATTAAGTTACTAACTAGAAACTTAAAGGATTTACATAGTGATATAAGATTCCGTTGTGTTCATATGAGCGCGAACAATTTATTTAGAGGAGAATCTGTGTTTGATTCCCATTATATACAAAATTGTGTAAATCAACAACAACCATATATCACAAGTAAAATTAGTTATTGATCAAGTAGGTTGAAAAATACTCTAATGTAGTAGGAAAAACAAAGTTAAGTAACTAATGTCTCCTTTCGATCCCAACAAGGAAACAAATTAGAGGCAAATAAGGAAAATAAAACAGTATTATTGAAAAGTGATTTGCTATCGAACAAAGTTGTTAAGGTTAAAGAACATGTTCTTTGTTTTAACGACAACTGAGAAAATGAAGACGTGTCTGTGCCCCTCTGCCTTACACAAAGTATCCATGTAATAACTTCAACAGGTTTGCTCCTTGTTCAGCAACATCATCCTCAACAACAAGAAGAGCTTTATCTTTCTCTCATCTCCTCCACTTTCTCTGCATTCATTTTCTTACTTCCTCCCGCTGCTTCCCTTCTTCTCCCTTTCCTTCTTCAAAATCCCTCTTATCAAAGTTCTTTGAAATCCCCAATTCCGGTGGAGTTAAGGCTTTGGAACTTCTTAATGGTTCAGGTGAAGTTCCCTCCGATGGGGACCAGGTATTTCTCCTCTTGATAGTAACACTCCCCAATCTTCCATATATGCAATAGCTATTCTCATCTAATGTTGTATAATTTATGAATTTAATTCGAACATACTAAATACTGTAAATTTGTATAATTTCATTTAAGTATAGATTGTTATATATGGTAATTAAAGATTTTTTATATTATTATTCATAAATTGTGATTGTAAGCTAATTTCTTTTATGGATTCTAGTTATTAGTAAAATTGATATATACTCTGTACCCATAAATGATAATAAAAAAAAATGGTAAGATGTTGGTTTCTTTTTTTTATTTTTATAACATAAGATGTTGATTTCGAAAATAATTATTTTGAGAGTCTTAGTGATTCCTAATTGATTCAAATTATCTCATATGTTTGTTATTTTATTTGGCTTGTTTTATGACACGGTGGATTTGTTTTGTTGGTAGTGTAGGATGATTTCATTAATTTTTAGGATTATATTTATAGAATAATTCAACATTTCAACGCATAAAAATGTAAATCTTTTCATTTGTGTAATTTATACATTATGACTCGGTTGATATTGTAAATATGTTGTTCTAATTTTGAAGGTTGCAATTCACTACTATGGCAGGCTAGCAGCAAAACAAGGATGGCGCCTTGACTCAACCTATGTATTGTCAAAATGTAGGACTTCTATATGAATCTTTTATGAAAATTCTTATTAAATTATTTCCTATGTATGTCATATTAAGAAGAGTTGAATCATATCATAATCAACGTTATGTCTAGGTTATTGCTGGAATCGATGTGGCAGTGAGATCAATGAAAATTGGAGGTATTCGTAGAGTCATCATACCCCCATCACTTGGGTATCATAACACGATTGATGATAACTTTGTCTCTTTTATTTTAAACCATATATCAACACTTTTCATTTTTCTCTATTTATCATTCCTATATTTTTCTCTTTTTTTTTTCACTCTCTCTAGGTGTCAAAAATTATTTGGGTGTCTATATATATTTTTTCCAAAACAAAAATGATTAATTTATTTTGGAGGACATTTTCTCTCAAAAAAAAAAAAAACTCATATATCTAAATGACGGCCTCTGTTTACTAGTTTGTATCATACCATGGAATGAAGCATTTGATGATGATGAATGATGATATCGACATCATATTATTTTTAGTTTATTTTAACTTCTCATTTTTTATAATTTTTTTACGAGAACTTCTTACATTTAATAACGAATAATTTTATTATTTCCTGCTGTGGTCGCAGATTAATTATAATGAAAAATGCATATATATAAAAAATGATCTAGATATAACTTACACCATAACTATTATCCTATTAATAATTTTTCCCATTTTACTTTTTTTAACCAATATTAATAGGAAATTAGTTAGCATTTGTAATATATGAAAAACTAAAGAATAAAGGTCAGACTTTATATACTTCTTTAGACAGACCAAGTAATTGTTTTCTCCATATGTGCATTTGGTTGTCATCAATGAAAGGTATAGAAAACTATTAAAGCTAAGCATGCATTGATTGTTAAATATGGTGGTTAGGCGTGTTTTAGACCGTTATCAGCACTGAATAAATTACATATGTTTTAAGTCAATGGTTGACGTTATACTATTTTTGAAGTTATATTTTGATCATTATGTATTAGAATAATAAAAGTGATACAGTCATTTAATAAAAGTGCTAGGCCTGGTGAAAATACCTTCACCATGGGTCCTATAGTTGCATGGACTATTGTATTATATATGATGAACTATTTTTTTTAATGAAAATCAGAGACAATATTTTTTTTTTAAGATATGAATATATTGTTTTGCTATATGTTCTGAGGAAGAGGTTGGTAGCTCTGATTCAGAAGGTAATTCAAAAGCTTTGGAGTTTTAAGTTTTGGAGTCTGACCATACTTGAATCTTTTTAGATATTAAAGCACTCCATAGGTACGTAAACATTAGTACTATATCAGTGAAATTCTAGAAACCTTACTTGTTGGGGCAAGCCATTATTTGACAAACTTGGCATCATCATCCTCTGTCTCTTTCTCAAATATGATGCAACTTAACATGTTTGTACAGCGAGGAAGAACAATAGTATATTACAAAAGGCGTGGTCGCTGATGGAGAAGAAGACAATGGAAAATAAAAGAACCCTAAGTAAAATGATGACGCTTTGGTAAGACGTTGCCAACTAGCACTCAACTCAATTAACTATGTTAAATACACGTAGGATCCACATAGAATTTTTATGTTATATTACAAGATGGAAATAAAGAAGAGAAAACAGTGATATAAAATAAAAGTTAAAGGAATAAAATATTTATAGGACAAACTAAAACCATATTTAATTTAGAGGATGAAAATACTATATTTTGCTAATATATTTAATCATTTAAAGAGCACAATATATATTCTGGCTAATAGTAAATACAAATATAAAGACTAAACTCAGATTAATAAAAAATATATAAATAAAATTTAATTTAAATCGTCTAACGTTTTTTTTTATAAATATTTTTGGGTAAGACCAATCTATATTTAGAATGTTGAGAGTTTCTTCATTTCTCAGTAGTTCTAGAAGATTGAACCCTAGATATCAACATCAACATCAACATCAATAGCACCTTTAACATAAGTTAATTGGGGTCGGTAGTAGATGAACCCAATGATAAATCGAAAAAAAGACAAAAGAGAGAGAAAAAAAAACTAAAATAAAAGAAGGGTGAAAGGAAGAAGGGAGAAAAGAAGAGGAAAAAGACTAAAACAAGGGAACGACTGGAACATAAAACCACTAATGAGTTTAACCCTACACCACACTTATAGCTTTTCTCCACTCCGTCCTAAGACATACTGTCCGTCAATCTATATCTCACTCCATTAGGTCTTGTTTCACAACCTTTCCCCAGGTAAGTTTTGGTTGACCTCTACCTCTCTTTGTGTTGAGCTCTTGGTAACAAACTCTTGTTCTTACGGGAGCATCCAGTGGCCGTCTCATAACGTGCCCAAACCACCTCAATCTATGCTCCCTCATCTTTTCACATACCGGTACCACTGATTCCTTTCGTCGAATATCCTCATTTCTTATCTTATCCATCTTCGTATATCCACACATCCACCTTAACATCCTCATTTCTGCTATCCCTATTTTATGTTCATGTTGCCTCTGTGTTGGCCAGCATTCTGCTCCATATAGCATTGTTGGTCTTACAACTGTTCTATAGAATTTTCCTTTTAGCTTAAGGGGAATTTTGCGGTCACACAAAAATCCCGATGCACTCTGCCATTTCATTCACCCTACTCTAATTCCATGATTTACATCCTCATCAATCTCACCACCTTTTTGCAACATTGATCCCAAGTATCTAAAAACATCTTTCTTGGGTACCACTTGACCAAGTAGATGCATTGTGTCTTGATCACCATCTCTTACCCGCGAAAACTCACACGTCATATACTCCGTCTTGCTCTTGCTTATCGTGAATCCTTTAGACTCCAAAGTGTTTCTCCACAATTCCAATTTCCTATTAACATCATCTTTGGTCTCATCAATAAGCACAATATCATCTACAAAAAGCATACACCAAGACACTTTCTCTTGAATATCTTTTGTTAGTTCATCCATCACTAAGGCAAAGAAATAAGGACTAAGAGCTGAACCTTGGTGGACACCTACCGTGATAGGGAAATACTTTGATGTTCTATTACAGGCTTTCACACATGTGGTAGCCCTATCATACATATCCTTGATAGCATTAACATACTTTAGTGCTACCTTTTTCTTCTCAAGAGTCCACCATAAGACTTCTCTTGGGACTCTATCATATGTTTTCTCAAGATCTATGAACACCATATGTAAGTCTTTTTTCTTTTCACTATACCTTTCCATTAATTGTCTCATCAAGAAAATAGCTTCCATGGTACATCTTCCTGGCATAAATCCAAATTGATCTACGGGCACCTTGGTCTCCCTCCTTAGGCGATGTTCGATAACTCTCTCCCACAACTTTATAGTATGACTCATAAGCTTGATGCCTCTATAGTTTGAATAATTTTGGATATCTCCCTTGTTTTTGTAAATAGGCACAATCATATTTTTCCTCCAAGCATCAGACATCTTATTTGTTTGAATGATTCTATTAAAAAGATTGGTCAACCATTCTATTGCCACATCTCCCAAGCTCCTTCATACTTCAATAGGGACGTCATCAGGTCCCAAAGCTTTATTATTCTTCATCTTCTTTAGAGTCTCCTTAACTTCATGTGTATTAATTCTGTGCATAAATCTTCTATTCAGACCATTAAAAACTTCCTCAAGATCCACCCCACTCTTGTCGCCATTTCCATTAAAAGTTTGTTAAAATAGTTTAGCCATCTTTCACTTACATCTTCATCCCTTATCAAAAGTTTTTGATTTTCATCCTTTATACATCTAACTTGAGTGAGGTCTTTACTTTTCTTATCCCTCATTTTTGCAAGTTTGTAAATACCTTTCTCCTCATTCTTGCTCCCAAGATTTTTATACAAATCGTCAAAAACTTTGCCTCTAGCTTCCTGCACTGCTTTCTTTGCATCTTTCCTCACTACTCTAAACTTTTACAAATTCTCATCATTGGGACATTTATGCAAAGATCTAAAGCATTTCTTCTTCTGTTTGATAGCCTCTTGCACCTCTCCAATCCGCCACCATGTTTCCTTTGTAAGAACTTTGTTTTCTTTACTTTCACCTAGCACCCTCCTTCCCACATTTTGAACACACATAGCCATCTTATTCCATATTCATTAGCTTCTCCAATAAACTCCTATGGTCCTTCACGCAACATGTTTTCCTTAAACTCTATTTGTTTCTACTCCTTTAGCTTCCACCATCTTATCCTTGGGTTTTGAGCCATCTTCCTCAAATTAAAAACTTTGTTGAACCTAACCTCTAGAACTACCAACTTATGTTGTGTAGCCACACATTCTCCAAGGTAGACTCTACAGTCAATACACGAATTTATATCTTCCCATTTAGCTATAAAGAAATCAATTTGACTACGATTTTGGCCACTATGATACGTAATAAGACGAGACTCCCTTTTTCAGAAAAAAGTGTTCGCTAGCATCAAATCATAGGCTAGTGCAATATTCAAGACATCTTCTCCAGTCTCATTTCTTGTCCCATAACCAAAACCAGCATGAATTCTATCAAAATCTCCGTTATTTTTACCAACATGCCCATTTAGATCTCCTCCTAGGAAAATCTTCTCCTCTCGTGGGATCCCTCTAAGAACCTCCTCCAAATCTTTCCAAAATTGGTTCTTTTCTTCTGATAATAATCCAACTTGGGGTGCATACACACTAAGGATATTTAAAATAAGATCCCCCACTACAAGCTTAATCATCATAATCCTGTCGCCTTCCCTTTTGACATCAACGACTTTATCTCTGACACCAACCCCATTGCGACTCTTGGTTGTACCCGTATACCACAACTTGAAACCGGTGTCATCCACTTCCTTGGCATTTTCTTCAACTCACTTAGTTTCTTGCAAGCAAACAATATTCATTTTCCTTCTGGCAAAAACATCTGCTAATTCCCTCAGTTTACCTGTTAATGTTCCTATGTTCCAGCTTCCCAATTTCATCCTAAACCCCTGGGCGGTGTTTGCCCGCCACGCTAGTCCATTTGCATGTTGGGACCCTTGCCTTTTTGTCACCAAATCCGAGTGAAGACCTGACGCCTTGCCTTTCTGCATGGACCCTAGCTCACTTATCACTATATCCTGGATCGATGTAGTGCCTTGCCTTTTGGCAATGACCCTAGTTCATTTTTTGGTACACCTGGGGCCCGATGTAACGCGTCGCTATGAAAGATACGCACCAACGAAATATCATATAGGTTCATTACATAAAAATAACTTATTTTTTACGACCAGTTCACAACACCTGACGTCAACCCTCCTCTTTTATCCTGACTTGGGACAAGAGTTAAGATTGAACCATAGACATCATTAAAAATTCAAAATCCATCAACTTAACCTTAACTTTTTGGTTAAAAAAAAAAAGCTTAACTTTAAGTTTAACTTTTTACTATCACATTATTAGTGTTCATGTTTTATAGAACCGATTCCATTCTCGATTCAAGAGAAGACCATTATTTTCTAATACTATTTATGAATATTTTATTTCTAATTTTTATTTTTCCTAATACTACTTATGAAAATTTTCTTTCTAATTCTTTTTTTTTAATGAAAGTATACGCGAACAACTGCCCTACTGTATATGTCTTAAGTAACGGAAGGTTAGTGTAATGACATTCCAGTCCGGTCCTCTTCTATCTCCCTTTTGTGAGAAGCGAGAACAAATATCATTGTTCTTTTGAAAAACACAATTTAATAATTCTTAATAAATATAAAAATATATTAAAAATAATTGTCCTAGACAGTGTATTATTCACGTTTCTCTTTTTATTCTTTTGAAGGCTTGATGAGTGATGGAGATTCACCCTAAAACTCATCACCTTTTATCCCTTTAATCCTTTTTATGGTTCTTTCAACTATTAACCAATGATTTAATTTCAAGAATAATATACGAGTACAAATTTAATGTAGCGATTGTTTTGCCCCTTCTTTTTTCAATGAAGTCTTTTTTTTTAATTTCTTCCACTTCTATGGTCCATATTTGCCCATTGATTTGACTTTTCCATTTGTTTATTTAATTATAAATCTTCATACAAGTGCTTTATATAAATCTTCATACATCTCCTTTCGCACTTGTCTTCTCTGCTTTCGAAACAACACACACAAAACAAAGCCTTCTTTTTCTTGTGTGATCTCACAAGCCCGTAAAAGCCACCATGTCTTCCTTCAAGAGCAAATACCAAGGTTAATAGTATTCACTATGTTGTGTATTTTCTTCGTTAGATGCTATATTAATTGTTGTCCCGTTACTCCTTATAAGATATGCGTTCATGGTTTTTGGATCGTTTTCATTTTCATTTCCTAGGAAACGTTTTTCTTTCTGCTCCTATCGTGTTGTTCGGTTGTGGTGGATCATCTGGTTATGCGGTTTCTACGTAAGAAAATTGATTTTAAGAATTTTACTTTGATGATCCCACATGGAAGGAGAAAAATGTTTAGATATATCCAGATCTTTGTTATAACAATTTTTTTAATGGAAAGCTTGAAATTCTGTTCATAATATTTCTTTTATGGATGTATCTCCTTGAAGACTCTTGCTTTTTTCTTTTTCCGTTCAATGATATCAAATTGACGTTATACCCTTTGGTTGGTTTTATCTACGTAAAAGTATGAACGAACAATATCACCTTTCTATGTACCAATCTGTTCTCGGTTGGACGAACCAGCAATATATAACATGAGTCAGAAGTCAGATCTGTGTTGTTAGGTGGCCACGTGGCACAAACCTCTTCAAAAGATGCATCAATAGCAAGTTAAAAGAATATTTCAAATTAATAATTTTGCATGTAAAAGCCAATGTCAACATATTCATGGTCGAAAAAGATTCAACTCATAGCTTGTAAGAATACATGTTTTTCAAATCCTATTTTGGATGTGAATATCTTGTTGATAGGTAACTTATAAATAGTTAAGTATCTTTTTGTAAATGTTCAATGAGTCTTGACAGATGTCAAAATAAACTTTTGAAATCCAATTCAACTAAAATTTTTCTGTTAAAAAAAAATTACATGAAAAATCTGAAAATTTAGTTAGTTCAGCAAAAAAGAACTTTTATTAAGATGCAGGATGGCGTATGAGGGATACCCACCCAAGAAGCAAGATACATGATAAAAAACTATTTACGTGTCACATGAAAATTGATTAGATTCCCAGATCATGTAATAATCTTTTGGGTTCTTGTGGTTATAAATAATTGTTTCTAAAGAATGTTGATTTGGCATGATGATTGCAGATGAGTTGATTGTCAATGCTAGTTACATTGGCACCCCTGGAAAGGGAATCCTTGCAGCTGATGAGTCAACCGGCACAATTGGGAAACGTTTGGCGAGCATCAACGTGGAAAATGTTGAAACAAACAGGCGCATTCTTCGTGAGCTCCTATTCACTGCTCCCGGTTGTCTTGAGCGCCTCAGTGGTGTCATCTTGTTTGAGGAAACCCTCTACCAAAAATCAGCTGCAGGTACTGATCAGTTGCTAATATTGCTATTAAGTTTGTCTCAACAAATTCGTTATCATACCTTTAACCCAAATTAATTAGGATCTATCATAAATAAACCTAATAATAAAACAGAAATAAAATAAAAAAAGGTAAAAAATGAAGAAAAAAAACAAAAAAGAGAAAAAATAAATTAAAATAAAAGAAAGATAAAAAAAAAACTAAAACAAATAAATGAGTACCTTTCTTTATCTTTAATATCATAAAATATCCTCTTTTTTAATATCAAATTTTCTTCATTGTTTATAGGAGTACCCTTCGTGGACATACTGAAGAAAGGAGGAGTTCTCCCGGGCATCAAGGTAGACAAGGGCACCGTTGAGCTCGCCGGAACAAACGGCGAAACCACCACCCAAGGTCTCGACGACCTCGCCCAGCGCTGCAAGAAGTACTACGAAGCCGGCGCAAGGTTCGCCAAATGGCGCGCAGTGTTAAAGATAGGTCCAAACGAGCCCTCTCCGCTCTCCATCCATGAGAACGCCAACGGCCTTGCTCGCTACGCGGTCATCTGCCAAGAAAACGGCCTCGTACCCATCGTGGAGCCCGAGATCCTCTCCGATGGGCCCCACGACATTGCGAAATGCGCCGACGTAACGGAGCGTGTGCTGGGCGCGTGCTACAAAGCCCTAAACGACCACCACGTGCTCCTCGAGGGCACGCTGTTAAAGCCCAACATGGTCACCCCTGGATCCGAGTCGGCACGTGTGACGGCTGAGGTCATAGCAGAGCATACGGTGAGGGCGCTGCAGAGGACCGTGCCTCCCGCAGTTCCGGCGATCGTGTTTCTCTCCGGTGGACAGAGTGAGGAAGAGGCGACGGTGAATTTGAACGCGATGAATCAACTGAAGGGGAAGAAGCCCTGGTCGTTGAGTTTCTCTTATGGGAGGGCGCTGCAGCAGAGCACGCTGAAGGCGTGGGGTGGAAAGGACGAGAATATCCCGAAGGCGCAGAGCGCGTTGCTGGTGAGGTGCAAGGCGAATTCGGAGGCTACTCTTGGGACTTATAAGGGGGATGCCACGCTTGGGGAAGGGGCTTCTGAGTCGCTTCATGTTAAGGATTATAAGTACTGAGAGCTGTGAGATATATTGGTTTTTTTCGAATGGAATTGTTTCTTTCTTTCTTTTTTTTTAATTTTAAAACTGTTTTGTAGGTTTATGGATGGAGTATGTTTTTTCTTTTGTTTGAAATTCTCGGTCGTAGGTGGTAATGTGAGAATAATAATGGTTTTTTAGCTGCTGCTGGTGCTGCATTGGCCTGATCGGCGTTTACTTTTTTTCTTTCTTTTACTATGTTATTGGTACACTTATTTTTGTTATTCAATTTTTACACTGCTTAATTTATTTTTTGTATTAAAAAACCAAGAAAAATGTACTACTTCTAAGTTCTGAGCTGAGTGCATTGTTTCTTCGAATTCCTTCCCCTTCTCTGCCTCTCTAGTCTCTACGTGTTTATGTTTATTTTTATTTTTTAAGAACTGTTTAATTTTAATATGTTACAACTTTTTTTTTGTTATCAACTAATTAAAATTATTTCAAACACCACCTCTGTCTACTTATATTTATTTAGAGAAAAGTAAACAACTAACTTGAATCTTGGGAAGGAGGAATGAAGTTACTTCACCACTGTTTATGTACATTTATTTTTAATTTTTAATTAATCTTATCCGTTAGATTTTAAAAAATAAACGATGAATATAAAAAAATATTTCTTTTAAAATTATTCTTGAAATACATAAATATTACATTAATTTTATATTAGAAACTATTTATAATAAAACTCTTTTCTATTTATAATAAATATTTAACATAATGAAATTAAGTGCCCTCACAAATTAGTCCTTCAAAATTTATATGATAATTTAGTTCATTCAAGTCATTAATATTCTTAGCAAAATTTAATGAATCAAATATGTCCAACAATGTCACATAAATTTGATAGTTTACTATAAAAAAAATAGATGATAAAAACAAATTTATTACACATTTTACAAATTAAGAAATAAATTATTTTTTTCCGATAATTTAGATATCCAACTATCAACACATTACAAATTTAATAACCAAATTTGGTATTTACCCTAAATAAAACATCAACATCAAACATAATAATAGAATGCATAATATGACAAAAATTAATAATTAAAACTAAAAATATAATAAAAATAATTTATTTATAAATAAAAAATACAAGAGTTTAAAATTAATTAAAAAAATCCTAAAATTATAACACTTCAAAATATATTTTTATCTATAAAATAAAATTAACATTTACATAAAAATATGTTCTGATAGTTTTACTAAACACCTATGATATAATAAATTAGTTTAAAACTTTTAGCCAGCCATCATCTTTCAGTTTTCAACTACCATTTAATTTTTTTACTAATTTTTCAATTAGTTTTATGAAATAAAACTTAACACTTTATTTCTTATTAGTTAAAACTTATTTAAAAATTATAAAATTATGAGTGGGTTCATTAAATAAAAAGTGAGAGTCATACAATTTTTTATTATTTTAATAAACTTCAGTCATATTTTTGAAAATGTGTCATGACATTTTAAACTTTTATTTAATCCTAATTAACCTTAAACCTACACTATTGTTTTAGTATAATTTCTTGTCTATCATTAATAGAAATTTAAGAATGAATTGAGACAAAATGTGAAAGTCAAAAGACATATTTATAAAAAAAATATAAAATTTAATTAAGGTGATTGTATACTTTTTCCTAATAAAAAGAAAATTTCCGATGGAGAGTTTTTCTGCATATAAATGATTCTACGGATCCAACTCAACTAAGATTGTCTCTTATAAAAAATATATATATGCAATTTCTATTGGAATAAGTGTTTAAAGATTAATTGAGACAAAATAAAAGTTTAAAACAAATTTATATTACTCAAATTTTTAAATATTCCTGTTTCTTATAATTATTATTTCACTTGCATTTTCTTTCTATCTTTTTTTTATATCATATTACTTTTCATATTTATTATCTTTATTGTTTTTATTTTATCTTCCATTTTTCTCATCATATTTCTCTTTATTCACTTCACATCCTTGGATTGTGAAAAAATCATTTTAACTTAGTTATATTTTTAGTCCATATACTTTAACTTGTGGTAGATAATTATGTTTTTTAAGCATATTGACAAAGGTTCAATTTTTTGACTATGTATATAGAGACGACTTTGTTGAGTGAGGAAAAATCTACTTTGATAATCTCTACATTTCGAGGACTAGTCTCATAATTTCCTGTTATAAGGATACTTTGTTTTCAACAAAAACAAAATATAGTTAATATGAAAGATTTTCTATTTAAAGAAGGGGATGAGAATTGAACTTGATTGCAGTTCAATGGTAGGAGTGGTCTGTGTGGCAGTAATTGATTAGGGTTCACATATAAAGAAGAATAGGGGAAGAGGGGGAAATTAAGGGTATTTTGGGGTTTTAGTTTTGTTTTAAAATTAATGTTTTAGCCCATTGTAAGGGTTTATTCAATTTTTCATACCTTGTTTATATAGTCAATAGAATTTTTTTGAAAAAAAGAGAAAAATTATTCTCAAAAAATTAGAGAGTATGTTTTTTTTAAAAAAAGAAAAAATGGATAAGTTATACAAAATATAAAGGAAGAAGAAAATAAGAGAAAAGCTATCAAATAAATCTTTTAATAATTGTGAATAATTATAAAAGTATTTGTCAATGATATTATAAATTTTTCTACAATTTTTTTTACTGCAAGATACTTATCTCATTTCATTAATAATTACAACAAAAATACAATAAAAAATGTTATGAAAAGAGTCACTACTACAGGCGACACATATGACGACGGTTCTAAACCCCATACGACGACGGTTGTAGAATTGTCGTTGTTGTGTGTGTTGTTGAAAATGGAAACTTTCAACGACGGTTCTAAAAAGCGTCTTTGTATCTTCTTTTTTTTATGCACCTACCTACGAAGACGATTTTGGCTGAAAACCGTCTTTGTATCTCTTGGGTTTTTTTTTACGCACCTACCTACGAAGACGGTAGTGGACTAGCATAGAGTCTAGACATTCGTGTTGACCCGGTAACTAGATTGACTTGTCTATGGACTAAACTCAGTGATGAGTTGTTTAGAAGACATAGTTTCTGTTTACATAGGAACAAAATAAAACCAGATTTTGTGTCATTAGTTGAGGAGGATTTCATGTTGTCATAAACTTGCTTGCAGTCAAGTTCAAAGATAACGTTTTGTAGATGCAATTCGTGAACCCAATTGATGACTTCCAAGAGAGCAATTGCCTCAGCCTGGTGTACGGATAGGTTGCTAATATGGACAGAGCTTCTAGCAGTAAAAAATTCCCCATAATATTGTTCGTTTATAATACAGACTACAGTACCAAAATTGCAAGGGCCTTCATTCAGTGACGATGCGTCATTATTGCACTTTGCATACCCATACCAGGCTTAGACCAGCATGTTATGTTGCTGGTGTTGGGGGCTGATGCTGATAGTAATACCACTTCTGTCAACAGCATTCCTAACAGGCCTAAGAGAACACCAAAAAGGCCCGCACACCTCAGTGACTTTGTGTAAATCCAAGAATGGGATAATGACGATGCTGTTGATTATTCCATCTTGCCTTGTCAGCTATTCTATTATAACAAGCTTGGATTTTATTCCCTATTGAGATATTCTCTGTTTTAGCATATTTTCATCAGCTGTATTCACTATATATACCATATGAATAGAATAAAACAACAGAGAATTATTACCCAATCATTTCTATTTCCAATATAGCTCTACAGTTAGTCTATCAACTGGTCCGACCTGCCCACTACCATGCCCGACCTCAATACTAGACAAACCACCACTGACCGTCTCGAGGAGGCTGTACTACGCCTCACACAAGACCAAAACACCATTACATAGAACCAAATTGCCATGAATAGCAAAAGCGATTCCATACTGGAACGACTTGCTTCACTCACCATCACTCCTTCTTCACCCAAACCACAACCCCCACCCCTCCCTCCCGGCCTCACATGAAATTAGAAGTACCACGTTTTGACGGTCAGATCCTATGGGTTGGATATTCAAAATTTCACAGTTTTCGATTATCAAGGCTTACCTGACCACGAACGTCTTACTATCGCATCCTTCTACATGGAAGGCCCCGCACTTTGTTGGTACCAGTGGATGGCCCGTAATGGGTTCCTCACTTCATGGCCAGCCATGCTCCAAGCCCTCGAATCCCGATTTACCCTTTCCTTTTATGACAATCCTCAAGGAGCTTTATTCAAGCTGTATTAGCGAGGTTCAGTAAACGATTACCTCACCGAGTTTGAGCGCCTGGCAAATAGAATCGTGGGTCTTGCTCCCCTTTTTCTACTTAGCTGTTTCGTGTCTGGATTGAACCCCGATTTACGTCACGAGGTTCAGGCTTTTCAACCCATTTCACTTCCACAAGCAGCTGCCTTAGCTAAATTACAGGAGGATAAAATTCACGATCATTGCCGCGGTTTTCGTCCTCAGTACCATCAAACACCTTCTCCACCCTCCCCTATCCCTTTTTCGACCTCCTTTGGAACGCCCATTCCCAAGGTTTTCGTCAAACGACTTTCAGCAGAAGAAATGGCCATTCGCTGCAACAAGGGCCTTTGCTACCACTGTGACGAAAAATGGATAGTCGACCATCGTTGTAAACCACATCTCCATCTCTTCATTACCGATTCCGAAGATGAACCTCAGCTTCTGGACAATCTTTTGGAATATGAACCACCCGATACCCCTAACCCCCAAGATCTCGACCCCACGGACCACCCACATATCAGTCTCAACGCTTTATCTGGCATGCCCTCGCCGAAGACGTTTCGCCTTTACTGCCACATTAGTCATCATCGTGTCACAATCCTTGTAGATGGTGGTAGCACTCACAACTTTATTCAGGAACGAGTGGCCAAATTTCTCAATTTACCCACATCATCGACAATGGCACTGAAGGTTATGGTGGGTAATGGTAGTCTTTTAGATTGCAATACCACTTGTCCAAAAGTCCTCATCGCCATTCAGGGTAACACATTTACCCTAGATCTTTTCACATTACCTCTTAGCGGTGCCGACATAGTCCTCGTGGTCCAGTAGCTCAAACACCTAAGGCCCGGTAACTACTGATTACACCTCCCTCACCATGTCCTTTGATTATTTAGGTCGGCCCATAACTCTCCACGCTGATGTCCCTCTCCAACCAGGCTCAGCTTCAGCCCAGCAAGTTAAGCGCCTCATCCAAACCCAGAGTATCTATGCTCTGTTCCAACTAACCCATATCCCAGACTTGACTCTATCTTCATCGTCTAATTCACCATCCTTCGACTCTCCTCCACCTCCAGCCATATGCACCCTTATTTTCCAGTTTGCCCACATTTTTCAAGAACCCACCCAACTCCCACCTTATCGTTCCATCACCCATCACATACACCTGATCCCTAATGCTAACCCCGTAAATGTTAAGCCTTACCGTTATCCTTATTGTCAGAAAACAGAGCTCGAGAAACAAGTTGATAGTATGCTCCAGGCCGGATTAATCCAACTCAGTCAAAGCCATCTCTCTTCCCCAGTTCTTCTAGTCAAAAAGAAGGACAGAAGCTGGCGATGTTGTGTGGATTATCGCGCTCTAAATGCAATCACGATCAAAGACAGATTTCCAATGCCCACTATCGCCGAACTCCTCGATGAGTTGGGTCAGGCTTCCTGGTTTTCTAAACTTGACCTCCGCCAAGGTTTTCACCAAATTCGCATGGCTGATGAAGACATTCCCAAAACCGCTTTCCGTACTCACCAGGGCCATTACGAATACAAAGTCATGACTTTTAGTCTTTGTAACGCGCCCTTAACTTTTCAGGCAACCATGAACGAACTACTTAAGCCTTTTCTTCAAAAATTCGTCGTCGTCTTCTTCGACGACATACTAGTATATAGCCCCTCTCTGCAATCACATCTTATACATTTGGAAGTCATTTTCAACGCCCTTTCACAAGGCCAATTCTACCTACGTCATTCCAAGTGTCGTCTAGCCCAGAACCAATTATACTACCTCGGGCACATCGTCTCGTCCAACGGAGTAACTCTAGATCCGGCTAAAATACAGGCCATGATTGATTGGCCCATCCCCACTTCCCTGTCTAAATTATGCGGTTTTCTGGGATTGACGGGATTCTACCACAAGTTTATATGAGGTTACGCTTCCACGATGGATCCTCTGACTAACCTACTACGGAAAGATCAATTCCTCTGGCAGCCGGAGGCACAAACCGCCTTCGACAATCTCAAGCAACTAATGACGACGGCCCCAGTGTTAGTAACGCCAAATTTCACTATTCCTTTCATCCTGGAAACAGACGCCTCAGGTTACGCCATACGGGCCATTCTTCTCCAAAATTCCCACCCTATAGCTTTCTACAGCAAGACTCTGTGCCCTTGTCTTCAACGGGCTTCTACATATGTCCGGGAACTCCATGCCATCACTTCCACAGTTCGCAAATGGTGTCATTATTTGTTGGGTCACCCATTCGTTATCCTCACGGACCACAAAAGTCTCAAGGACCTAATGACGCAGGTCATCCAGACTCTGGAGCAGCAAACTTATCTCTCCAAACTACTGGGTTATGATTACACTATCTAGTACAAATCGGGTTCTACAAACATCGTCGCTGATGCCCTTTCCCAGATCCTCGACCCCACCACCAACCATCTATTCTCTTTATCACTTCCTAATTTCGCTTTTAGATAATAAATTTATATTTGTATTTCTAATTATACAATGACTATTGAAATGTTTTTATTTATTTAATTTTGGAGAAAACTTCACAAGATTAAATACATTAAGATTTCTTAAAATTGGGATCTTTTTTAAAATTAATTACCTTTGTACCATGGGTGTGTCATTGATATAGGAGTTTACTCCTTTATAACGGTTTTATTGGTTGCAAAGCCTTTCGTAATGTAACTCAAGTCTAGTTCATTCAAATATTAAAAAAATTGATTAAAAATGAATTTTACCGAAATTTAATTCAAAAAATACATTTTAAAATATTAATATTAAAAATTTTATTTAGAAATATTTTCAAATGTTAGTTAAAAATAAAGTCATTAAACTAATTTTAAATAGGGGATGCATGATGAGATTAATGGGATGGAGGAAGAATAAAACTTAGCAATAATTGGGGGTCTAAAACTAAACACCTTACACTAGTTTGATGAGAAGCCTTATTGTTTCGTAGGTTGGAGTTGGACAAAAAAGAGGTGTAGTCCAATTGGCTGCCTCTTTAAATATGCCTCCTTCTTTCTTATAACACGGCCCAAATACATTCTCATTTTTCATTGAACAATTGATCGAATTGGTAGGGACTATAAGTCTATAACAACTGCAAGTGTGTGTTTGATTTAGAAGATATAAACAGATAAGATACAAATATAAGAGAAAATTTTAAAGTGGATTATAGAAAGGTGTAAGACCAACATGGAACCTCCACAATTTTTTTTTTATTTCTCTCTTCTCCCCTTCAATGTTGTGTTTGGTTTAGAGAACATAGATAGAAAGAATAGAAATAAAAAAAATGAATTAAAATAAAATATAAAAATATAAATCTTATTAAAAAAATATTTTTTTCAATATTTTTTTCATCTTCCATCTCAAACACACTCTAAGCATAGTTGTTTTCGTGAAGATAATCCGTCACTTTTTCCTAGATACTAGATACTATCACGATGATAAGTCCCTCTCGCACTTTCCCCTCCCCTGCCACTCAGAACCTGATTGCAGGTTTTCATTATTGGGTGTGAATTGTGATGGAAAATGCATTGCCTTCTACGGCCAAAAATACTTAAAGCTGGTTGCAGAACCCACAATATTTCCCTTCTGGGTTTCGGGTACAATAAGTTTCCCCCCTTAAATTAACTAACCTAATATAGCATGTTTAGTTTTCAGTGAAAATAAAATCGACACAAGGATGTTATAAGATTGAGAGTACGGTTTGAAGAAGAAAGATTTTGAGATTTTGGATGAAATTTGATGTTTTAGTTGGTGAGTTTTAAGTGAAAGACAATTTATACAAAATTGAATAGAAAATAGGAATTTGATGACCTTTAGGTAGAAGAAATTCAAATGAGACCAAATTTGTTTAATTTTAAAATCAGAGAAACTTAATTAGCTTAAAAACAAGCTAGGAAACTAACCAAAATCAAATACAGTTGAAATTATATAGATAAAAATGAAATTAACCCTAAATAGTAAAAACAACATGTAATACGTGTTTTTTTTAAAGATGGTTACTTTTTTTATTTAATTTTCTTAAATAAGATTTTGAGTTCAAGCTTTTTTATTTATTTATGAAAACAATTACTCAGAAATTTACTATCGCCATCCTATAGATATTCTCAAGTTGAACATAACTATTTCATGTGAAATCAAATAATTATTTTAATCAATATATAGATCCCTTAATTATTTGAATATTTTTAAATAGGTTTTTATACTGAAAATAAATAGGAAAATTATGTCAAAATTAGGAAAAGAAATATTTTTAACCTAACAAGGATCTTGGATTTACTGGTTATTTAACCTAACAGGGTGGTCATAAATTATTTAAATTTTTTCAAATAAGTTCCATACTTTTGAAATTTGTAAGTGGAATCAAGAATATTTTTTATAACTTTAAGACAATCCTGATTTAGTAATCTAGTTATAAAGGACTTATAAGTTTTAACTCAATTATAATTTTTTAAAATATAGGGAATGATTAAAAAATAAAAATTTCAATAATGGCGTACTTATTAGTGTAAATTAACATTGATTTGTATCAGTGAATAGGGTAAGAAAGAAATAGATGAGAGGTTTTTTTTTTCTTTAGTTTTATTAATTTAAAAAGAAAGAAGAAGTGAAGTAAAACCTGCTTATTTTTTATCTCAAAAAAGCTAAAATAAAAGTACGAAGAAAAATGTTTCTCTTTTTTTCGTATTTAATTAATTCCCTTGCTTTAAGCTTGCCCAACCATTCGAACTATGCGTAGAATTCAACATTATGACTTTTTAACTACTGGATCCATGCATTGTTTTTCTTATCATTTTTTCTATTTAATATTTCATATCAAACACATTAAATTTATTATAGGATTTAATAACTAATCCCTTAAATACATTACCCAAAACTATACCTAATAATAATTTTATGCTAAATCATTTTGATAATATTTTTTTCTTGTAAATATTTTTTTGTACCATCAAACAATATTATATCTTGATAGTTTTAAAAAAAATATTTATATAATTTTATCAAAATACTAAAAATATTAAAAATTACAAAATAATTTTAATGTTATATTATACAACGCAATTGTTTAAGGCTACACTTGTTTATTAAAATAATATTTATTTCACTTTTTATCAAATCAAATAAGTGATCATGAGAGAATTTTATTTTTCTTTGTTTTTGTTTTCTATCAAAGAATAGAGATATAAGAAAATATCAGAGATGAGTGGAGGAAAAAGGATATATTCAAAATTGTACTAATTACAATTTAATAAAAACTTCTGTCTTCAATTTCTATCAAATTATTTTATTTTTCACTTTGTTACTTATACTTAATAACAAAGGAGATATTTAAAATTGTGATAATTACAAAAATACAAAACTCATGAGCCACACTATGGAAATGAGAAAAAGGTGATCAAGCATTATTAAGTGGAGAGACAAAGATTGTTGAGAAATAATTTGATTTTATGTTGTGAAAGTTTACAACAAAAACATTTATCTTTTATAGAGGTTGATAGAAAGGTGTTTATATATTATTTTTATTGACTTGAAATTTTTTTATGGTATGCGCCAAAAGAAGTGTTGCGAATGACTTTAAAAAAAGTTATTTGCAACTGCAAAATACTTATCAAAGTCAAAGATAGATTTTATCGTACTGGTATATGTCTCTCTATATTTTATGATAGTGAATATTGAGCTTTAAATGGATAATAAAAGAAAAAATAAAATAAAAATAAATGTGTGGTCGTAAAAAAAAGTTATGATACAAAATAATTGCATGTATGAGATTAATGTTGAACTAATTGAAAAAAAATCAATTAATATGGTTCAAACATATAAAAGGAAGGCTTCAAGAGAAAGTAAAATGAGAGGAGTATATTATGTGATTTTTAATTCTGTCTAAAGAAAGAAAGAAAAACCAAGAAGGACACTAAAAAGGTGATCAAGAAGAATAATATTCTGATAAATAATATTATTGAAGCTTTATCCCTTAATCGAGCGAAATTGCATTCTCCTGCCAAGCCCAAAATTATACAATGTAATTCATCTAGTCAACCTTGTCTAACGGGTTTCTTTGTTTTCTTTCATCTTTCTTGTACATCAAACAACTTATAAATTTATTTCCTTACTGCTTTCTTTCTATTTAATCTTTTTCTTCCTTTTACTCAAAACAATTAGAGTGTACAAGTTACAAGCTGAATATTGGTTTATACTTTTGAATAAATTATACTTATGTTATTTGAGAGAATAATGAAGTAATTAAATCCATTGATTTGATCAACCTTTCCATAATTGTATTTGGCTTCCTTTGATTGTCCAATTACTGACATACATGTAATTAACGTTGAGACAAGCTATGAAGAAGAGGGTGGGTTGGAGAGAGGGAAAAAATCATGAAAGGGGTGTGACGATAGTGCTGTCAATATGTTTCCCTTAACCCTGTGGTATGGTTCAATTTTGCAGGAAGCTTCTTTACTCTTTCCCAGGTACGGACACTGGCTGTCCAGGAGGGTAAGATCATATACATCATATATGCAATTGAAATGCATGTGCATATGTTTGTGTGGTAGTGATAGTAGAGCCCTGCTGCCACTAGTGTACCCTCAGCCTTATCATACAAGAAAAGTTTGGACTGCACAAAAGGCACTTTGTCCTGCCACTCTTGTATTTATTATTTATCTTTCTATGTATACTTATATAAGCTTAAATGGGTTTGGATAAGTTAAAGATTTTTCATTTTCTCTCTCTCTAAATTTAGTTTTTTAAATTTAAATTGTTATAAATACATGTTTTTTATTTTTAATTTTTAAAAATATTTAATTCATTTTTAGTTCATATAAGTTTACGTTTTTCTAATTTATGTCCTCCTTGTAAATATTTTAATTTGTTCATTTATAAACTTGTAAAAATATAAACTTATAGGATTAAAAATGAGTAAAATATTTTACAAAGATCAAACCTAAAAAACTTACAAACTTACAAAAAATTAAATTAAAAGAATAAATTTATAAGAAATAAAAATAAAAAAATCGTTAACTTATTGGGACAAAACATATTTAAGTCAATTGTATACACTGAAAAAAATAAAAAGAAATTTTAGCTTTATTTATTTTATTTTATTTTCAATGATCTTGGTCTTTGGTGGAGGGTGGGAGTGGTGTGGAGGTAGGGATTTCGCTTTCATCTCTCTGTAATGGATAAATGGTGGATTCACATATTTATGGCGTATCCAGGATACATATAAGAAGTCAGAATCCCACTTATATAGTAGAGGTTATTCTTCACTTGTAATTAGTAATCATTTAACTAGGTTTAATTAAAGTAAAAAGCGTTTAACTAAAAATGTATCTATGACATCACTAATGTAAAATTGCTCAACTTTTAATTTTTAAGTAATTAAAAACATTTCAATATATTAAATATTTTATAATATACACCTAATTAAAGACCTTCGTGAGCAAGATTGTATTAAGTATTATGCAAATTTATCTTGAAATCCTTTCTTTTTAGCTTATCCAATATTCTTACATAATGCCAAAACTAGTTGACACGAATAGTTCTACCCACCATAGAGGAAAATTTTCATCTTTTTCAGACACAGGTTTCAATCCCTTTATAAGAAAATTTACATGGTAGAAATTTAAGGAGATCTGACACTTAGATTTGATTTTTTGCGATTTAGATTTATACAACTGGGTTGGATTTCTACGAATCTCTAACATGCCATCCTTTTGTTTTAGGTGTTATCTAACATGTCATCCACGTCTTGCTAGATGAATTGGGAGTGTTGGATCTTTCTTATCACTTTTGATTGTCTATATAAAAAAAGAAAATAATATATATTCATAAATAGTGAACTATTTCTTCCAAAATTCAAAGATATATCTAATAGACTATATGCAATTGGTTCAAGTAGAATTAAATTCAATTTTTTAAATAAAATATCATATAAAATGTACAGAGAGAAAAACCTAATTTAAGGGAAAGATTTAATTAAAAGGTGATCGGTTAACTTTTTCAACGGAAAAATTAGTTATGACAAAGTCAAATAGATACTTACATATAACATGATATGATCGATAACACAAAAAAAAGAGGAAATATCTAAAAGGGATATTTAATTAACAGTAAAATTTATATATGATCGAAAACTATTATAAATACAAATTTTTAATTCAAATACTGATATAATTAACTAGCAATCAATTATGCTTGGAGAAAAAAATAAAATTGAAAATAAAAACAATTAACAAAATAGAACATTGTTTTAATTTGTAAATTTGATGAGTTTACAAAAAAAAATCATTATTACTACTCTTACTCAACATTTTTGGTACTTAACATGGACATCCTCATAGAGGAAACTATGAAATTAAAGCTTACTCATGACTTGCAGGTTACTCACCTGTGAATCATTTCATTATATCATTTTTTATCATGTTTTCATCATTGAGATAGTAACCCTAAATGTGTATATGGCCACAAAAGTTAGAGAGTAAAGTAAGTGGTCGAAGGTCAAAATAAATACTTGCGCCGTGTTGTGTTGTGGGTCATTTATTTCACAGTCAATAGATAGATAGGAAGGACCACAAAAATAATATATAACTGTCGAGTGTATCGCTGGAGAATTACTATGCTGCGATGTATGGCTTTTTTGGGTATATACTGAAACGTGTTGCTGTATGATATTGATTGATCCTTGTGCACAAACCTGCTAACTGTAAGGTCATTAATTTGCACACGCATCAAGAGCTAGTACTACACGATATTCCTGAGGGAGATCGATCGGTGTTATTACTAAATACACATACATGTTTATGTGTGTGTGCGAAAAATCTCAATTGCAGTTGTACTTAAGAGAAGTAACATCTCAGTTACAAATTTGCTAATTATATATCCATGTAGTTAACTATTGATATTTGTGTACTAGAAAACTTCAAATTGCAGCCTGCATTTGGGTGCAGATCCAGTAGTAATTAGAAAAGATGCAACAACATGCATGGTAGACCTCGTGATTAGCTAGCTAGGTTTTATTCCTAGTAAACCCAAACGGCTAACTCTGCGGTAATGCAGCGTTTTTTTGCTGCATACTGTGTATGTTTATTTCTGCAGCCTTGTAATTACATCCATTTGCTTACTAGCACTTTTAGCAGATACAAGATTTATAGACCACTCAATTAATCAAGTGAATTATTTCAGTTTAATCAGTGATGTTGAATTCGAATTTTAGATATATATTTTATTAAATATTTGAAAGAAATTTTGTTTTTTTATAGTTGTTTTATTCGGCTTGAACATACAGGTAATTTTACTAAAAAAAAAAAGAAAATAAGAATACCTATGGAGTATTGAACATAATTCCGTGTTCTCGCACCAATTTTAACTCGTTCAGCTAGCCTAGTTCATTCTTTCAAAATTGGAATTAAGAATTTACTTAAGAGTTTGGGGTCGGCAGCTTCCAGTGGTGCATAAATATGTGGGAGGTTTTATTAATCAGACTATTGATGACAACTTAAAAATTTGCAACTATTTTACATAACATGGTTAATTAAGTTGTTGAGTTATTTGATCTGCAAAGTGAACTAATTAAAAAGAGAAAAAAGAGAAGATATCATATACGACCATTTACTAGCACCCTAATATGAACTATTGATTATCTACAATGTAGACAAATGATACGATTTTCCTTTAATTTTTAATTCAAAAGCTCTTTTATAATGAAAAAAAAAGAGCTGGTTTAATGCATAAACGAGTACATTAATCTCCTTGTTCATACAAATATTTACTGAAAAACAACGGGAAGAAATTACTACCTCAATTTACCCACCATCAGTTTACAAACACCTAAAAACCTGCACTATTTAACCCCAAAACAACACAAAGAAGCACGGGGAAGAACGGAGAAAAACAGTGACCAATTAACTGATGCAAACATCATTGAAGTTGCAACAAACCAGGTAATACAATTTTGATTCCATTTGCAGGCATAAAAAGAAAAAAAGAAACTCACCTGAAATTGGTGTCATGTTCCAACACGCAAGTGAACTTTGTCACTTCGCCTCCCTCAATAAAATATAAATTGATGAAGCCATTATTTTTCTCATAAATGCCCCATAAATATATGTATTAAGATTGATCATCATCACTTAATCGTCATCAATCTCTATACATACATAAACCCTCAGTTAGCTCTTTCTTACATGATATGAGACCGTCTCAGATACTAACTGTCAAATTTCTGTGCTTTAGTCACTAACCACATTTCACTCAGTGGTTTTGATTTTCTTTATTAAGCTTTAAGTCATAGTTTTCCCACAAGTTTCCACCCTCAGCACTCATCAAGAAGGGAAAGCAACTATCAGAAGGAGCAACATTTCCAACATTGGATTTTGAAGGTGAAGAAGAACCATTATTTGTTTGAAGCCTCTCAATCTCTTTCCCTTGATCATTGACATCATCTTCACAATAGGCACTTCCTTGATCGTATAGAGAAGAGTGTTGTTGATCCTCATTGTTCTTGAAGTAAAAGCAGCTTCTAGAGTTTTCCTTGCGCTTCTTGTTGATACTTTCCCATTTCTCTTTGCACATCAAAGCACTCCTTTCGTAGCCAAAACAAGCCATTTTGGTTGCTACCACATCCCATGAAACCTCTTCTGAAATCTCACTATATTGAAACCTTGTCTCTATCTCAGCTCTCAGCTGTTGAAGCCTTGTGATCTCGGATTCTTGCCAGCTATCAGCACCACTGATAACAATATTACTGTTGTTCAAGATTTCACTCTCGTCTTCATTATTCTGGTTGTTTTCACTGTGGTTTTTAACTCCTTCTGCTGGCATTACATTTATAGTACCCTCAGGATCTGTTTCAGGCTTCATGATTTCTCTTCCAGTTAGCTTATGCAAAGCCTCCATCAAAGCAGCATCTCTAGCTTCAATCCATGCTCTCTCTTTGGCCCAAAACTTCTGCTCCCTCTCTAACCTGTTTGCCTCTTGTTTCCTCCACTCTTCCTCTCTTAGCATTCTCTCCTTCTCTTTCTCTTCAAGTGTCTTCACAAGCTTATCCAACCACTCCTTTTGCTTCTCTACCAGCTTCCTCATCTGTGAGTCAATGAAGTCTTTTATCTTCACCTTCCAACTCCTCCCACTCTTCCTCTTTCTCCTCTTCTCCATGGACTCATTCTCCATGCCGTGATCATTTCCACCATCACCATCACCATCATCATCTTCAGATGTTGATGTGACAAAGTTAGTGGAATTAGTGAGGCTGAGGCTATCACAATGCTTGGTGTTGTTGTTGTTGTTGTGAGACAAAAACTTATTATTATCTTGATTTGTTTGGGAGGGGCGCCCTTGAAAATGAATGCTGCCAACAGCAACATTGGTTTCTGGGACTGAAACTGTGTTACTGTTTTCTCCATATAAGGCTTCAAGTTGACGAAAGAATCTGTAATGCTTCCCATCATGCCTTCCTGCCTTACCCTCTTTTGTCTTCTTGTAATATTTGTACAAATTCTCAAACTTCTCTCTGCACTTTTTCCCACTCCTTTGATATCCATGTTCTTCACACATGATCCTGTGATCATCACCAGCACAATCAAAAACTTAAAGGGTATGGAAGATATTAAACAGCAAAAGACTATAAAAATTGATGACCCATCAGTGTATAAAATAAAACCCTAGTTCAATGTGACGATGAGTTTAAGGAATTAATATATAATTTTATGCAATGCCATGCAGTGACGTGTTTAGGTTGTTGGTAGCAATAAGCATAACAAAGCATGCGACACTGCAATTGCCATAGAAATGAGGCTTCGAAGGAAGAGCCTCAGCTTGGTGTCATTTCATACGATGGAATCAGAAGATAACAGGTGCAAATGCATTGGAATGGTCAATGAATTTTTCAACCACCAAAACAAACAAATAAACAAACGAAAGGGATCAAATCAAAACCTTGCACCTAAAAGACGGGCACAAAATTTGAAAAATGGAAAACAAGACACTGCTAGAACCCGTACTATATACAAGAACTTAATGCTTTTAAGTACACGATCAATAGTCTCAAATTGAATATAATAGATGAATAAACAACAGCTGCTGCACACAGTATAGTCTCTTCCAACGAAAGAGAAGGATAACAAAATTAATGCATGCCGCTACATGTCATAGTTTTTTCCAAAACTCCCAACGACAAAATTAACGTCAAGTCCATCCATGTCATCTCACAATTAACTAAATTGCGAAACAACTACATATGCAATGAATTTAGTAGGTTGCCCTTATTATTTTTTTCTCAAAAAAAACTACAAATTAAACAGACTACACACTATTATCATTTTAAACTTCTCAACTTGAAGACACAGAAATTGAAGAGAGAATATGAAGTATTATCAAACAAGAAGAAGAATCACTAAAATTACTCTAACTCTCTGTTTAAGATAATTTTTTTCATATAAACACTTATAAAAAATGAAAATAAATTAAATTAAATTTCTCTCGAAATATATTATTAACTTATGCTCTCTATATCTAGAAAGTTTAACTCAATTAATTCAATATAATGAGTTATCATAAACCTAAAATCAACTTGTACAGAGAAGTTAAACTAGAAAGTTTATAATCAATTTTTTGTAGTTTGAATTAGAGATGACTATAAATATTTTTGAGAATTTTTTTACAATTTTTTTATTATATTTTTAATAGATAAGTTCTCAAATATACTTTTAACTTATATCAAAAAGAGACTCTAAAACTTGTATTGTACCTAGAGACTTCATCCCACAAGGGTCCTTTGTGATTAGCCTCTTTGAATTTAGGGTCCAAGCGAGATCTGATCTCAAGGAGAGTGAGAGTCTCTTGTCTTGGCCATCTTCCGGTGGAGAGGTCTCCACCGATGCAAGCTGCACCCTCAGCAACATCAAAGCCGCTAGTAACAGGTGGAGAGGGTAGGGTGATGGTGGTGACAGCAGCAGCAGCAGAATCATGGGGTATGGAATTAGGAAAGTCGTGAAGGCCAGGTGGCATTATGTCGCGACCAAACATCATAACCTCGAAGTGCTGATGTTGTTGGGGATGATGTGTGGGTAAAGGAGTGAGATTCCGGTGGTGGTGGTGGTGGCCGGGGAAAAGCTCCGCTGTTGGGTGCGGCGGCATGGAGGAGAAGGTGGTATGGGCAGGCCTCGGCCCATTATTCACCACTTGCCTTAGATCGTTCATGCTAAAGTGATGTTGATGCTGATGCTGATGATGATGGTGATCTTCCATTTCCATGAATGGGACTTGAGAGAGGAAGAAAGAGAGGGTGTGATGAATTGGAAATAAGGAGAGAGAGAAGAAGAAATTAGAGATGGAGAAGCGGCAGAGTCGGATCCTGTCGTGCACGAAAAAGCTCAAAATTTAAGCTGAGGACTATGGTCCCATGTCCAAGTGTATGCTTGTGATGCTGTGTATTATACGTGCGTATGAGAATGAATGAGACTAAGAGAGAGAGAGAGACTATGTGTGTCTTTATACTATACTATAGTGTATGTGTGTGTGTATATATATATATATATATATATTGGTGTTGGAGTGTTTTGGAGTGTTATCTGTCTATTTGGCCTTTCGAAGAACAATGCTGCTTCCTTCTGTGTCTTCTTTGTTCAGAACAGTGTTGTGGGTAGTGGGGTTCGACTGCTTGGGAGAAGCCAGCAAAAGGGGCTAAGCCCTAAGCCGTCAACAGAAGAATGTGCATATCATTATATATTATGTATCATTATGTGGTGTGGCCTATCAAATTGGAAATTTTGGAGGGCGACAAAAATGAATGTTAACTAACTATTGAAATTGGAATATAATAGGTATGTAATAGTTTTTAAAACAAACTTTGAGTAATCTTTAATTTTAAGTATTTATGTATGAAATTACATGTTAAATTTTGTTATTTGTCATGGGAAAACATGAAAATGGTATTCTAAGTAAATAAATATATCCCTTTAACATACATGAGTTAATTTTTTTGGCATGCAATCAAAAGAAGACAATTTATTACAATTTTTATACTTATAATATACTGTACTAATTAAATATTTTTTCAATGAAATCTTGTCACACTCTCAGTTATTTAAAATTAGTTTTTGAGTTTAATGTTAAAAAATTATTTTATATATATATATATATATATATATATATGAGTGTGTGTTATAAAATAAATACAAAAATCATTGGGTAAAATTTTATCAATTCAATATTTTTTTTTAAAATTACTAATTAAATTGAGTTGAATTTTTGTAATGAAAATTTATAATAAATACTATTTATTAAATTTGATAAATCTTGTTTAGTAATTGGAAAATAACTAAAAACATGTGTTTGTACTTTGTAGGGTGTCCATGAAAGCTTGAAATGAGGCTGCTAAAGTGGGATGACGAATGGGAGACAGCCAGTTTACATTGCTGACGCGTGTATAGTGCCTGGGATGCTGCCTTTTTGAATTTTGGTAATGATTCCCTAAAATCCATCACAAATTATAATTGTTTAACTTTTTCCCTGCTTATAATTTAAAAAACTTTTTCCTACCTTCAAATTAATTAGATCATGTATTTCAACCACTAAGAGTTAATTTTAGTGACAAATCAATTTAATTAGATGCATTTTAAAAAATTTGTCACTAAAGTTTTTCTAATGCCCATATTAGTGACCAATATTTTATATTTGTTATTAAATTTAATTATTAATAAATTATTTTCTTGTAGTAAACCTCAATGGCAGTTTTGATTTGTTCAGCAAATTAAAGTTTCTATAAAATGCTTGCAAAAATAGCAAGGGTAAGAGCTATTTTAATTTTTTTTTATGTTAATGTATTGCAATAGAGAAATCATTTTTCAAAATGATTTTATGCGATCTAACAAATATTAAAATAAACCTTAATATTATTGAAACAAGAACCCCCTATACTCCGCATGACTCTAATTCCTTAGAAATGTTTCATGCATGAAGTATAATAGGCCTTTTTGGCCAAATATTTAAAAGATAATCTAAGAACTGCAATAAATTTTTATTCTATTTTTTTTTTCACACGTCATTAACAAAAGGGCTAGAAACAAGATAGTTCACAACTAAACAATCTTAACAAACTTTTACATCCTCCGACGTTCATCAGTCGCACCAAACCCATGGACTAACTTCTTACCTAAATCCTAGAATTAATTTACCGGGCCTTTCCAATATCTCACTAGTTTCAATAACTATTTTATCTAATTAAACAATGAGTCAGATAATTTGTTATTGGTCAACTTATAATCTGAGCAAAGACAAAATAGCTATTGAAAAGATATTGGAAAGACTTGTTAAACTAATTTTGATATCCAATCAATTAGAATGGAAGCAGGCAAACTATTATATATTTTTTGTAATGACATGATCACTTAATTGAGGTATAGAGTTAGTCCATGGTTCTGGTGTAATTGTTTGTGTTAGGGAATTTAAAGGTCTGTTAATGTTATTATGTTGTGGAAGCTCTTGTGTCTTTCTCTTTGACAGTGACGAGGAAATAGAAAAAGAACTGCTTAAAAATATTTATATTGTTTTTTCAAATATTTGGTCAAAAAGGTTTATTTTCCTAGAATGAGAGCCAAGAGTGTTCCATGGATGAAGTATTTCATGAGGAATGAGAGTCAATTGAAACGTGAGACGTTCTTATTGCTATTGTCAAGGTTTATTTTTCCTGTTAGATCACACAAATCTATTTTGAGAAGTTTTTTTTTTACTGCTATATATATATACCTAGAATGAATAAAAGAGCTCTTGTCCTTGCTATTTTAGCAAGTATTTACAAGGATTTCAATTTATTAAACTGAACAATAAAATTAAGGTTATTACTAATCAGTATTGTTAGGGTATTAGTTAAGCAATTAAAATGAAAAAATATTCATTGTAAAATTTATAGGAAAATGTAAAAAAAGTTATGGACAACGTAAGTTTGTGCATTACAATAAAAATATTTTTTTCTTTTAGTTCTTTAACTAATGCACCAATAATACTGGTTAACATTTGTCTAAATTAAAGTTGCCATAAAGGTTGAGTCCTTTCTTCTCTTTTTCATATTTTCTTTTGCCATGAATTTGATAGTTACCCACACATAATAGTTTTAGAATGGTGAACATTAACATTATTAGGAAATATGCTTTTAACATCAATTTTTTTGGGCTTTTAACATTGATTTCTAACCGATGTTGAAATCATCGACGTTAAAATATCAACGTTAACATCAATTTTCAAAAATCGATGTTAACATAATTACGCAATATCAATTTTTAAGAAAACCAATGTCGCCTAATAAGAAATAAACGAAAAAAAAATGTAAAATCAACATCGATTTTTATTAAAATCAATATTATATTACACCTTATAACATCAGTTTTTATAAAAAATTGATGTTGAATTATGCAAATCAACATCGATTTTTATAAAAACCAATGCTGATTTTTGTATTTTTTATATATTGTCCATTTTTTTATAATCCAAAACTACAAATTAAAAAATAGACCAATTTAGCCAAATAGTTTCACATTAATTTTACTATAAATTATAAGTAATAGTCAAAGAAAACAATAAGGTCAATACATAAAATCATTTATTATAACCAATTCTAATTAAACTATTTATATAATTGTAAAATCCTTTAAACATCTAGTGTTTGATTTTTAACTCTAAGATAAAATCTTGTCCACTGAATGTGAATTAACTTTAATCTATCTGATTCCAATGATCTTGGATCAGTAAAATACTACATGATATAATAAAACATAACTTAATCAGTATAAATAAAAACAAGTATAAGAAATACACTTAGTTGTTTTGAAGTAAACAATTATCATATCTCAATTATCCCTAAAATCTCATATTACTATCGTTGACATCTAATGCACACATAATAGTAACACTTAGTGCTTACTCTTTATTTATTGCACTAAATTCAATAAGATATTCAAAGTTAACTGAAAATTAGTGTACATAGTAATAAATGTAAATTCTAAGACATCAACCATTGTTTAAATGACTTACTTTTACTGCAATCCATTTAGTAGTAGCCTTGGATTTACTTCCTTGAATATCGTTGAGTCCCTTCAAAGCACTTTGATTAAGAGAAACATGCATGCATATTATACAATTAAAATATTGATGTCTTACAAATAATAAAGTAAATCTCTTACAAATTACAACTGACCTGTTAATAATTCTTTTCAAGTAGTTATCAGCCTTATTTTGCAAGGAACAAAACCAGACGATAAAATTATCCTTAAGACATATAACGATCAATTGTCAATGTGCACTACATTAGAGAACATTAAGTTATTATAGTGCATATATTATTTAAATTTATTTGTATAGTTTTCCTTGCTCATTCAAGTAGGCTCCTAGGTAGTTTTGCATCCATTTCTTAATATAATCTTCAAATTCAAATTGTGATTGCCCATATCTCTATATGGATTATGGCTCAAGGAATCCATACACAAAGGCATTATCCGATTGCAGACTTAAGTCATTCATATGTCTATTGTTGTTAAAATAAAGTAAATTATGCATCAATTTAAAACAATTAGTTATGTAATGGACTGTAATATAAAGTGACTTACAGAATCTACATTTGTAAAATAGAGATGTTAAGACATTGACCACCGTGTATTATTTCAGAAATATCTTCATACTTTATGTACAAGGGGACGTCCTCATTATACACCCCAAACACAGTTGTATCCCATGACACCTGCATAGGCTTGAGGAAAAGCTGAGGGTTCGTCAATGTGATATGGTATAGAGGATCATCATCAGGAACCGGCTTATGTACAGGTTTCGTCGGTCCCTCAAGTCCCTGTCTATCCTACACAGTTAATAAACATAAGTCAATGACAGTCAACACTTTATTTGTAACAAATCCTTTTTAAATGATAATAAACACAACAAAAAGGAAATACATTTTCTGAAATAGGTTGTACAAGATGTGTCAGCCAAGTAAGGAAGATGTTAAGGATCTACCCCACTAACTAAACTTCTTTAGTGGGTATAGAGACGCTCGTATCAGCATCTCAAACTTCTTCAACACCCACTTCTACCTGATCATTAGCCAAAGAGACGTTGTGCACAATTGTCGATCCCTCATAAACTCTTCTAAGGGCAACCAGGTGGAAGGATTGTCATCAACATACAACCCACGCATGTCTGATGCACTTGTGTCTGGGTCCTGCCCCGAGGAAATTTACATAATTTCTCCATGATAACATGTACTACAACATAAAGACACAATTTTATAAAACAAAGATATAAGTCGTTAGGAGCGAGGTGCTCCCAACTAACAATACGCCTACGTATCATCGACCATCTCACACAATCTTCTAGTTTACTTGAAGAAATAAATTTATTTTCAATGTTAAGTATAGATCAATGTGCCAGTTAGCATAACTTAAGCAGTGAAAGTTGGATAGAATTAAGGTATTGGTGGTGCCAGTTAGCAATTCTCGATGGTCTTGATGTTCACTCTTTATTTAAATTGCAATAAATAAATAAATAAATTGAAACATAAGGCATTGAAAGGAAAGCTAAATGAAAGACACAACCCAATGACATTGACCATGACAATCAAATATAAATTATTTAAAACAATGACATTTTGATATTTTCTTTTGTAGCTGCTTTAGATATATAGGTGTTGTACAATCTTGCACTCTGAACTTTGATCATGTTCGGCCACTATTGACTAAGGGAATGAACAATAGCTCAAACCCTTTGTTTATTGCCTACTTATTTCATTATGAAATACAAAAAAAGAATCTTAAATGATTAAAAAATAAAATAAAAAAGTGGGAATAGAGTATCAAATAATAAAAGATCATAGAAGAACTCCTGACATTAATAAGGTAACCAGAAACTACAAAAAAAAATATGAAAGAATAAATAGACCAGTAAAACAAAAAATAGAAAGCATACACACAAATTATACTATATAACCGAAAGGCTTTGTTTTGCATAAAAAAAAAAGCATTTGACTCAACAATTTAAGAGCTTAGCTGCTTCAAAAGCCTGAATACATTGATCCGGATTTCAAGAGATAATATAAAATGGGCTCTTTCTAATTAAAACTATGAATGAGCTCATTAAATAAGACAATATACATCTAATATCAATCAAAATGTTTATCTGTTTCTCTTTCAGGCATATTTACAAACACATGGTGCTCTACCCAAATCCAAGTAAACGAAAACTAATTAATTTCATAAACATATAAGTATGTTCAGGCAAAACATACCGTAGTGAGCGATAGAGAGAAAAACAAAATCGACCAATGAGAGAAAGAGATGAGAGTTTCACGAGAGAAACTGTGCAACGCGACGACCATGAATCGAAGCAGTGGGCAATGCGGTGGTGGCATGTTGGGCAACATACTAAGGGTTCAAGGGTAATGAAGAAACGAATAAAGGAGTTAGGTCGTAGCAAAGTGAGCATGACAACGTTTGGATTTAATTTATAATTAGGGAAAACATCGGTTCTTTGAAAAAATTGATGCTAACGAAATAATGTTAATATCGATTTTTTAGATAACTGATGCTAATATAGGTATGTTAACATCGATTTTAAAAAATCGATGTTAACGAACTCATATTATTTACAAATATGTTACTACATTTTTGTTAACATCGATTTAATAAAAATCGATGTTAACTTAGCGATGTTAAAATCATTATTTCTAATAGTGTAAGTTAGGGTAGAGGATTTGAGTTGGGGCATTGTTTGAGTGGTGAAAACCTATATGATGGGTCGATGGAAATGACAATATAGCATTGAGAAACTTGAAGCACACGATGAGTAAGCTTCAAATCTTGCCTAGGGACATGAGTGGTGGATCGACTAGCTTAGGGCCCTCAAATTAAGCACCCATATGTGGGACACTTGCTTAATTGGAAACCTCTCCAAAGATAGGCTTAAATTGGAAGGGTAGCAAGGCTTAGTTATTATTGATTCATCAAAGAATTAGTTATTCACTCCAACACTTTGCAGTTTGCAATTGGCACGATTAGGAAGAGAGATCTTATTAATTTTCTCTTAGCGCGCACTTCATAAAAAGGAGTATTTTCAATGAGTATTTGTTTAATTAGAAATCTTTCAAAAAATGGTGGCTTAAATTAGGAAGGAAACATATTGGTTAGTCACACCAACACTTTCACCGTCCCGGCCAATTGGCACGATTCAAATGATTTATTTTAAAAAAAAAATCATAACAATATTCAAGAAATAACAAGATGAGACAAAATTCAAGCATAAAACTCCATCATCTATAAGAACACAGCAAAATTTCATCATCAAGATTCAATTGAGAACAATGAATAAAATTTCAGCATCAAAATTCAACTAACAACAATATCAAAGTTCTGCTAAAAACAATTTCAAAATCAACTAATTTACAAAGCAAATTCAACTAAGAACTTAGAGCCTAATTGCAACATCAATAATTAAAACAACAAATCAGAGTAGAATTCAACTAACAATACATAGCATGTAATTAAAATCACAAAAACCAAATAACATAAAGTAAAAAAAAAAAAGAAGAAAGAAAAATAGATCAAGGGGTTAATTGTGGTTGTGTTGCAGTAGCAATGCAATATTGGTGTGTTAGTGGTAGCCACCACATCGTTTTATTAGGATATATAGAGTATCATTATAAAAAAATACAGGTGAAAAAACTTACACATTGAGCTCCTGCACCATAATTATACTTTCGTTTTAATATTTTTAGGAAACATTTTTTATCAGTTGCTGTAAAAATTGTTTTACATTAATCATTTGATAAATTAATAAATTATATGTGCTTATGTGAATCATTTGAAAAATTATTAAATGATCAATGGTGAGTGCGTGTGCATGTGACTTTAGAAAATATGTTTTATATCAGTTGCTGTAAAAATTGTTTTACAATAATCATTTGATAAATTATTAAATGATACGTGTGTGTATCTTTTGTACTAGTTTTAATATTCATTTTTTTTAGTAAAACATGCAATATATTATTATGCTCATTAAATCATTTGACAATATCACTTTGTAAACGTTCTTTTTTCATAGTAGCAGTACATACAGATTAAAAATAGTAAATGTTGTAAAATCATTTCATGAACAAATATATTTCCTTTAATCAAGGTGGCTCTATCTGGCTGTTTGTAAATTCACTAAAACTATATATGGATAGAGCAATAGCTAGAGAGAGAGAGAGAGAGAGAGGTCTTTTGAGAACAAAAAATAAAATAAAGTAGGAACAACATTCGATGTTAAATTTTCTAAACTAAGTTTAACCATATATTTCATTTGAGAAAAAAATAGGGTACGACCATATATAACGTTACTTTAGTTTAATCCCCCAGTAAATTTTCCTACATTATGATATCTTCAATGTACCAAAGGGTCAATATACTGTGTTGAATGGTGGAAATTAAAAGGCAACACTTTCTGGTTCAAAAGAAGGCAACACTTTCATTGCATTTTTTTTTTTCCGACTGTGAGTTACTTTTCGTAATTATTGAAGTATTTCATACATCCAAGATATGCGTCATGCGCTTTTGCTTCAGCCTCCTGATGAGTTCTTGATGCACGCTGAGTCTTAATATAAATATGTTTTTTTAGCTCATCGTGTTGCTCACTTTATTCTATTTTTCATACATTTTTCTATTCTGAATTACCCAAAAAATTGAAATAGCAGCGATGATGTCATAATCATTCATATATGAAAAAGTTACTACATTTTTTTGTATTTTTAAATTACAAATATAAATGTGATTCAACAAAATAATATAAATACACTAATACATAAAAACAAACTATCGATGTACTCTAACTATATACTACTATATATTATGTAAATTGAGAGACCTAACGAAAATATATAAAAAAAAATTGAAACTTTGAGCCAATTTAGTAAATGTTTGTAAATATATGAATTGTAGGGAAACCAATTTAATTAAATACAATAATGACGTTTCTTACAACTAAATAATAATAATGTTGGGTGGATTATTTTATATATGAATTGGGTAAACTTTTTTGTTGTTGTAATTTTTAATCAAAATTCTATATTAGGGTTTGTTTGGTTTCACCTTATAGGTAATATAGAACAAATAATATGGTTTACTGTTTAGGATTTTGTTGTTTTTTAATTTCTAAACGACCTTCAGGGTTACTTTTGTTGCTCATCTATTTACACTTTATATTTTTTCATGTTTAATACTTAATAAATAGAAGTAAATGTTGATATTTTTTTTTACAATTATAAGATTTAAAACAACATTAAAATAAAGTTAAAATCATATATGATTTTATTTTAATGTAAAGATGATTATTTTTTATCAGTTCAGGATAAAAAGGTGTTGGTACCCTCTTAGCATTGAAGATACAAGAGCAACCACCAAAATTTATTTCTATATCCCAAAATCTTTCTTATCAACGTAATTATAACTTAAGTTAAAATTAGAATTATTTAATTGAAATATATTGATAATTTAAATTTTATATTATTATTCAATGATAAATTATCATGTAAAAAAATTATTAAATTTTATAATAATTATTTTAAAAATTAATATATGTGCATTCTAATTGATTAACAATATAAATTTTTACACTTACCAACAATGACAGATTAACACGATTTTACAAACGTATGTCTTAGAATTTAATTTTACGAAAAACTCAATTCCAGAAAGTTAACTTGTAAAATGAGAGTGATTTTTTATTTATATACTTTAATTTAATATATTAATAATTGATGTGACATATAGAAACCAACGACAGATTAATACGATTTTGCAAATGTATATATGTTTGTTTAGTGACAACTACGAATATTTTGGTTAGTTGATTGCACTCATTCCATGATTGTCTTATCCTCATCGATCACTTATGTAATAATAGGCTACTTTATTTTTCAATTATAGTATCATCACTTTTGACTGCGAGTGCAAATCTATTAATTAATGGTAGTGTGAAGTTTTAAGACCGTATCTTTTGTAGTATTATATTATTCTCACTTTTTTCAATAGATATATCAAAATGATGGATTCAAAGAGCAGACTTAAACTCCATTGGGTGAGTGGGAGAGAGAGAAACAGTGAGTTTTTATGTAGCCAGGATAACATGTTGCATATGCAAGTGCGCGAGTTTTATGCATGATAATGAAGCTAATAATGCATTTCACATATATAACAGAGGAGTCATACTCATAGCAATTAAGCATGAAATATTTCTTAGGATAATGAAGCTAATAATGCATTTTCACATATATAAAAGAGGAGTCATACTCATAGCAAATAAGCATGGAATAATTTTTAGGAGACGTGTATTTCAAGTTATAAAATTGTATTTTTAGAATTTATATTTATAGGAATGTTATGTCCGGAAATAAAATTTTCATGAATATGTTTAATTTTTATTAGGAATTTTAAAAAATAAAATAAAATAATTTAATTAAAAAAATTAAAAGAAGTAAAATAAGAAATATGAAAAAATAAGTGGGAATAAATAGTTATTGTAGAAAATAATATCATTTGCATGGAAATAAAAGAAATACTCACATCTTGGCATGAGAATAAAAGGAAATAGAAACATTTGTGTATTTCAGAATCAATTATTTATGAGAATATTTTGATAAAACTTGAAACAAATATGAGAATTTGGTATCCCAAATCTACATTTTCGAAAGTCTTTTTTCATAACTTGAAACAAACACATCCTTAGTATTAATTCTCATGAATTGAACTTGATACAGTAATTTAATTTGGAGAGTATTGTAAAATTTACATGAATGGTGAACATTCTTTGAGAAGTACTTCTAACAAAGAAAAAATAAGAAGTAAAAAAATAAAATAAATTATTTCATAAGTTAAAATTGATTTTTTATCAACCAATCATTAACTAATTTATAAAAATTCTCTCATAATTTTTTTAAAAGATAAGAAAATATCTATAAATTAATTAATTGAAAACTAATTTTTTTAACTTATGAATAAATTTATTGTATATATTATTATCTCTAAGTATTTCTAAATAAATTTATGAGCTCATGATATGCTACACGCGTACACGTACTGGGCGATGAAGAGAAATCAACAGTAAAATTTACCCAATAAAAAATTAGCTGAATAAATTATAACTATGTGAAATTCCGTCGGCTTATTGTGTGGATTGAATTAGTGGATAGGTGGTTGAATTGATAAATTAGTAATTAATTCAATTTCACATTATATATATTAAAAATTTTAAATTATATATGTATCTTATATAAGTATATAATTAATATTATTTGAGGAAAACATTCATCTATATTCTAAAATCTAATTTTATTTCAAAAAAAGGTCCAACTTTTTTAAAAATTGGGTGGATTGAAATGGGATCCGATGATCAATCCAGCCGAATTTAATCAGTTAACCTGATCATGAATAATCAGTCCGAAAATGGAATCGCCTGGTTAGACCGTGAACCAGATTTGATAACAGTAATTATAACCGTAGTTTCAGTATTTTTCTTTTTAATGGGTACACTGGCCCCGTCTGCTATCTGTGCCTTGGAGTAGGACCCTTGTGAGTGTTCGTCGGGTAGCTAAGTTAGCTTCTATTCGTCATAAATATGTGCCAAAGGGCCATGTGACCACCACCATCCGGTGGCAGTCTATGTGCAAGTACGTAAAACTTCATACCTCCTGGATTAAATACCACTGCATTATATGCTGCATTTTATTTTTTTTTACTTTTTTCTGAAAAATTAAATTATACAATATTATGAATGTAAATAGCAAGAAATTAAAGCATCATTTACAAAATTAGTGACAAAAATTGTTTTTTTATTGCTAATATTAAGGTCACAAAATTTTTTAAGATGAATTTTTAAAAATAACATATAAATTGTTTTGTCAGTATTGTTTTCGTGAGTGATTTGTTGGCTTGGAGTTTAATTAAGTCTCAAGTCTTAAGTCATCGGTTCAAAACTAGCAACATCCAACAAAAATTGTTGTCAGTATTATTAATATCTCTTGTATCTTGAAACTCCAAAGATTTAATTTGCTTAAATGAAATCTTACACCACCAATGAATGCACATGTCACCCCGATGTTGAGTTTTGGACTCTCTTTCGACGTGGAGAAAATGTCCAAGTGTATTGATAACTTCACTTTGTCTCAAATAAGTAGAGACGGGTCAAATCTATTAATCTATTTAATACTAGTAAAACAATGTACCATGGGATATATCTCACACTCTCATTAAAAAAAATTCCTCTAAAATGTATCTTTCTTACTCAATTTTCTCTCTCTTCCTTTTTATTTTTTATTTCATTTTTATAATTATAAGACAAAACGAATTTATATTCTATTAGTAAAAAATTCTCTATTATTATTATATATCTACTATATTAAATGTTGTTTTTTGCAATATTATATTAAGATTTTATTATTTTTAAATAATTTGAATCAATGATTTATTGATATATATATATATATAACAATAAAATAAGAAATAATTGTGTAACTATAATCAAATATATTTTGTCTATCGAATAATGTTACTCTTCCACTATTTTTGAAAATTTTAAATAGTTAATTATGTTTTTCAAAATATATTTAATCTTTTTATGAGACATAACATTATTTTCTATTATAATAGATTGAATTTATACTATGAATTATTGTATTTTTATGACTTATTTAATTTAATGACGTCTAAAATGAATTTTAAATTTAAAATTGGACAAAAAATATCTATAAATATATTATTTTAAAGTATTAACCAATTTTAGTGAACAAAGATCATAATGGGGTGATATATCCGACACCAAACGGGACGATGGGTATAAATTAATTATAATTTAATTAGCTATTTTTATTTTTAATTTTATAAAATCATTTAAAATAAATTTAAATAATTACTTTGTTGATTAATATTTATATATAAGTTTTATATTTTTATACTAAAAATTATTTAAAGTCTATTAATAAAAATAACTATGCGATTATAATTAAATATATTTTCTCTGTTTAAATACTCATACCGTTTTGTATTTTTGAAAAGTTTAAACAGTTAATTGTATTTTTTAATATATATTTAATCTTTTTATGAGACTTCGCAGTTTTTTATTGTCAAGGGTTTAGTTTATGTTCTAAATCATTGTATTTTATTTTATGGCTTATTTAATTTAATGATATTTAAAAATAGTTTTAAATTTAAAATTAGATATAAATATCTACAAATATATTATTTTAAAGTAGTAGCCGATTTTAGTAGGAAAGGATATGCACGGGACAAATATAGTTGACCCCGAACAAGAAGGGGGTAGCTATGTATACAATTTTATCTCCAGACAAAGACAAGATTGGGAATGGAGACGACGAGGATGTGAATAGGAAATGACATATCCTTTCTCTTTTTAGCATATTGTTATGATTATTATAATCATCATTTATGTATTTTTTGTGTTAAATAATAATAATAATAATAATAATAATAATAATGATAATAATAATAATAATAATAATAATAATAATAATAATAATAATTATTATTATTATTATTACATAGCTAAGAATATGATTATAATTTATCATATTATTATAATATTATAGATTATTCATGTACTATATTAAATATTTATTTTTGTTTAATGTTATATTACAATAAATTTGTATAATTTCTTATTAGTTTTTAAAAAATATAGTTTAATTAAATTAAATTATTTTTTACTTAAAATTCTATAAATTATTTTAATTACAAATTTATAAAATAATGTTAAATGGCTTGATAAATAAATATGTTGTTGATTAATATTTATATTATAAGGTTGAGATTTTTACACTAAAAATTAATATTCTAATTAATTTTTTTTATAGATTTGACTCTATGATTAGAATTAATTTATTGAATATATTTTAAATAAAATAAGAAATAATTGTGTGACTATGATTAAATATATTTTGTCTGTTTCAATACTCATTCTATTTCTGTATTTTTTAAAAGTTTAAACAATTAATTATGTTTTCTTAATATATATTTAATTTTTTATGAGATTTGACATTTTCTTATTGCGAAAGATTAGTTTATGTTATGAATCATTGCATTTTATTATATGGCTTATTCAATTTTATTACATTTAAAATTAGTTTTAAATTTGAAATTAGATAACATAATTATCTATAAATATATTGTTTTAAAGCAATAGTCATTTTGATTGGACAAGAATGACGATAAGTGAATATACCTGATCCCCCAATGGGAACAGAACAAATTAATATGCCTTATTCGCTTGAGATAAAGATAGATACAAATTTTATCTTCAATAGATATCAAAGACAGAAACGAAAGTGAGAAAGGAGAACAACATACTTATTCACCCTTTATGTTGTTGTTATGCCTATTTACAATATTAATCATCAATTATACAATTTTTTGTGTTAAATAATTATAGATTTTGATGAGATTAAAATACCTTTTACTTATTTAATTATTTTATCTTTTGGACTTTTATAAATAATATACTTATCGCATAAACATTGATTTATTTTTTTATTGAATAAACATTAATTTATTTTATAACAATAATCTTAATAAAATTGAATAAGGATTACATTATTTATTTACCTATAAAACATGCGAAAAAGTCGAATCACCCTTATGGAGACATGTGTATCGTGTTAGTCACGACTAAAAAGGGGTCATTATCATAAATAAATAAGAAAAGGCATATTGTTGAGTTCTTGTGGCACAGTTCCCTTGCAGCAAAGCTTATTGGAGAGTTAGCAAGGGACATGCAGCAGAATTGGTGGGTTGAATCCCTAACCATCCAAAAAATCTCCCATCTCCTCTTCCTCCCTCCCCAACGAGTCAACGACCAACATAGTTCATTCAACAGGCAGCTTACAATGTATTTTGGACTCATTATAGCTAGCATTGTATTTTGAGTTAGGCCCAAAGGTTTGAAAATTGGTATCTTCGGTAAAGAGGAGAAAAACAAAATACTCGTAGAAATAGAAAAAGGTTTATAATAAATGCTAACCAGTATCTAAGAATATTAGTTAAAGTATTAAAATAATATTTTATCAAAATACACAAAATTGTATTATTTATAACTTTTTTTATATTTCATATGATTTTTACATTAAATACATTTTTTTTAATTTTTTAACTAATGTCCTATGAATATCAGACCTAAGCTAAACAGAAATAAATCGAAAGTAAAATTAAAATTAAATATGTTTGGTTAAATATAAGGAGAGATAGAGAGATAAATAAAAATATATAAGAAATATAATGAAAAAAAATATTAATGAGACTCATCTTATTTTTACTTTATATTTACTCAACCAAACAGTCAATATTATTTTCACTTTTTTTATTTTTTTAATTATTCTCCAATTTCTCTTTTACCAAACAAGAAGAAAAATTGATGTACGTTTGGAAGCTATGAAACACTAAGGAACGGGATGGGAAAAAATGAAAAAGAATTTATTCTTTCTTTCCAACCTTTGGCTTCGTAGAGAAGAATCGGCAAAAAGCTTGTGAGGTCCAAAATTTGTGTTATGGTAAAAATACAAAATTACTCTTATTTTTATAAATTCTTTTTTTTTAATTAGGACACTTATATACACATTTATTTTCTCTTTCCTTATGCTTTCAACACAATTAACAAGAGAAAGGAAAACTTTTATCATTCTTTTCTTTTATTAATGAACAACTTATAATTTCTATTCTTTTTTCCCAAACCAAACAAATCCTAAAAGATTGGGAAATTTGGTAATGGTTTGACAAAAAATAAAAAAAAGTGATGCTACCACAATTGGCAACATTTATTTTTTTAAAAATAATTAATATTTCAAAATAATTAACTTTTATAATTATACATTTAAGGAGTGTTGATGACAAATAATGTAACATTTCATCAGAGCTACTAAGGATTTCTAAAACAACTTAACTCAAAGGAAACTATAAATATGAGTTAATTTTTCACGATATAGCTGTAAAAAAAAGATGCACTAATATACAAAATCTCAACAAGTCATACATTGGATATAGATACAAGCTAAGATCATAAAAACATCTCAAAAGAAAAAATAGGTGAAATGTGTGTGATCATCAATAATGTACTCACTACCTATTGATACACTAATATACAAAATCTCAACAAGTCATACATTGGATATAGATACAAGCTAAGATCATAAAAACATCTCAAAAGAAAAA